>SNQJ01S0002555.1:557464-655341 GCA_010110895.2 Picea sitchensis | reverse complement strand
GGAATATTCTCCCCTAAAATATAGGAGACTGGATAATGACTAATTATGACTAATAAACAAGGAATAACCTTAGGAAAAATAAATCCTAGGTGTGTGTGAAGTAAATCCAATAGTTCCAACCTCGACAAGTGGTCAGGACCTTTGTTCATTCTCCATGGTTTAACTACGATCTCAAAATCATATTCCTGAAATAGCAGAAGCCATCTGCATATTCCCCCCCCCAACACTGGCTTGTTGACTAGGTATTTCAGCGCAGAGTGATCGGTAAAAATTTTAAAGTTTCCTCCCAACAAGTAGTGGTGGAACTTCTGCAGCGCATACACCATGGCTAATCCTTCTCTCTTAGTAGTGGTGTAATTAATCTCAGTTGTTGATAGGTTCTTGCTAACAAAGGATAATGGGTGGTCAATGTCTCATGTTCCTAGTTGTGCTAACAAAGCTCCTAATGCAATAGAATATGCATCGACATGCATGTGAAACTCCTTACTACAATCTTGGAAAACCATAATAGGTGCAGTAACCATTTTCTGTTTCATTGTGTCGAAGCTCTGCTGGCATTCTTTTGTCCAGTGAAATTGACAGTCCTTCTTCAAAATCTTCTCCATGGATGTTTTAATCTGGGCATAGCCTTTAATGAACTTCATGTAATATCCTATGTGTCCCAACGCAGTGCGCAGCTATTTGACTGAAGTAGGAGGGGTTAGATCAACTATGATGGCAATTTTAGATGGATCTACCAGCAATCCTTGCTTGCATACAATATGACCTAACAACACTCCAAATGGTCAAAAGAAGATGCACTTGTTTAAGTTTAAGGCAATCTGACACTGCCTGCATTTGTCCAACATTAGCCTTAGACATTCAATATGATTATTCAATAAACTAAAAATAGTCCAATCATCAAAGTATGCTTCTAGGAATTTATGCAAAAACTCCTTGAATGCTTCAACAACCACCTTGGAAAATATGGATGAGGCATTCTTCAATCCAAACGACATCACTGTATATTGGTAGGATCCCCATTCTGTTGAAAATGTGATTTTATGGTGATCTTCCTTGGAAATCTAGATCTGATGGTATCCTAAGAATCCATCTGTAAAAGAATATCTTCCTGACCTCCTACATTATCTAACACTTCATCAGTGAATGGTGTAGGGAATGGGTCATGCAAACAGGCATCGTTCAGCTTCCGGATATCTACGTAGATCCTAATCTCTCCTATCTTCTTGTCTTGTACCACCATAGGGATTATCCATTCTGATTCGTCCATAGGTTCTATGATCCCTGCTTCCATCATTCTGTTGAGATCAATCTTCACTTTATACGTATATTTAGAGTTCAATCTGTAGGGTCTCTGTTTGACTGGTCTTGCATTTGTCTTCAAAGGGATCCCCATCTCTCCCATAGGCCCTTTAATGCCCTTCATATCAGTGAATTTGGTTGGAAACAAATCATGATATTCATGCAGTAATTCTGTAATCTTTTCAATAGTGGCAACATCCCAATAATCTCCAATATTTGCAAGATTCGGTGTTTTCTCTGTTCCAATATTGACTTTCTTGATATTGATCAGCTATGAAATAAATGGTAGCTCAACCCCTGGTCCTTCTATGTTTCTTTGGCCTTCTGTTTCGGCAATGTTCACCTTCCTAGGCTCATCGTCTTCATCAGCATTGATGTTGTAACAACCTTGTAGTTTCTGGAGAGGCGCAGTCTATTCATCCTCTTCTTGTTCTAAAGGGAGGCTAGATGCCTCCTCAAACACTTTCTATATTACAATCTGTAATGCTTGGTCCACTGAAGGATATTGGCTTTCAAATAAGAAGGCAGTTACAAAATTTTGGGTCATACCTTTCCAATCTGTAGTGACGAGGCGCATCTCTGCTTGAAGATACCAGTTGGCAGGTGTGGTGTCTAGTGTGTTAATGAATTTGTGAACCCACTGCTCTTGAGGAATATTGCTCCAGGCTTCCTCACAACTTCGCACATGTTCCTTTGGGCATCTTCGACCTGTGTACCTAACTTTGCAGCCTTCTAATTATGCTGAGAACAGCGCTGTCATCAAAGTACGACACTCTACCCAATCTGTAATGTTGTATTTGTGTGTCCCTCACCATCTTGTTGGTGTGGATTTTAGGGCCTTATCCATTTCCAACAATCTTTGTTGCATTGGTACACTTTCTTCAAAGTCTAATAAGAAGGCTTCTAAAGGATTTAGACCATCAAAGGTGGGTAAGTTATGTACTGTTGTCTCGATCCAGGGAACTTCTCTGGTTGGCCTAGCACATCTCCTTGTAGATACTTCATACATTTTTTCTGTCACTTTTCCAGTGCTTCTTTTAAATCTGATGAACACATGTTTTCACTTCGCCAGCTTAAGTTTCCATCTGTCGTAGGATTAATGTAATCCTATTTTCTGGCGGTTAGTTTGTATATGTTTTTCAGTTCATATGCACGGTTTTCTTCTCTGATGGGATCTGTGTATCGCTGACCTTCATTTAGATCTAAAGGCGCAATGACCCTAAGGCCATCTCCTTCAAACATCATCCGTATTTTATTTAAATCAAGCATAGTTGAATTATTGAAAGCCCAATCAATTCCTCACAACGTAGGGTAAGGATAGCTATCATCAACTATCTCAATCACCTCAAAATATGAAAACGTCCTTACTCTGTCGATGTCCACAGGGACATGTTTCAATCTTCCAAAGGGGCTTACTACCCATTGATTAGCCATCCTAAGCTTGATATGTGAATATATCAACTTAGGTTTTCCCATCAATGCCTAGGTCTACTTCATCATGACATTGACCTCTGACCCTTAGTCGAGGACCACATTGTCTATATCATACTCTCCAATTTGAGCATTCAAGTGTAATTCCTTATTTTTCCTTCTCTTCTTGGATAGTGGATGTACTTCTTTATTCAGTAAAGGATCTACCCTTCCTATCTCATACTGTCTGACCAAATTTTGCAGTTCTTGTATAGCTTTCTAATCTTTAATCAACTCTATAAACGTATACAAGAAACTGACAAGTTTACTTGCTTCTTTTCCATCTCCTGACGAAGCAGACTCTTCAAATGCCAGAGGCATTCCACATTCTCTTAATTTTGGTCATGTCTTTGATGAAGAGCCTTGGTCTCCTCTGAATTCTCTTCTTGCCTCCTCAAACATTTGTTTTTCTTTATTTGCATCGAAAATTTGTGTCTTTTCTGTAGCTTTCCTGACTCCTGGTTCTTCTACAGTCTTTCCTTGGGTCATTCTATCTTCTCCTATAATAGTGCCTCCTCTAGTGATAACAACGAGTCTAGGGTCTTCTCCATGAGGTTCTTCTTTGATCAATTGTATCTGGAGGTTCTGCTGAGGTCCTCGTTTCTCTTGAAGTTTAGCCAACAATGTTGGACATTCCTCAATAACATGCTCGAAAGAGTTTCAATAGCTGCAAGTCATAAAAGGGTTCTGACATTCCATTTCCAAGTGTCGTGTCTGTGCGCAGTTATAACAGATTATCTGTCCTCAACCTCAACCTATACCTCCTCCTCTTCCTATTCCTCTGTATCCACCTTGAGGGTTGAAGTTTCCTCTCCTAGGGGAGTTATACTGTGTATGGTTTCCTTCTTGCTATACTTCGCCTTGAATATTGTATATATCCCTTGACCTTTCATGCATGAGATCGTAAGACCTACAATCCCTATCATCATGCCCCATGGACTTACAAAATGTGCAATACAAATTTTTGGGTGTCTGAACATATTTTTTCATGTAGTAGCACTCACCAACGCGATGTCTATTTCTACATACCTCGCACAAAGGTAGGGTAACTTGTTTCAAGGGGATTGGAGCTCGAGAGGCCAAGTATTCATGGAATAGGGGATAGTGTTCCTTGTCATGGACTTCCGATCTACATCTGACACACCATATGTATTCTCTTTTATCTTTTCCCTTGTCTTTCTTCATATCTCCGACCTGCAGAATCAAACTAGTTAGTTGACTCAAGATTTGACTCATACCTGAACTGGATTCTTCCATAGGGGTTTATTGTAGCTTCATGGCAATCTCTAGTGCCTTAGCTTGTGAAGAAATCTTTTGTTGCATCAGAGAAAATCTAATGTGTGGTAAGAGGGAAGTAATGAACCATTATTTGTTATGTTCATCTGGAATCTAAAAAGTCAACCGGCTTGTTAGGGTCTTGAACCACTGATAAAATTCCCAAATAGTTTCAGCTACTTTCTATTTAATTTCTTTCAACTCTATAATACATTGTGACTCTGACTTAGGTTTCTTGAGCTCTTCAATCAATTCATTCTTAATCTCATTCAACATCTTAGGGTGTGCAAGTCCTTGGACAAGCTTCATGTACCATCTCGGTGCACGGTCTCTTAGGGTAGTATTGAACTGATCTCTTTTAATAGCTTCATCGGTGACATTCTTAATATTCCATACGGCTTCAGATAGGAACCAGTGTTGATCAGGATCTTCAGATCCATCTCCCCTAAAGATAGGGAGCCTCATCTCATCTTCCATAGAGTTGCCTAGGTTTCTTGTCTGAGTATATGGTGAACTACTAGTAATAGTACTTTGAGGACTCTGGTGACTCTGACTATTCTGATTTCTTAGTGTTGTTGAAACAACAGGGGAAGTGATAGTACTTACTTCAATGGTCTGCGCAGTTCCTGAAGTTTTTGGCTCTTCCCGACGAGGTTCTTCAACTTCCTTTTCCTCTTCCCTAACGGGTTCTGAATGCTCTTCATCCGTCAGATCTGCCTCTTCTCCACTATAGAAACCCTCATCCCCGTAGTTTTTCTTAAACAGGTTCACAAGATGAACTTCTCTGAATTCTCTGCCACTGCGTGTGTGTCCAGCCTCTGTGTCAATTTCCCTGTCTGAATTCTTGGACATTATATTTTTCGAATCCGACCAACTATTGTATCCTCAAGATGCTCTTCTCATGCAATAGCATCTTGATCCTCAACTTCAGGAAATGTAAAAATTTTCCTTTGGGTCCCTTAAAGAAATACCTCTCGGCTTGGCTATATGACTCTACTCTGTCAACAACAAACTCAGTGATATACCCTCCAATGGTGCTATCAAACTAGTGATATACTTCTCTTGACATGACATTATCAACTTTCTTGACCTTCTTGATCAGTACCGACATCCAAACCATAGGTGGCCTAGATCAGATCTCAAATTGTGTATCTGCTAACCTATCTAACCACTCATATAGCTCTTGATGGATTCCTCCGAAGAAAATTTTGTGTATATCAGTAAAGATATATCTCTCCAATCAATCCTCTATACTAAGATTAGGGTTCTTATTCTAGGCTTCAGTGAAGTCTTTTTCTTAATCTTCTATCCACTTTTGAATCTCTGTATTTGATGGAAACCACCTTGACATTCCCTCAAGAAGATTCTTGTCCCGGCAATGAAACCATTTTTTGGCACAAGGGCAGACCCAGGGTTCAGCTCCAAGAGCGCACCAACAAGCCCTAACTACTAGCCCTTTCAGCAACACCTACGAGGCAAATGCAGTCTTACCTGAAGTAGCTATGAGGGGGTTGCAGGAAAGAGATGTCTACAACCAGAAGGAATGCAAAGTGGATTCACAACAACCAACATACAACAATCTAGTATTCTTTATCTTCTTACAACCTACTATGCAAGTTATATCTCATATCTAACACATTATCATAATATAAGCATCTCAAATGAAAAAGAATAGAGCATCAATCACACACAACACAAAATATACGTGGTTCACCCTCTCTCTAGGGCTACGTCCACAGAACTATGCTTTATAATATATTAAGATGAAGCATACAATTCTGATTTGCGCTCTTATCTAGCAAATATTATCTTCTTCTATCTCTCTCTCCCTTTTCCTCCCCTACCTATGCACCCAGTTGCAGGGTTGATCTTCGCACCCAGCTCAAGATCTTACAATACCAGAAGGCTCTACACTCAGCACTTCTCTCTCTCACATAATAATCCTCACTTGATCACACAATAGTAATGAAATCTCAATCAACTTAGTACCAACCCATCCCAGGTCCTCTAGACCTCTATTTATACATTACAATATCTCACCAACAGCCTTAGGCCGAGACCTAAGTGTCAAAACCCTAGATACCAAAACCCTAGGTGTCTAAAAACCTAGGTCAACTTGACCTGCATTATTAGGGCTTCGCCAGCCTGTCTTTCCTTCCTTCTCGTGTGGTGCTCCAAAGCATCCAATGATGGATTTCTCCGCTTTATGAGTTGTCCACATTCCTTCTTCCTTGTTGATCTGTCATCCTCGATCTCCTCATCCAACAACTTTCTTTCTTGGACTTCGCTCCATCTTTTCTTCTCTTTTGCTCACTTCAACCCAGTAATAGTCACTATGTCTTTCGCGCAGTTCACATTTTGTCTTTTCTTCATTGATCTTCACTTACTTCCATAACCAAGGGCCAATAGGTATATATGCCCAAGTGTGTCACCTTGGGGTGCCCCAGTTTTATTTGTGAAGAAAAAGGATGGGACATTGAGACTTTGCATTGACTTTAGGTAGTTTAACAAGGTAACTATGAAGAATAAGCATCCTTTGTCAAGGATTGATGACCTCTTTGATTAGCTAAAAGACGCAAAAATATTCTCCAAGATTGATCTTAGGTTCAGTTATTATCAAGTAAGAATTAAGGAAGAAGGCATCAGCAAGACTGCTTTCAGAACAAGGTATGGTCATTATGAGTTCACAGTGGTGCCCTTTGGATTATTAAATTCACCTATTGTCTTCATTTGTATAATGAATGGTATTTTCATAGAATACTTGGATAAGTTTTTCATTGTATTTCTAGATGACATTCTTATATATTCTAAATCAGAGGAAGAACGTGAAAAACACTTGAGGATGGTATTACAAGTATTAAGGGAGCATCAGTTGTATTCCAAATTGAGCAAGTGCTCATTTTATCAGAAGCAAATTCATTATTTGGGACATATCATTTCAAAGGATGGGATAGCAGTGGATCCTGAGAACATAGAAGCCATTAGAGAATGGTCAGTTCCAAAATAATGTGTCAGAGGTCAGATTATTCATGGGCCTTACAGGCTACTATATGAGATTTATTGAAGGATTCTCAAAGATTGCACACCCAATCACTTCCTTGAAAAAGAAAGGTGTGAAGTTTCAGTGGACATTGTATTGTGAAAAGAGTTTCCAACACTTGAAAAAAGTATTAACAAGTGCTCCAATACTAAGGATTGCAGACGCAAATGAAAACTTCATTGTATGCATAGATGCATGTAAAGAAGGACTTGGTGGAGTCCTCACTCAAAATGGGTTTGTTATATGTTATGAATCAAGGAAGTTGAAGGAGCATGAAAGGAACTATGCCACCCATGATTTGGAGTTGGCATCCATAGTGCATGCCTTTAGAAAATGGAGACACTACCTCATGGGGAAAAGGTTTGAGTTGAGGACAGACCATAATGGTCTGAAATATTTATTCGATCAACCAACTCTAAATGCTAGGAAAAGAAGATGGTTAGAATTTCTTAGTGAATTTGACTTTGAGATAAATTAAGGGGAAAGAGAACAAAGTGGTTGATGCACTCAGCAAAAGAATGCATGAATTTCATGCTACAACCATTAGCATGTACCAATAAGATTTGAAAGATGTAATTATAGAGGTTGCCAAATTAGATTTACAATACAGGATTTTAGTGGGAAAATTACAACAAGGTAATTTGCAATAGAAAATTAAATAATACAAGCTAGATAATGATGAAATTCTCATTTACAGGGGAGGAATTTATGTACCAAATTCCCATGAATTGAAAAATCTGATATTGAGATAAATGCATAATGTACCTTAGGCTGGGCACCCAGGTTATCAGAAAACTATTGCAGTTGTCAAGAGCCAATATTATTGGCCAGGAATGAAGAAAGAAGTTGTTGATTTTATTGCCAAATGTTTGGAATGTCAAAAGGTAAAGGATGAACATAGACATCCAGATGGGTTTCTACAACCATTACCCATTCCTGAGTGGAAATGGGAAGTTGTAACAATGGATTTCATCACCAAACTGCCCAAAACAAACAAGCAACATGGTTCTATGATGGTAGTGGTGGATAAGCTTACTAAAGATGCCCATTTTATTCCAGTAAAGTTCACTCACAAGGTAGCCAACATCGTTGATATTTATATGAGACAAATTTCTTGATTACATGGTACACCCAAGACAATTGTGTCTGAAAGAGATCCAAAATTTACCTCAAATTTTTGGAAAGGATTATTTAATGGATTTGGAACAAATTTGAATTTTATTACAACTTATCATCCATAATCATATGGACAAATAGAGAGGGTGAATCAAGTGATTGAGGATATGTTGAGGATGTATGTGATGGATAAACCATCAAAATGGGAAGACTATCTACACTTAGTAGAGTTTTCTTATAACAATGGGTACCAAACATCTCTAAAGATGAGCCCATTTGAGGCACTTTATGGCAGAAAGTGCAACACACTGGTAAGTTGGGATAACCTAGTAGTTAGGGTAGTGGTTGGGCAAGATTTACTCAGGGAAATGGAGGAGAAAATGTTGAAAATAAAGCAAAATTTAAATGCTACCCAAGACAAGAAGAAAATCTATGCTGATAAGGGCAGAACTCACGGGGAATTTAAAGTGGGAGACCATGTATTTTTGAAAGTGAAAGCCAATGGAAGTTCCCTGAAGTTGGGAAATTGTTCAAAGTTGGCAGCTCGCTATTGTGGGTCGTTTGAAATCCTAGAGAGGATTGGTCCAGTAGCTTATATGATTGCATTGTCTGCATATATGTCTGTTCATAATGTATTCCATGTATCATTGCTCAAGAAATGTATTCCTGATGTTAATCATGTTATTGATTGGAATGTGATTCAGGTGGAGCAAGAAGGCGCTTTTGAAATACATCTGGTACACATTCTAGACTGGAAAATCAAAAAGCTCTGGAATGGAGCCATAGGGCTTGTAAAGGTCCAATGGACCTGGTACGGTCCCGAGGACACTACTTGGGAGCATGAGGATGCAATGCGGGAAGAATACCTGCATCTCTTTGAGGATTTTTGAAAATTTTGTTGTATATGTGTACATAATGCACTAAGGACAGTGCATAAATAAGGGGAGGGGATTGTAATATCCCTAGCCCAAACCCAATTGTAAATGTAAATAAAAATATACGTAAGTTGGTGAGATGTTGATATCGTTTTTATTTTGTTTGCACCTTCCATGGTATAGTGCACACATATACTGCGCAGTAAAATGATGAAGTGTGCAGATTATAGGATACCGCACACAGTAACTTAAGTGCACACGATTTTGAGGCCAGGGAGTCTTTATGTATATGTTGTGTTTTATAGGCTGGTCAGCCAGTTTATTATAATCCAAAAGGATTATATATGATGATTAGGCTGGAGAGCCTAGATGTTAAAGACCAGTAAGCCTATTTTTGTATATGTCTAATCATTAATATAAAATATATTGTTGGGCGCATACCGACCACGATAAAAGAGTATGGGGAACTAAACTCCACTAGTTAGGGAAAGGGAGGGCTAAAAGTTAAGAACAAGGGCTAAGCTAGGGAGCTTAAGCCAAAAATGAATATTATATTAATATTCCTTAAAGTATTAAGTATGGATAACTATTTTATCCTAAGTTCTAAGGATGGGGACAAGTGGGCCAAAGTAGCTCCCAACATGACAAGTGTCAAAATGGGAACATGCATACATATAGTTTGGAATTAGCTCATTTTGAGGGGGATTCCATCATTCAGTCATCCATTCAATCATCCCATGATCATTCACTCACTCATTCAGTTGTCCTTTGTACCTTCCTGTCACTGTACATGAACCTATATCTGTATCCATACATGTTGGTGTACCTGGTTAGCTTACGAGTTGGATTGAAGAAGTCAGTTGTCTGGCCTATGGGATATTGAAGAGGCGGGTTGTGAGGCCCGTGAGAAATTTATATCTAGGTGAGATAATTGCTAGGAATTGATTTCCTGAAAGTGCCAAACTACAACTACAGGGCTTTGAGACTTCATGTCTGGCCTGTTGTTGAAGCCCTGGAAGGGAAGTGGGGCAGCCGAAGGACTATTGAGAAGAGAAGGGGCACACTTCCTGGGGTGGGACAGGCATGTGGGGAATGGGAGATTGTAGGCTGTTAGTTTGATTTGGTACCTGTGAAGGACGATTTCCTATTCTCTGTGATATATCATCCTGATTAGGAGTCCCTTTACCCGGGTGGAGTTTAGTCCCAACTCGAGGGTGACCCACTGCTGAGAGTGATGAGTAGTGTGGTCTAAGGCTGGGAGGTTCGTGGAAGGTATGCACGTATTTGGTGATATTATTACCAAGATAAGTGTCAATTGTGTGATAAATTACTTGCTGCCTTATTATTTACGTGTTTATTTTTATGGGTTTATCCTATGAATGGTTTATAACTGTCTTTATAGTTATGGGTATTTCTTGTATGTGCTACATGTACATGAATATTGTTATTTCAGTATGAATCCATGCATTTACAGAATGTATTTGTCTATTTACGTTTATATATAAAGTTCTGCAAGAGGTCTGTGTGTATATGTTTTAATTGCATGCAATTTGAAAAATTTATGTGGCATAACTCAGTTGGATGCTAGGGATGTTACAGTATGGTATTAGAGAATGAGAGAGTTTTCTGGAGTAGCATGTCCCAACCTGGGTGGTCGGGGATGTTACATTTTTCCTCTAAGGTGAGGATAATGTTGAAGTCACCCCCCAATATCCATCGATATTGTCCCCGAAGAGTGTTGATGTAGGTCAAACTATTGATGAAGTGTTCTTTTTCCTGGTTAAGTTGAGGACCATAAACATTTCTTAAGACACATGCTTTACTTGATCCTATGACTTTGTACTTAGTTGTAAGAGTTCCCACCATTGAGAAGGCAGGTTCTAGGACATTGGTGGTTGGATTCCAGAGAATGGCTAGTCCTCCAGAGTCAATATAGGTGAAGTTGCAATGCCTCTAGCACCTTCTGAAGGTTTCATTTGCGGTACTACCTGCACTTTTTTTTTCCTGAAGTAGTAAGATATATGGGTTTTCCGATTTAATACAGTTTCGAAGAATCCTTTTCTTGGATATTCCATTGAGACCTCTAATTTTCCAAGTGATGATATTCATCATAATTAACTGCGGGGGGTTGGAAAAAGCCTTCCGAGAGGCGCTGGATTTTCCCTGAGTTGATCATGAAATTTCCTACCTCTTTGATTAGATGTTGTGTCGTCTTTCGACCCCTTCTCTTGCTTTCTTTTGGGTTGCACTTGGGATCTGGGTTGGGATCTAGTTGTACACCAAGTCGAGGTAGCTCCTACCATGGAGTCGATGAAAAATTTATGCACTTTAAAGAGTTGTTCTACAGGAATGGATTGTAGTTATTTGCAGTTGAAGGCATCCTCTAACTCATCTAGGTCAATGTCTGCAAGTTCCTTTTCATCTATCTGCATTATGATGTTGTCATCCTCCTAGTTCGAGATTGTTGTTGTTTTAGCATAAGTTTGGGGGTTATGTCCTGGGATATTCTCTAAGACTGGCTCAAGTGTTTTCTTTACCTTGCTAGTACCGTTACCATGTGCCTTCATTCTATGGGGGTTTTCCACCTCCTCTACGTCCGATAACTTGTTGAGGGCATCAAAGGAATTTTTGGTTGGGATTTGTTTGTTTCCCATCGGTGATGCTTTTTTTGTTGCATTATTTTTGTGCCCTTGCACCTGTGTGAACCCATCTTGCTATATTTCCTCTGTTACTAGCTATGTTGGTGCATTGAGAGGGCAGTCCCTGAAGAGATGCCCATTTTCATGGCATTTCCGACACCTGAAGGGGATGTCCTCATAGTCTATGGTTTGTGTCTATTCTTCATCCTGATATTATATGGTAACCGATCCTAGGAGGGCTTTTGAGATATTCATGTAGACACAGATTCAAGCATAGGATGTGTATTTTCTTTGTTTCGTGAACTCTGGAGATTTGACATATCTGCCTAGCATGTTGCCAATGCATGTTAATATTTCCTCTAGCCAAAACTCTTGGGGGAGGGAATACAGGTGGATCTAGACTGGGGTGCAGGAAAAGTCCCCCTTCTTTGGGCTGAATCAATCTATCCAGAAGAGTAGATAAAGCCCCATCTAATTGTAGAAATATGGACCATTCTCAAAAACCATGTCCTTGTCCTCCAAGCTGTAGAATATGATTGTGAAGAATCCTTTGGAGCTCAGTTGAAGTTCATAGTCCCCTTTCGGGTTCCACCATTTTTGATCCATTTTATGATATCCCTCTCGAAAGGCCATATTCCTAATCATTTTCCAATCAGGGATGGTCTTTCATGAATTGCATGTGTTCTCCTACCCTTGTAGATTTTATTACATATTTCGATGTTGTTGGTGCTTGTGGTATGCATTTACCCAGTACACAATTCTGAGATACCTTTGGATGCAGCAACTCGACTTCCATATTCATTCTTTTCCCATTACTTTGTTCTTCTTACAGCAAGTGCTCTCTAAGTTGCGGCGGTGGTACAAAGGAGGGTCACCTAGCTCCGACACCATCCATCTTGTTAGCTTCCATGTTATGATATGAGGGGTTTTCACCCCTCCATCTGAAGTCATACTGCACGGATAGTACCAACCATAAATGTGGGTTCAGTGCAGTGGTGTTTGGTGTAGAGGGGAGAGTTGACGCCACCGTAGACAACGCATACAGTGTGCAGGAAACCTACGCTGAGCAAACCCTAGCCACTCTCAAAATGGATTGGTTGATACTAAGACTCGCAAGACCATTAATATGAAACGAAGTATAAAAATTAATAAAAAATATATAAAAATTAATAAAAATAAATAAAGATAAGAAATAACATAAAAAAAAATAATTAACATGAAATTGAGAGAAAAAAAAATAATTAGCATGAAACCATGAAAAAAAATATTAAATAAGATAAGAAATCAGAAAGAACGAAGACTAGTTATCGACATAATCAATCATACTAATTCAAAGAAATAATAAAAATGAGTTTTTAATTATTTATTTAAATAATTAATAAATTAAGTTAAAAATAATAAATTGTGTTGATTAAATAAATTTTTAATTAATACTAAAAGTATTTAATAAATAAGATAAATTAAATTAAGGTTAAATTGATCAAGTTAAAAATAATTAATAAATAATAAGTTAATCAATAAAAATTAAAATAGAAGAAAAAAATTATTTAAAAGTAATGAAAGATGTTTCTTGATTTTTTTTGGAGATAAATTGTTTATAAAATTTTGAAACTTCTAACATTTCAAGTGGACACTCCACCCATCGTATTGACATAAAACTGAAATAATAATAAAAAAGAGTGTTGAGGTAGATATTTATAGGATAAAAATTAAGGTTAACAGCTAACATCAAAATTGAAATTAAAAAAAAAAATGAAAGAAAATAACGAGTTGTAACTTTTTTTTCACAAATGTTAACCTTAATTTTTACCCTATAAACACCATTTTCTATTATCATTTCATCTTTATTTGTTCTTGATGGTTGATGGTGGATAGAATGTCCACTCAAAACATTAAAATAATAATAAAAATTAAAAAAATAAAATAAAATAAATTTATGTTGGGTTATATATACTTTGAATGAATAACCATCAATAAATAAATATATATATATATATATATATATATATATATTTCGTTTATAATAATTACTTTAATTTGGTATTTAAAAATAAAATATTTTAATATTTTTTTTTTTTTTTTTTTTTTTTTTTATTAAGAAAATATATATATATATATATATATATATATATGCTATATATATATATATATATATATATATAGATTTGAAATATATATATATATATATATATATAGATTTGAATTTGTTATGTTTAGATTTACCTTAAATTCAATTAATAGATCAGGAAAATAATGTAGTGGTTACTTAGGTAGTAATATATTATAAAATATATTAATGTGTTAAAATATATATTAATATTTTTTAATACTTTAATGTTAATGTATTAAACCACCATAGATCCATATTAACCTCGGATCTATCAAGTTGTGAGGGGATCAAATATCTAGAGGCCAAAACCTTTATAAGAGTGCACAACTTGAAGAAAGGTTAAAGGTTTGCATCTAGAGAAATTTAATCCCTTGATAGATCTGGGGTTAAAATAGATCTATGTTGGTTTGAAAAAAATTCAAGAAGCATTAGGACTAATTGTGAAAACCTACACACTCAAACAATGAAAGAATATTTATTTTTAATTAAAATACTTAAAAATGTGTTAAAAAAAAACATTTTAATTGAAATTTTGAGATTATCATTATTTTCTTTATTTATTCATACAGCCTGAGTGGGCCTAATGGTTAAGAACCTGTGTTTCCTCTTAAGAGGTCACAGGTTCAAATCCAGAGGGGGGTAGGGAATGTATACCTTCGTAGACTTTACCAGTCAAATCGTTGGGCGGAGGGGGGTCCCTTGTCCCATAAACAAGGGGGTCTCATACACCAATTTGGTGTGCTGGCTTGGCCGTGACCTTAAAAATAGATTATTATTATTATTATTAAAATAAAATAAAAAGTTTAATTTTAATAAATTATTAAAAATAATTTAAAATTTTAATTAAACAAAATAATAAAAATTAATTAATATTTTAATTTTATCAAAACAAATAGAATGTTTAAGGAGATGAATGTGATCAACAATCCCAATAGTGGAGATGTGGCTATGATTAGTATTAACTTCATGTTCATAGTATGAATGCATTAATTACACCGAAGGTGTTCTTTAAGGGGAGGTTCCTCTAGGGCCCTTTGTGCCTATCCAAAGCCTATATGAAGTTGACATATGTTCATCATCAACTGGTCAATCTTGTAATCCATGTGTCTTCTCCTTTACCTACTCATATCATCTTCTTCACCGACTCTTCCAAACTGTTGGGTAGGCTACAACATTGGTCACATCTCCTATACACACAGTCTCATCATTCACTAACTCCAAACCCCTGGGTAGGCTACAATATTGGTCACAACTCCTATACACAGTCTCAACATTCACCGACTCCAAACTACTATGTAGGCTATTGTTCACTGCTCATATACATAGATTGGGTAGGTTGCAACGCTGGTCACATCTCCTATACACACAGTCTCAACATTCACCTACTCAGAATTGTTGGGTAGGCTTGGTAGCCTGCAACATTGGTCATGGATTCTATACGCAATCTCAGCACCCAAAGTGGAACTTGAAAGTGAAGTGTGCGAGGATGGTGGGTCCATTGTGGGTCCAAGCAGAGTTGGAAATACAAAGGTGGCTCAAGATTTCTTCAAGAGAAAAAGATCAGAATACAGTGGATCGTGCTTTATATGTCAAATAAAGATCTAGAATTTCCTTGCAGAGGACATTTATTAAGAATTTGACTCAATTATATGTGCAAATGTATACTATTGACCAAGGTAAAGATAAGTTTAAAACGCATATCTCATGTTTTTAATATTCTATATGTTTTCGTGCTCTTATAGTTTTAGATGATGTGGATCATGTCGATCAAATTGATGGGGGGTTTTGGCAATTAGGGATATCCATGGTTCAAATAGAATGATTTTGGTTATGTATCAAAACAAGAAAGTCTTCAAAAGAGAAAGAATATCAGAAACATCAATTTAATCTTACATGACTCTATACATCATGTACAAAAACAAACTTCATATTAGGAAGCGATGTGATCGAAAAGATACCATCTTCATGAAGATTGAATTGTGTCTCCATGATTCCCCAAATTTGAAATGTTTATATGGTCCTTATGGACTGTTGAATCGGTTGAGAGTGTTAACATACTAGATTATGGGAAAGGTCATGTGAATCGTAGTTTAGGCATTACCCCGTCATCCATAATCAAATCAAGAAAAATGTATGGTTGAAAGCTAAAGATGGACCATAATGTTAGGATAATAGTTTTAAAGAGAAAACAAAAGATATACAACACCACCTTAAAACTTGAACCATAAATCTTGTATAAATTTGACATAGAATGAACAAAGACAATCTGAATCCAGGAAGCACACTTTTGAAAAATAACAAACAGTAAAACCCAAACAAGCCTTAACTTACATGGGTTTCTAATTTCAGTGGTCGATGTGGAAAGTGCATATCCAAATGTATTGGCAGCTTATATAACCCCTTTCCCATGCCAAATTACAGGTGTATTTCAGTTGTGTATACCGACAGACACCACTTCATAGAAATGAAATTTTCATGCAAATACATAAGAGACCCTAAAGAAATCCTTCTAGTAGAAGGATTGAGTGTTGAATACTAAGAAATCTGAATGAAGTGGGTGCATCTAGGGGATCCTTGTCCCCCTAGTTTCATTCAGTTGTTACCTGAATGCATTCATCCATACCCCTCCTTTTAAGACCCTCCTTTAAGGATGGTTCTTCTGCATTCTGGACCCTGATAAAGGCATGGGACCTACAAAGGCATGAGATTTATAGTGATAATTGCGACCAATTATTCCACCTAGGAGAGTCATGCCATTGTTGTCTTCTACATTGATGATGGAGAAATCCCAAGCACTGATGACATCATACAAGGTGGGTACTCACAGAATCAAGGTAATGGTGGCCTCAAATTCAGACAGAATTGAGGAATGGTGACCTCAAATTCAGAACGGACATAGTTAGTCCTGTGACCTAATCCATTATACATAAAAAAGAAAAAATGTATGTCAAGAAAACTCAAAAACACTGATTGCTTGAATATTTGAATGAGCTTATGTGGGTGGGATTCGATCCTGAAATTGTTGATTGCGGAGAGCTTTATTGGGGATATGGCACTCTGTATCGGTGTTGTAGAAGTGTGACAATGGAGATATTACAAGGTGATGGAGAAAATATTTTGGGCTAAATAGACGATTAGTATTGTGTCCGAAGGAACTACTTCTGTAAAACCTTGATCTGATAGCAATCTATGTACCCTACGACTTTGAAGTTCTAAGTTTTCAGAGAATTTTCTACTGTGGATGGGTGGTTGTTGGTGTTTACCTTTTGAAAACACACATTCTTACATGTTATCGTGTTGAACGATGAGTGGCTTTGCAATGTAATAAAAAGTTCATTCGGGTGTGAATTTTTAACAACTAGCATCAAGTGGGTTTCGTTACCGAGGGATGATTGATGGTTTTTGACTTGTTAAATTGCAATTTGTAAAATAAATTGATCACATTTCTTTTTTTATTTTTTTATTGGCCAGGTTTAGTTAGCATTGAGATTGATAAACCACCTCACAGTTTCTTCCAATAGAATTTTTTATTAGAGTCGAAGGATATTGTAAAACAAACAAAGAGATAAACCACCTCATAGTTTCTTCCAATAGAATTTTTTATTAGAGACGAAGGAGATTATAAAACAAACAAAAAATATATAAATTGTATTCATTAATACAAGTGTTTATGTGTTATAAATAGCATATGTTTGGAACAGTGTGTATGTCATAGAATACTTGCACTCTTCCCAACTGAGGCACTTGACACAATGCATAAAAGGGATGAGAGGCAATGTGTTGAAGTTGTTAGGATATTTAGACACTTAGGAATTAGTTAAGATCTACTTGATCTAATGTGTCGTTAGGTAAAAGTGTGTTTCTTTAGTATGTATTTCTAGTTAGGAAATCCAATGGTCACGATATGTTCCCAACATAGAGTGATATGACGGTTTATGTTCTCCTTGATCTTAACGGCCATTGATTCATGGATTAACACTCGATTGGTCCATGATCTCTATTTAAAGAGCATGGAGGGTCATTTTTCGATGATCGATTGTGAGAAACTATCTTGTAAAATCTCTCTATAATTTTTTTATTTTGCATTAATAAACTGCTCCAAGTGGTCGCGTTGGTTAGGGTTGTGGATTTTTCCACGTAGGGGTTTTACCACGTAAAAGTATTGGTGTGTTGATCTTCGATATGGTTGTGTGAGTGGTTACTAAAGATGTTGATCCTTTGTTGGAATACATATTTTGTTGAACATGGTATCAGAACGTGTTTGAAGACCCGCTCCTGTTGTAGATCGAGATCGTGAAGCCGAGTTGCATTATCTCCATTTTATACCATTTTAATACATTTTTCGGTTGAGAGGGTTGTTCCATTGCGTCTGGAGCGCTCAGTTCAGTTAGGAACACTTTTCGTTTCACTCGAAAAGGTTTCAGTTTTCCCAAGATACAACCATTTTAGTCAGATCTTGAGGTATAAAGCCCGAATACGCCATTTTTTAATTTTTGCAGAGTATTATTTTGGTTTTATTTCGATTTTATGTTATTTTTTTCCGAGTTACTACACTTTTAAATATGCATATGATATTTTCCCCGCACCCTGTGCGATCTCGGCAAAATCAGAAACAGATAGGAAAAGGTGCATTTTTTGGGTAAGCTAATCGAGATCTAACCCTTGTTATCATCGAGAAGCGAATTTTTTTTTCTTATGTGAAAATAAAAAAAATTTAGCACGCTCTTCAACAATAACAACAACAACCCCAATCCTCTTGCTAAACAACACAATATGTTTTGCTATCCCGTTTGGTTAAAAGTTTTCTTATTAAGTAAGAGGTATTGAGTTCAAGTCTCTCTTTTTGTTATTTTTTTTTTTAAGTTCATGCTCAATTGTAAAGTGTATTTCACTTCAAGTATAAAAGTGAATCACTATAAGTAGCTTTAATATTTTATTTTAGAGTTATTTATTTTACATGTGGCGTTTCTTTTATAAAATAACTTCATTGTAAAATTGATCCCGACCTTTTTTTATAAAAGTGGGTCACTTCATAAAGCAACTTACACCGCCACGTGGTCCTTTGGTTACCGTTTATGTCTTTTTTTAAAAGTGAATAACTTTCACATCCGAATGTCATTTTTAGTGTTGTTTTTTTAAATCTGCCTAATTTTTCGAGATATTTCCATCCAGATTAGCAGTTTTAGTTTTTAAATCGATATTATCTACATATTTAATATGGATTTTTCCAGTGATCTTTTTCTTACCAACACCAACTACTTCCAATGGAAATCTCATATGGAGGATTTATTAAGAAGTAAAGGCTTGTACTGGATTACCTTGGGAAAGGAAAAAGAACCCACTGATGTTGATAAGAAAGTCAAATGGGATAATAGGAGTGACCAAGCACGTGAACTAATCAAAATGTCCATCTCTCCTGATTCACCTTAAAGAAATTGATGACCCCGATGAAGTTTTGGAAAAGCTTGAATCTGTGTTTGGTAAACTCAATATTATTCGAGCACAACAGTTAGAAGATCAAGCATTGACTTTAAGTCCAAGTGATTTTTCTTGCATTTGAGACTATCTATCTAAGTTTAAAACACTCTGAATTTTATGTGAAGAATGTGAGATAAAGATGGAGGAAGAGCATTGCATCTATCTTATTCTTTCTAAGATAGGTAGTGCATATTTTGTTTTTGTATCTACCTTTTATTCCATGAGAGAGGCTATAGGGAAAGATTATCAAAAACCCACTCTTGAGTCATTTTTTGCTGCTCTGATTAGAGAGGAAGATAAGCTTGTACAACTTGGAGTGATCGGCACTACAGGTACCTCCAACAAAGCCTTAGTCGCCTAGTAGAAAGATAAACCCAAGAATCCCAAGAAGCAACATCCTTGCTACAACAACAAGCAACATAAGGGTCCCAAACCCACTCAGAAAACTTCAACTCTTTATGGTGACAACGGAAAAAAATATAAAAATAAGAAGACTAATAGAAATTGTAACTTTTGCTATAAATATGGTCATGACTAGTCCAAATGTTTCAAGAAGATGGCATATTTAGAAGCAATGATGAAGAAGCACAACATCAATATTGATTCTACTTCTTCTTCTTCTCATGGACATGCACTTTCTTCTTTTGGTTTCTCCTTCAATACAACTTCTACTTCTTCTTATGAGTGGCTTATTGATTCTGGATCATCTTATCATATGGATAAGGATAAAGACATTTTTTCTACTCTAAATAAATGTAACACCGAGAAAATATTTGTTGGTGATGATAGATCTCTTAGTGTTGTGGGATCTGGAACAGTTTAAGTAGATAATGGTCATTTCAATGATGTATTATGTGTTCCAAGTCTTTCCTGCAACCTTCTATCAGTATATCAAATCATTCATTCAAGTGAAGGTAAAACCGTAGAGTTTTCACCTTGAACCAAGTTGTAATCAAGGATCTAAAAGATCCTAAGCATGTTCTTGCAATTGGAATTGTTGATGATATTATCAGGTTGTACAAGTTTGAAAACTTTGTGTCATCATCTTTTTCATCAGTTTTTGTTGCTCATAGCGATGACTTTAGAAAACTTTGGCATGAGAGGTTTGGTCATATAAACTATCGTTCATTGTAAAAACTATGTAATCAACAGATGGTGATTAGACTTCCTCATGTTTCATGCAGAGATGTTGTTTATGTCGGTTGTGTTCTCGACAAACATCATCAGGACAGTTTTGACAAACTTGCCTCTTGGCATGCCTCGGGCCCTTTGCAGCTTGTTCACATTGATTTGTGTTGATCTAGGTGGATATCAGTGGCCACCCAACTATTCCATGGGCTCGAAAAACATTTTTTCAACAGTTTTTCGAGTTCCAAAATTTCGAGGTTGTTTTGAGGCCCTAAATGACATTTTTTGGGGATTTGGGGCCCAACTGAATACCAAAGGAATTGAATTGGGCCAATCAAAAATTGTTCTTCTCGGTTATACCTTTCCAACGGTGTATCAAGCGACATAAACAGAGATCGTATGCAAACGTTACGCCCCCGGGAAGTTGACGTATCAACTACCCCCATCAGGACCTGCAAACCTTTTGGATTTTCATCTTCCGAGGTTAGGGTTTTGGATTTTACTTATGTTAAAAAGGCCTTTGGAGCCTCATTGTAACAATCATATTCTTGCGAATGCGAGTATCCATCACATCTCTTCTCATAGATAAGTTTCCACCATTCTAGCAAGTCTTTTACCCTGTATTTTTATAGTCTTTGTACCTTTTCTCTCATTAATAGAAATTGTATTACTATATCTCTGTTTTTATGGTTGCATCTCTGACACTTTTCTATTATATTGTTGGATATCCTAGATATATCTATATATTTCTTTATTATATCTCCACTCTCATTTCGTACCGAAAATAATCTAGATCATGTGTGGTCCACTTTCTACTCCTTTTTTTGGGTGCAAGCATTTCTTAACTTTCATTGATGACTTTTCTAGACGTACTTGGGTTTACTTATTAAAACTTAAGAGAGAAGTTTTTGACAAGTTTTTGGCCTAAAAGGCCCTTGTAGAAAAGCAATATGGACATCAAATTCAAAGGTTATGAACAAATAATGGAGGCAAATATGTGGACATTAATTTTGCAAGTTACTGCACTACACATGGCATCGAAATGAAACACATTGTTCCATATATACCACAACAAAATGGTGTTGTTGAGAGAAAGAACCGCACATTAAAAGAAATGGCTAATTTTATGATCCAATCTAAGGGATTAAATCTAAAGTATTGGGCGGAAGCCATCAATTGTGCAAATTACATAGTAAATCGCACTCCCACAAAGGCTCTTAAAAGTATAACACTGAAAGAAGCTTGGACTAAAATTAAACGATATGTAAGTCACTTTCGTGTATTTGGCAGTATAACATGGGCTCTCATTCCTGATGAGAAAAGGAAAGCATTGTAGCCTAAAAGTGAAAAGTGTGTATTTATTGGTTATTCTGAAGATGTCAAAGGTTATAGAATTATTCAACCACATTGTAATGAAATTATTATTATAAGAGATGTTAAATTTGATGAAAATATCTTGGCCTGAGAGCCTAATTCGACGATTGTGCCTTCTTTGGCATGCGATCCATATTCAACATTTGTGCCTTATTTTGTTCCTATTATGGTTTCTTCTTTAGATGATGATAGTGAGGATGAAAATCCATGTCTACCTACTCGCCTTCCTCCAGATGAGTCCTTTCAACCTGAACCAGCACCAAATCCTTCGCTTCCTAGATGGGTCTATTCTACATGAGAAGCAGTTGGTGATCTTGTCGGTGATCCTTCAGATCAATGTCGGACACATTCACAGTTCCAGCGAGCCTCTTCTCTTTTGGATCAAGTTTCAGCTACTCATGATCTAGAGACATTTGCAGAAGCTTCAGGTCATCCAGATTGGGATACAATAATGAATGAAGAGTATTGTTCTTTAATGAAAAATGATACTTGGGATATTGTACCTCTTCCAAAAGGAAGAAAATTTGCTAGATGTAAATGGGTCTATAGAACTAAGTATGCATTAGATGGAAGTGTTGAAAGACACAAGGCTCGGTTACTTTCCAAAGGATTTTCCCAAGCTGAAGGAATTGACTATAATGAAACCTTTTCCCTTGTAGCCAAAATGAATTCCAACCACCTTGTGCTTTCCCTTGTTGCCTCTCATAAATGGGAGGTCCATCAGATGGATGTTAAATCCTCCTTCTTGTGCAAATATTTGCAAGAAGAAATCTACATGGAACAACCTCCTGGATATGTCCATAATGACTCTAGATTTGTTTGTCTCCTTAAGAAATTTCTTTATGGTCTTAAGCAAGATCCCCGAGCTTGGTATGCCAAAATGGATAGCTTTCTTATTAACACTGGATTCTCTAGATTCCATTATGATCCTAATGTCTATACCAAGAAAGTAGGAAGCCATCACATCATCCTTGTCCTTTATGTTGATGACCTTATCCTTACTAGTAGTGACTCAAAACTTTGAAACCATGTGAAAACCATCTTTAAGAAGAAATTTGAAATGATAGACTTAGGATTTTTGCACTATTTCCTTGGCCTCCAAGTTTTTCAAACCAACGAGGGAATTTTTATTTCCCAGTCTAAGTATGCTTGTGACCTTCTTCGTCGCTTTTAAATGGACAATTGTACTAGAGTCAAACTCCCTTCCAATCTGGAGTCAAACGTACTTCCAATTGTACTTTTCCTTAAGTTGATGCCACCATGTACCTCTAGTTAGTTGGTAGCCTCTTATACTTGACTCATACCCATCTTGATATTTCCTTTGTTGTTGGTATTTTTTCCCGGTATATGCAAACACCACATGAAAGCCATTGGAAAGGCAGCTAAAAGGATACTTTGCTATGTTTGTGGTATAGTTCAGTTTGGGATACATTATAGTTCAAGGGGGACTCCTTTATTGGTTGGTTTCACTGATTCAGATTGGGTCGAAGACCCTGATGATCGGAAGTCTACTGCAGATTATGTTTTCATCTTTGCTTCAAGACTTGTCACTTGGGCCTGTAAGAAACAATAGGCTATTTCACTTTCTTCAGGAGAAGAAGAATACCAAGCAGTGGTAAATGCAAGTGTTAGAGAAAGATTTTCCTCACCCTGTGCAATATTGTAGAGAGGGCCTTATTCCATTCCCTACGCAGACTTATCTTCCCTGTTACTAAAGTCCAGAGACAAAAATATAAATTTTTCCACTTGTATGGATTTTTCACCCTATACAGCAAGCGTATATGCGGGTTACTCCACTACAGCCCGCGTACATCGGGATTTGTGCCAGAAACTCAAAATCAAATGTTGGATTTCCATGTCACGATAGGATATCTCTAATCCTTGGCCTTCCATATACTGGAAATGTTATGAATCGACCCTTCAATTGCATTATGAAGGCTATAAAGAATTCAATTCCGAGTTGTGGAAAAGAGGAGAAAGAATTCAACTTTGAGAGAAAACTTACTCTGGAGAAATTATTTACTTCGTATTGAGTCTGTATCCCTTTGTTCTTTAAGTCTGAACACATTGTTCATCCCCCAAGATCTTCCCTTATTGATGGAGAACCCCCATTATCTCCCTTATATGAGCTTGCCTTTGGTGGAGGATTGAAGTAGTGGAGGCCTAGCTAGAAGGAACTTGGTTTCCTGGTTCTGAACCATGTCGACACGAAAGTCTATAATATTTTCACTTATGTTGATCATTTATTAATAGAAATACTCTCTTCCCGTCCAATTGATGTCTTGAAAATATATGAATTATTATCTATGGGCGTATTTGTTATGTATATTGATGCATTGTTCTATCTAATGTGTTGACCTTTTATATCGTTGCCATATGCTTGTCTTTCTTGTTTGTTAAGAACTTGTTGCAGGTATATATCTTTGGGTCTAAGTGCTCAATGGTGGACATCATCGAACATCTGGATGAGGTAGGCCCCTTTCTTATCTCCCTTGCACATTGGTTTATATAGCATATTGTTGGAATAGAGTTGATTTCTGCAGTCATTTCCGTCTGTTGTGGTTCACCCTAACCATAGAGAGATTTTCCGCGTAATAGAAATGGTGACCATATTAGGGATGAATCTTCTTTCTTAGGGTTTGAAGTACTTTTCTCCTTAGATTTCTCTTGTTTCTATTGTGTTTCTTGTCGTATCATTGCTTGATAGCTCATGTTCACTCTAGGTATGAGTCTTCAGCCTTTCTCCCTTGCCTGGCCTTGTTTCAAAGCATATACATGCCTTTTTCCTTGACAGTCATGTATACACACATGTTGTCTCACTTCAAGATGCGTATATACACTATGTTTTCCCAAATGGTCACATACACCTATTTTCCTTGCATGTCTGCTTGGTCTGGTGTTTGTTGGGTGGGATTTGATGCTTGCTAAGCCTTCTTAGGTCTCTGTAGTGCTTGTTGAGTGCCTGTGGGATGACAGGAAACCCTCTTTTGGTTGAATTTTTGGGTGAAGTATTTCTCTTCATCTTTTCATTTTTATTTTCCTTGTACATTGGGATGGGTGTTTTATTGCTTGATATCCTACTTGAGTTATCTCTTTTTTATACACAGTAGGCCTATATATCAAGTTACTTTTCAGTCCATGCATTTTTCAGTTTTGATATATTGAAAATACAAAAAAATAGGCATTTTGCATCGCTTGGCATTTTTGTCTTTTTAGTTTCTCTCATTAGCTTAGTGCATATAGTGAAAGATTGCATTTTTATTTCTGAATTGCATAGTTGAATTTGAAAATTGCATCGTTTTTAGAAGCATATCATACATTAAAAGTTAAAGTTAGGACTTTGCATTATTTTCATATTTACTTTTCTTGCAGATTCATAACACCGTGAGATTCACTACCATACATTTTTGGAGTAATCACAGCCTTTAAAATCAATGCTATAATTTAAAATTTATTAGTTATGATTCTATTTTCTAGGGTGCACAAACTAGCCTAGGATTTAGTGCCTTGGAATAGGATTTTTGTGAGTAAACTTCTCCAAGGAAATTAAATCAACATATGTGTCTGAATCAGGGAGTGGAGAAATCCATTGTATAATTGGTAATATAAGGAGGCTCCGCTCACACCGGAGTTAATCACAAGGTCACGTGAAGTTGGTTGAAGGGATATCTCGCTGATACCTTCCTAGCGTCAGAGATATTTCTGGGGATCTTTTTAGTGCATTTACCTCCATGAGAGGTGGTGCTTTCAAGGTTTCGGGCTTTTCTACCCTACCCATACGGTGGACTTGAATACGATTGCTCGCTTGTGCATCGATTATATAGTGGTTTATTAGTTGCTTGACTTAGGTGTCTCATAGGTTACTTGCATGGGTTATTCTACAGGTACCTTGGGTCAGATAAGGGTCAAACAACACACAACCGTTATGGAGGATTACCTCTCTGGGGGGATCTGACCGACTGGTTGTTAATCCCATGAGGGGCCTTATAACTGATTTTTTTACCTTCGATCTTTAGAAAGGAGTCTCAGGCCCCTCTTGGGCGAGACATACCTTCTTTAGGGAGGGAGGCCACTCAACCACTTTACCCCATTTGCATGCATATTGGTCATTTAAATTTTGGTGTGCTCTTTGCTTACTAGTTGGACTTAGGATATATTTTTTATCTTTAGAGTCTTAATTCATTGTGGAGTCGGACCAAACTCCCCACCAGTCCTGTCACTTATTACAGTTACCACCGGATTTCGTGTCCTTTCCTTCTAAAAAGTGTAGAATTATTATACGTGGTACACACATGTCCACCGTTCAGAATTGTGATTCTCAAGGATGAGTATTGAACCTGGTCTTTAGAATTTTGGGATCCCTTCGACTCCCATACCCACTATAGTTAACGGCACCTCTTCGACTCCTGAAACCTTTATGGTCATAGTGTCGCAGGTACCTATCATTAATATGGCTTGGCCTATAGTTAATGCTCAAGCCAATGCCTCGAACCCCTTTGGGTCTCTTGGCCACTCACCAGGCTACAATGTTCAGTCCATCCCTATGGCATCTAGTCCATTTTCTTATGGTATGCCTAACTTCACTTTGCAGTTTCTGAACTCCATCCCAACTGTTGGCCCTAATGCTAGCATTGGGCTTGGGGGAAGTACACCTCCCTACACTCCTTTTTCATTTGGTGGATCTCAAATCCCTCAAATGACTCCTTGTTGGCCCTTGGGTATGGATTAAGAAAGAAATTGAATAAAAGGGAAAAGAAAAGACGAAGTACGAACTACGCGGAAGGCACATTGACTGAGATTGGGTTGAAGTGGTCAAAGAAGCAGAAAAGAAGGAGCAAAGTAAGGGGAAAGCTAGTCATTGAACAAGGAGAATGAGGATGGCATATCATTAAGGAAGATGGATCGTGGACAACTCAGCAAGCGAAAGAAGATGTCAACAAGTGTTTTGGAGCACCTCGCGGGAAAGAAGGAAAGACAGGTTCGTGAAGACCGAGAAGTACGGGTCAAGTTGATCTAGGGTTTTAGACACCTATGGTTTTGACACCTAGACATTTGTCATTGTAATGTATAAATAAAGGTCTAGAGGACCTGGGATGGGTTTTTGTTGGGTTCTTCATTAGTGTGGATGATCATTGTTGTTGATACTATTGTGTATTGTGCGAGAGAGAAGTGTTGTGCGTGAGAGAATTATGTATTGTAAGATCTTCAGTTGGGTGTGAAGATCAACCCTGCATCTGGGTGCGCAGGGAGGGGAGATAGAGAAGAGAGAAAGAGAGAGATATCTGCAAGCTAAGAGCACAGATAGAAATGTATGTTTTCACATAATATATCAAGAAATGCAGTTCTATGGACGTAGCCCTAGGGAGAGGGTGAACCACGTATATCTTGTTGTTTGGTGTGATTGATGTTGTGTTCTTTTCCTTTATGTTCTATTGTTACTGCATCATTGTGTTAGATCTGAGATATAGCTTGTGCAGTAGGTTTAAGGGAGATAAAGAGTAACTATATTGTTGTGTTTTTTTGCCTTGGATCCACTTTACATTTCCTCTAGTTGTAGACACATGTGTTCTGCAACCCCCTATTGCTACTTCAGGTTAGACTACATATGCTTCGTAGGTGTTTCCGAAAGGGCCAGTAGTTAGAGATTTTTGGTGAACTGTTAGAGTTGAACCTTGGGTCTACCCCTGTGCCAACAAATGGTTATGTTGTCAGGACCGAGATATTCTTGAGGGAATGTCAAGGTGGTTTCCATCAAAGACATAGATTCAGAAGTGGATAGAAGAACAAGAAAAGGACTTCGTCAAGGCTTAGAATAAGAATCCTTATCTTAACACAGAGGATTGGTTGGGAAGGTGTATCGTTACTGATATACATGAGATTTTCTTTGGAGGAATTCATAAGGAGCTATACGAGTGGTTAGCCAGATTAGTAGATACCCAGTTTGAGATCAGAATTAGACCACCTATGGTTTGGACGTCGGCGTTGATCAAGAAGGTCAAGAGAGTTGATAATGTTGTGTCAAGAGTAGTAGACCACTAGTTTGATAGCACCATTAGAGGGTACGTTACCGAGTTTTCTATTGACACAATAGAATCGTATAGCCAAGTAGAGAGATATCTCTTTAAGGGACCTAGAGGAAAAAATTTACACATTTTGAAGTTGAAGATCAAGATGTTATTGCATGAGAAGAACATCTTGAATATGAAGTAGTTGGTTAGATCGAAAGGCTAATGTTCAAGAACTCAGACAGCGACAACGACACAGAGGTTGGACATATGCGCAGTGGGAGATCATTTATAGAAGTTCCTCTAGTGAACCTGTTTGAGCAGGGTCACGAGCCACTGGTACAGGATGAAGGGTTCTATAGTGGAGAAGAAGAAGAGTTGTTGAATGAGGAACATTCAAAGTCCACTAGGGCAAAGGAAGAACAGACTGAAGAACCTCGCCGAGAAGAATCAATAACTTCAGGGACTGCACCTGCTGTCGAAGTAAGTACTATCACTCCTCCTATCATTTCAACAACATTAAGTAACCAGAGTAACCTAAGTTATCAGAGCACTCAGAGCACTGGTAGAAGTGGTTCAGTGCATACTTAGTCAAGAAATCTAGGAAGATCTATGGCAGGTGAGATGAGGTTACCCACCTTTAGGGGATATGGATCTGAAGATCGGAATCAACATTTTTTCTTATGTGAAATTGTGTAGAGTATTAAGAATTTCACTGATGAAACTGTTAAGAGAGATCAGTTTAGTACTACCCTAAGAGACCGCACACTGAGCTGGTACATGAAATTTGTCCAAGGAGTTGTACAACCGAAATCATTGAATGCCATTAAGATTGTGTTGATTGTCAAATTCAAGAAACCCAATTCAGAGTCACAGTGCATTACAGAGCTGAAAGAAATCAAGCAGAGAGTAGCTGAACCTATGTGGGAGTTTGATCATAGGTTTAAGACCTTTACATGCCACTTGATTTTTCAAATTCCAGACGAACAGAATAAATAATGTTTCATTGTTTCCCTCTTACCACACATTAGAGTCCCTCTGATGCAACAAAAGATCACTTTGCAAGTTGAGACATTGGATATTGCCATGAAACTAGAATCAACCCCTATGGGAGAATTCAACTCAGGTATGAGCCAAATTTTGAGTCAGCTAACTATTTTGTCTCTGCAGGTCGAAGATATGAATAAATACACGGGAAAAGATAAAAGAGACGATATATAGTGTATTAGATGCAAATCAGAAGGCCACGATAAGGAGAATTTTCCCCTATTTCATGATTACTTGGCCTCTGGGGCTCTGAGCCCTTTGAAGCAGGTTACTCTACCCTGGTGCGAGGTATGTAGAAATAGACATCGCCCTGGTGAATCCTACTACATGAAAAATATGTCCAGAGACCTACAAACCTCTACTGCACATTTTGTAAATATGTGGGTCACAATGAGAAAGACTATAGGGCTTATGACCTCTTGCATGAAAGATCAAGAGACACATATTGAATTCAAGGAGAAGTACAGCAGGAGGGAAATATTGTGCAGTTTAACTCCCCAGGAAGAGGAAACTTCAACCCTCGTGGCAGATTTAGAGGAAGAGGAGGAGGGGGAGGCATGGGTCGAGGTCGAGGTCATATCATTTGTTATAACTATGCATAACCAGGTCACTTGGAAATGGACTGTCAGAACCTTTGTACCACTTGTAGCTACTGCAACTCATTTGAACATGTTATTGAAGATTGTCCTGTGTTATTAACCAAACTTCAGGAGAGATGAGGAGGAAACTAGAAAGTACAACTAATCTTAGCAGAACCTCATGGAGAGGATCCTAGAGTCGTTTTTATCACTAGAGGAGGCATTGCTACAAGAGAATATGGGGTGACTCCAGAAAATACTATAGAAGAATCAAGGGTCAAAAGAGCTACAGAGAAGACACAAGTGTTTGATCCGAGGGAAGAAAATTAGACATTTGAAGAGGCAAGAAAATAATTTGGAAGAGATCAGGATTCCTCATCAAAGACACAACCAGAAGTTAGAGAATGTGGAATTCCTTTGGAATTTTATCAGTCTGCATCACTTGGAGAAGAAAAATAAGTAAGCAAGCTTATGGAATTCTTATGTACTTGCATTAATCTGATTAAGGATGAAAGAGTTGTACAATAACTACAAAATTTGATCAGAAAGTATGAGATAGGTAGGATAGCTCCTCTATTGAAAAAAGAAGTACATCAAGTATCCAGAAAGAGAAGGACAAATAAGGAACTGCACCTGAATGCACAGATTGGAGACTATGACATAGATTATGTGGTTCTTGACTTAGGGTCATAAGTCAATGTTATGACGAAGCAGACCTAAGCACTGATGGGAAAACCTAAGTTAATTTATTCCCCTATCAGGCTTAGGATGGATAATCAACAAGAAGTAAGCCCCTTTGGGAGACTGGAGCATGTCCTTGTGGACATCAACGGGGTAAGAACATTTATGGATTTCGAGGTGATTGAGATAGTTGGTGATAGTTGTCCTTATCCTGCATTGTTAGGAATTGATTGGGATTTCAATAATTCTATTTTTGTTGACCTAAAGGAAAGAAGGATGACATTTGAAGGTGATGGCCTAAGGGTTATTGCACCTATGGATCCTGATGAAGGTCACAGATACGCAGAGCCCATAAGAGAAGAAGACCGCGCATATGAGTTAGAGAATATATACAAATTGATAGCAAGACAGCAGGATTACATTAATCCTACAGCATCTAAAGCTGGTGAAGTGACAGTGCATGCTCTTCAGATTCAAAAGAAGCACTGGAAAAATGGCAGAACAAGATGTATGAAGTTTTTGCGCAGAGGTGTGCTAGATTGACCAGGGAAGTTCACTGGATTGGAACAGAAGTAAGTAATGTGCCCACATTTGATGGTTTAAATCATTTAGAAACATTCTTATAAGAAATTGAAGAAATTGTACCAATACAAAAACTTTTGGCACTGGATGAGTCTTTAAAATCAACGCTAGTGATATGGTGGGGAACACATAAGAATTACATCATGGAGTGGGTGCAATGTCGCACTTTGATGACAATGCGCTTTTAAGAACAAACCGAAGGGTGCGAAGTTAGATACACAGGTCAAAGATGTCCGAAGAGACATGTGTGAAGTTGTGAGGAGGCATGGATTAGCATTCCTCAAGAGCATTGGGTGCACAAGTTCATTAACACTTTGGATAAAACACCTATCAATTGGTATCTACATGCAGAACTATGCCTCACTACTGCATATTGGCACAATATGACTTAGAACTTCGTAGCTACATTTTTATTTGAGAGTAAGTATCCCACTATGGATCAAGATTTAGGTTGTAAGACAAAAAGTATTTGAGGAGGCACCTAACCTCCCTTTGGATCAAGAAGAATATGAATGGATTACATTGCTTCAGAAATTGCAAGGTTGTTACAATATCAATGTTGATGAAGACGATGATCCTAGGAATGTGAACATCACAGAGACAGAAGGATAGAGAGATGTAGAAGGACCAGAATTTGAACTACCTTTTATTGTATAGCCAATAAAAATCAAGAAAGTTAACATTGGAATGGAACAAGCACCTAAATTAGAAAACGTTGGAGATTATTGGGATGTTGCCACCATTGATAAGATCATGTAATTACTACATGAATATCAAGACTTGTTTCCAACCAAGTTCACCAACATGAATGGCATTAAAGGGCCCATGGGAGAAATTAAAATCCACTTGAAACCAGATGCAAGGCCGGTAAAGTAGAGACCTTACAAATTGAATCCTAAATATAAGCAGAAAGTTAAGATTGAATTAGACAGAATGTTGGAAGCAGGAATCATAGAACTTGTTGAAGAGTCAGAATGGATTAGCCCTATGGTGGTCCAATACAAGAAGACATGAGAGATCAGGATCTGTGTAGATCTCAGGAAGCTGAATGATGCCTTCTTACATGACCCATTCCATACATCATTTACCGACGAAGTGTTAGTTAATGTAGGAGGACATGAGGTATATTCCTTTACAAATAGATTTCCAGGTTATCACCAGATCATGATTGCTAAGGAAGATCACCATAAGACCACATTTGCAACAGAATGGGGATCCTACCAGTACATAGTGATGCCTTTCGGACTGAAGAATGCACCAACCATCTTTTCTAGGGTGGTGGTCAAAGCATTCAAGGACTTCTTACATAAATTTCTAGAAGCATACTTTGATGATTGGACTTTTTTTTATCTTATTGCAAAATAATATTGAATGTTTAAGACTAATGTTGGATAAGTGTAGGCAATTTCAAATCTCCCTAAACCTGAAGAAGTGAATCTTCTTTTCACCCTTTGGAGTGTTGTTAGGCCATATTGTGTGTAAATAGGGGTTGCTGGTAGATCCCTCCAAGATTTCCATCATTGTTGATCTACCCCCTCCTACTTCAGTAAGACAGCTACACACTTCGTTGGGACATACGAGATACTACAGGAAATTCATCAAGGGCTATGCACAGATAACAACACCTATGGAGAATTTATTAAAGAAATATTGTTAGTTTCAATGGTTCGATGAATGTCAGCAAAGCTTCGACACCCTGAAACAGAAAATGGTCATTGCAACTATTCTGGTTTTCCCATATTGGAGTAAGGAATTCCATGTGCGTGTCGATGCCTTGTCCATTGCATTAGGAGAAGTGTTATCATAACTAGGAGTAGGAGATATTGACCACGCGTTAGCCTTTGCTAGAAGGAATCTCTCTATAGTTGAGATAAATTACACTACCACTGAAAGAGAAGGATTAGATATGCTGTATGCACTGCATAAATTTTGACACTACTTGCTGGGAGGACATTTTAAGATGTTCACCAATCACTCTGCATTGAAATACTTATTCAACAAGCCAGTTTTGGAGGGAAGAATATGCATATGGATGTTGTTATTCCAGGAATATGATTTTGAAATTGTGGTCAAGTCAGGGAGAATGAATAAGGGACCTGGACACTTGTCTAGGTTATAGCATGGAGAGGAACCTACTAGTCTGGAGGATACACTGCCAAATGCACAGTTGTTGGCCATCATAAAGTTTGATGTTCACTTCACCGAGATAGTCCAGTTCCTATCAATGGGAATGGCACCTCGCAAATATACAATCATCTAGAAGAAACAACTGGTAGTTCGCGCTACATATTTTTATCTTATATTTGGGCAGCTATTGATGGGTGTTCTATATGCACTAAAAACCCTCAATCAAATTGTCAACCCAGGGTAAGTAAACTTAGAGTTGTAGAAATATATATGCCAAGGTAGAAAGGCTAGTAGTATAGTCTAACTAAGGAAACGATATATTGAAGGGATAATCTACTCAAGCAAAGACTACTAATGATCAAACCCTACTAAGAAACTTAAACTATGTAACCTAAGTAACTTTTGAACAAAGGATCGATGGATAGTCCTAAGAAAGAAAATAAAAACCCTACTTAAAGAAAACTAACTTAATCATAACAATAAGAAAACGCAAGCTATCTACCTAATAAGAAATAACAACAAAAAACTACTTTAATTAACCTACTCAAATTCAATAAGAAACTATCATATAAATGCAAGTAAATAAGCAAGCAACTACCCTATCAAAACAAAATAGACAAGCAAACAACTACCCTATTAAAGAAAGTAAACAAGAAAGCAAACAACTAACTAACCTATGATAACTTCTACAGCAAGTAAACTAATTAAGATTACTCAATAAGAAACTAATTAAGCTAAGAAGCAAGTGAACTCTATTGTTAAATTAAACTTCACAGCTACTTCTAATTTATAAAAAGGAAATCTTAATCTACTCAATTGAAATCATTATGACAATAAAAGTAATTAGCAACTACTCTTTAATCTATGATAAGCAAACTATTATTTAATCTACTAAAACAAGAAACTTCTTCTCTAATCCTACACAAGCAAGGAAACTCAAATATAGTGTTGATGGTTATGTCTCTGGTGTCTTATAATATCACGATGGCACTTAACAATGAATGATAATTCAAGAGGAATAAACTCGATATTGACTTCGATAGCAAAGTGAAAAGTGTGAATTAGACAATCCAGTGAGAACTTAGCCATTATAGAAGCAACATCAACTATCCTGCATATCCATGTGATTATTCAATCATGCATTAATCATCAACAGTATAAAAGCACTATTCTAGTAAATTCAATTGCATTCTATACTAATTAAGCAAATTCATACTAAGATTCATAACTGAAAACTAAATTCAATAATCAACTTTGAATTGAAATTGCAACCTAAATCTAGAAAAGGAAATTGCATGAAAATAAACTGAACTAATTATATTCTAACAATTCAAATTGCAAAAGAGGAAACACTCATAAAACATAAATTAAATACTATTTCAGCATATGAAAATAAGCAAACTAACTAACAATTAAATGATCAAAACTAAACAACAATTAGATAATCAAACTAACAACTATCCATCCACCGAAACTTACCAAAGAAACCATAAACTAGAAACTATGTTCTAACTATGTTTTTAAACTTTGTTTCAGCATAAAGAAAATCTAATCTATCATCTAATTACACATAGGGTTAGTATCTAAGCTTGCAAGCTTATCTCCTATCAACTAACAGATCATTGCATATTAACAATAGCCTCCATAATAACCTGCAAAACTAAACTAAACTAATTAAATTATAAACAACAAGTTATACAGTAAAGAAGTATAATGAAAAACTCATGTACAGGAAATGAATAAAATGACAACTACACTACTCAATGCACAAGAAAACTAATTGGATATTCACCCAGACTATTGGTGGGCCCCTGAGCAAGTTGTGGATAATCTTCAAAGATGAACCATGAGCTCAATATCATGAATTCAACATTAAAATCAAAACACAATCTTTACACAGTTTTAGCAAAATGTATATGAAAATAGAAAAACACAATTGAATTGTCTTTTTCTCTCTAACTCAGTCTATCTGGCTACTGAGGTGGTATTTGTAAGTGTACAGGCTAAGAGGTCGACCACTGGAAGGATCGACCTTCTCTAATAACAACAAATCACATTTAATATGCCCTAATTGTCGGTGGCTTATAGAAATAAGGCGAGCCAATAATCACCCAGCATAAAAACCCAAATCGAGTTGTCACAAGCTCAGTAGATGGAGGCCACAAGCACAAGAAAAACCCATGTCTATGATTTTCCCATCGTTGGTCGTTGATATGCTAACCGCCAAATCGCCCATGGTTTTTGTACAGGATGGAGTGTTGGACAGAGTGTCGGATGGAGTACCAGACTGAGTGTTGGATGGAGTACTGAACGGAGTGTCGGATGCAAAACAAGATGCAATTTTTCCCTATGACACACAAAACGTGAATTAGTTTCCTGGAATCATAAAAACATGTTGAATTATACTCAAAATCATCACAAAACATGAATCACGCATACCTGGTATGAATCATAGCAATTTGACACAAAAGCTCTTCAAAAACTCTTCAAAATAGGAAAATGCATATACATATTCGGCCAAAAAGGATCTAATTAATGTCATTAAATGACATATCATGGGCCCAACATTACCCCCACACCTAATATTTTGCAGGTCACACTGCAAACAAAACAAAATTTTCCATCATGACTAAGCTTGCTGAGGAGGATCAACTTTAGAAGCTTCTCCTTCTTTCCGTGAAGATTTGGTCTTGTGCCTCTTGTGTTGATTTAATTGTGCCCTTAGGTTGCGGTTGGCTTTGGTCATCTCATCAACCAACCTTTGAATGGAATTCACCTTTTCTTGGAGGAATGCATTATCGTGGTGAATATGTGTGTCCATAGTCTTCCTATCTTCCAATTGTTGCAGCAGTTGAAAATTATCTTTTTGTAGTTTCTCAATGGCTGGAGCAGGATTAGTTATCTCAGAGGAAGGCTTAGATCCTTTGAAAGATGTAGAGTGTCTGTCATTCTTAGGATCTGGGGTAGGCATCTGTGAGGTAGGAGTAATAGGGAGTTGATGAGGAGAATTTGGTTTAGATTTTGTCTTCCTATGAGGCTCCAACTCATCTGCAGACACTTCCCTAAGTCTTTTGTGAGGACTCTCGAGAACGAAGGACATTTGGATAGGGTCCGAAGTAGTCAGGGTTTTTCCATAAGGTTTCCCTCTTGTGCTTCGGGTACTCTTTCGAAAGGGTCCTCTATTAAATCGATTAGCTCCTCCCCTATTTGTGGGAACTGTAGGAAAGTCTTGTTGAATTACTTCTTGGAGATTTTTGGGTGTAGGATCAAGAGATGTTGAAGGCATCGGGGGGTTAACAATAGGCTTCTTGGTCTTTTTTCCCGATGAGGCTGCAGGGGTTTCAACAAGCTTCTTGGATTTTTGTTCCAATAAAGAAATTGCTTGTGCAGGAGGATTTGGAGTCCTTGGAGAGTGGGGTTTGGATGGATAAATAGTCCTTAGATCCAATGTATTTTTGCTAGTCTTGATTGTCAAGTGAGGGTTTGCAAATTGATAAATGAATGCATCCCAAGTTTTCCCTTGTTTTTCTAATTCGGATAAAACAAGGAGTTTGATAAGGCCATGGTGAAAGAGGGTATTGTGGGGTTTGGTTACATTCTTCCTCACTTGAGAGGACATCTTCTCCAAGCTCTTTAAAAAGTAGAAGGGGAAATTCAATGGTTTATTGAACTGAAAGTGGGCTAACAATCTAAAGTGGCATACTTTAAAGGTGGAATATCTACCTTCACATGTGATCAACCTGGTGATGACTATGAGAGGGTTGATTATCTCCTCTTTTATCCACTCCTTGGAGTATCCTTTATCTCCATAGATGTTCTGGAATTATGGTTTAAAAACCCTGTTATAGCTTGAGCGTAGTAGCTAGTGGTTTTTAAACCATTTATCTCCCACTCTTCGAAGCTTTGTGGTTGCAGTTATGGATTCCTCTGAGACCCCAAAGGTGAGAGACCCAACGCACGTTGTCTTCCCATCAAAATCAAGGGAAAATTACATTGAGATGCCATCATCATGGCCATATAAGTGGGATAAAAATGGCCCCCAGCCTATGCGCAAAAACACCTCCCTGCACTATGCAAACTCTAGGATAGTGAAGAGGTTTCTGTAGGAAGATGGTTCATATTGTTTGGCATCGTGATGGTGTGAAGAAATGAACAAAGGTGAAGTTCACCAAGAGAGGGTGTGATCGGGCCAAGTAATGGCACAATTTGAATAGAAGCCAAGTGCAATTTGAACAGAGGAACAAATAAACAGAGGTTGAGTGTGTTTTAAAATAGGGGCAAGTGAAAATGGCAGAGGTGAATTGGAATAATAGGATAACCCAATCCCATTTTTGAATGCACCTAGGATTGAATTGGTTGCACACATGCGCGCACGAGTTTCCATGTGTGAGAAAATTCGAATTTGAAGGATCGTTTTTGGGGGCAATCTTAATGATACAAAGTTAGATCAATGTCCAAGTCTTTTGACTTGGATATTTGATCATGAAAATGTCTAAGGCTTGAATCTTCAATCTTTATTTCCATAAACTAATTCAATTAAATGGCATTGATCCCTGGTTACCTTAAATTGTGGACAGTTACTGGTGTATATTGTCATATGGAACTTCGTTTGGCACCTCATACGACACTTCATATGGCACCTCATATGGCACTTCATATGGAACTCCATATGGTACCTCTATGCTAAATGCATTTTTACCTCATGTAATCGATAGCCTGCAATATTGGAATAGTTTTGACAGTCATAGTGATTAAGAGCAGAGGCAGAGTGTTCCATTATTATTGATTTTTCCACCATGCTTACTCAATCCACTCGCATAAGGCATGTAATTTCAATCCTATAATGAACAGCTTGTAACGAAAATAAACCAACGGAGTGGTTTGTTAAGGACATGTACAACAATTTATAACACACAGGGATTTAGCATTTTTGGCACAGGGGCAGACCCAGGGTTCAATGCTACAACAACACACAAAATAAACCCTAACTACCGGCCCTTTTGGCAACACCTGCGAAGAAAATGAAGTCTCACCCGAGGTAGAGGCAGGGGTGGTTGCAAGACTCGGGTGTCTTCAACCTTAGCTGGGACACAAATCTGTGATTATAACACTTAGAAATCACCTAGCATAGGTTATTCATTAATATTCATCCTGTATGATACTTCACAGATAGCACAGAGCATCGCAGTATGTACTTAGATCTAAGATAATTCAGCACTTAGCCACAAAAATATTGATTAGATTCGGTAGATCAATCACTAAGAATCTTACATACCATATCTAACATTCATTCATATCTCAAAAGCACAAAGCATAAATAGATCTATCTAAACATATCAAAGCACTTAGCAAAGGAAGAGACAAACACATTAGGTCGAGGCACATAGCACAATACACAAATTTACCGTGGTTCACCCCCACCCTGGGGATATGTCCACAAAGTCTTCTTCTTTATTATCTTCATTTGATTAGGTTACAGCACAGAGCCTCAAAACCCTTACTCTGCACAGGATAGAAGATCTGTGTAACTCGTCGGGTCCTTCTTCCTTGCACCACAGCACAAAGCCTTCTACAGACTCTCACAGGGACTTGCACTCATCTCTACAATTCTTACACAAAATGCACAAAGACTTGATCACACAGATTCAACTCTTGGCACTTAGCCTACATCACATAGATATATCATCCACTCTTGCACTAAGAAATCACATAGATTGCCCCCTTCTCACCTCACCTAGCCTTCTATTTATACATACAAAAGTGGGCCTAAGCATGGGTAAACCCACGGGCCGACATCCCTTTCCCATTACATTATCCCCAAGAACCCAAAAAGGACCCAAAAAGGGGTCTAGCTTCCATGATTTCCGCTTCGCATTGCGCTCCATATTTGACAAGTTGTCGAAGTCAAATATGACCAAGTGTTTCTCAAAACTTGGTCAAGGTCCAACAGGCCGCCAACACTCACCTGTGACTCGTCCCGAGTCACTCAGGTCTGGGCAAGTTTGCCTCAAAGGTCTCGAGCTTGGCTCGATCTACTTCGACTTGTCTCTGTGCTACTACTTCTTGCTCAGCGAATTTATGAACAACCGCTTCGCTAATAGGTCCTTCCAGTTGCTGCTCAACTGTAACAACTACTTGTTCTAGTAGTGTTCCTTGGCCTTCAATTTCTTCGAACAGTAGGTAGGCCGCCTCCTAGCCAGGGATGATTTTAAGGATGGAAATTTATTTTAAAATGTAGAAACCTTGGTGAATCTTACTAATCCTTCATATGCCAACTATAAATGATTGGCGATATGTTTGTAAAAATATTCAAATTTCTAAGGATTTTATATATTTTTTATAAAATTTTGGCAATTTTTAAGGTAAAATAACTTTATCCTATAGAATTTGGATGAATCATTTTTAAAATAGCAAATATCGTTTTTGGAAAAAAACATGGAAAATTATCCCATGAGCGAAATTTAGCCCCTAAAATCATCCCTGCTCCTAGCTTGGTTGGAGTTTCTGGGTGACTTCCATCACTCTGCTCTGCATGGTAAGAAGGAGTTGTTGGGCAGTGCATTGTTCATGGGATCTCTTCATCCTCTGGATAGGTGATAGGATCTTGAGTTGTGCTTGTACTATATCTGCGTGCTACTTTTCTTCCTGGAGTTGGGACTCCATTTTCTTCAACGCTGGGTCTTCAGATAGTTGTTCACATATCTGCACGCTTCTGCTACTTAGTTGTTTACATTCTACAACAAGTGTTTTAATCCTCTTGACTGCGCTTTAAGAATTTAATTCTCATTGCTTGCGCACTTCTTGTGGATTCTGTGGTATGGTCTAAATCTCTAATTCTACGACCCTTTGTTGTAGTTGCTAAATAACTTCAGCCAACTTCGTTACTTGGTGCTCTATGGGTTCTTCAGCCCTCTGCTCTAAGATGGTCACAGAGTGAAATGCTCTGTTGACTACTTCTTCAATTCCTATCTTCTTTGCGAGCAGCTTCTCTTTCTCTTTCTGGATCTTCGCTTTGTCTTCTTCAAATTTTGCTTGGAGAGCATTCTTCTCTTGTTGCGTGGCTTGGCATTGTTCAATAATTTCCTTCTGTGATTTCTTTAGGTCTTGGGTGGCCTTTTCTTTTTCTTCATGAGCATGTTGAAGGCGTACTTCAATTGTATCAGCAATCTTGTGGAATTGAACTGATTCATCTCCCACTTCTGTTGTTCCTTCTGGCAGAGGTGCAGTAGAGCTTTCTCAGCTAGACTGGAGTGCTTGTTGTACTCCTTGGAGCATGATCTCAATTTGGATATACATATGTTCCTGCTTTTCCCCCTTCTTCTCTATGATTTCCTTTGAAGCATCATTGACCGCTGCAACAATGAAATCAAATTCATCCAACATGAGGGCAGTTCGCATCTTGGTTACAGGGGTTCTTGGTTTCTTTCTGGAGGAAGATTTTAGAGGTGAGACCTTCCTTTTCTTCGATGAGTCTTCTTCATCCCTAGGTGGTGGTACTTCAAATTTATGTTGTTTAGTTTATGTACCTTCTTCGTCATCACCTTCTTCATCTCGTGTAATGGAAGCCATCCTTATAGATAGGTTGTCAACATCCTGGACTTCTTCAGTATTCTTTGTTGTCTTTGCTTTCCTTGTCTTACTAGGCCCGGGTGTATCTTGCGCAGTTCCGAGGCCATCGATGTCGGACATTTCTGCGAGGTCTATTGAAACACGGAGGTCCACCGACCATTCCTTGGTGATCTCTTCCAGGTCTTCTTTTGTCAGCTTATAATAGGACTAAAGTTGTTCCTGGTGCTCATCAGCGCGTGGGGTTAGGTATATAAAGTGACGGTTTGCAATGAACTTTATCAGAGGTCAGAATATTTGTAAAGTGTTCGGAGTTATGCGAGGTTCACTCCTTATGGCTTCTTTCAATTGGTTATAGTATGCGTGGAAAATGGCATTCAATTTCTATTGCTTGCTCATGTCGTTCGAGTACCATAATGTACTGAACTTCGCAGCTAGTGGATCAAAGGGGTCAAGGTCTGGGAAGGTTGCACCTTCCGGTAGCTCCCATGCAACAAAAGAGATCAGCATCAAGAGCCAACTAAAATGGAATTCATGCCCCTGATCCTGGGCTTCTCTGCAGTCAATCTCTAGTTGATTCACCAGCTACTTTGCCCAGTTCATTTGTAGTCCCTTTGCGCACTTTCCTGCGAGGTCAACTACAAATCCAGATACTTGTGTTGGTCGATTCTTGTGTACCAACTTCCATGTGATCAGTTGGCATGCAAAGCGCACTGCGCTACTTTCAATAGAATCTAACTTATAGCCTCTTGCACCTTTCTCAACATCGCCATAGGATTATTTGATCTTCTACACAAGAGCGCAGTCTGCGGTCTTTCCAAGATAGTACTCATGGGGATCAGGGCCCTGAATACTAAGCCCGACGATTCTATTGATCAGCGTCATATCAACAATTATGCGACGATCTAACCACAGGTATCCTCCGTGGTAACTTGCTAGCAGCAATTTTACACAAGAATTCACCTCCTGGTGTCTGCCGAAGTGCAGTATTTTCAAAATGTTGAGAAAAGTAGACTACGTGAGGCTCATCGTCTATTGTTGAGGGATGAGCTTTGAATTCTTGCCCTTATTTCTTGTTAAGTACTTATATAGGGCGAGAATGATGTAAATTTTACAGTCCCCCGGGTTGAAGTCGCAAAACTTCAACGTTGTAACCTTGTCTTGATCTGTGTGGTAGGTGTGTACTCCTTTCGGTAGATATGCAGTGACTAGGGTGTATTCAAAATCTCTAGGGACACTGTCCCTGTTAATCTCACCGCTCAAAGGGGGTATGTAAGCTGGTAGGATGGATGGCACTAACTTTGCATTGGCTATGTCATCCTTATGCTTGGTTCTTCTTTCTGCGTCGGCTTGAGATGTTCCTCCTCGAGCAGTCGATGGGGAGGCTTGCACTCCATTCATCAATGATGCTTGGACTCCAGTGGACATTCTTATTTCCGACATGGCTCTCTCGGTCATTAAATCGAGAAGGACTTCTGTGACAGATTCCTCAAGTGCGGTGAGCTCGTCGGACATACACACTCGGGAAATATAATCGGGGTCATGATGATCTCAAAATACTGCACTAGGATGAACAATCCTCTTGCAATGATCACTGTAGACAATCACTAGTTCTGCAGGCTTTGATTATTTAGTTGGAAAAAGTGTTCTTCGGGCATGACGCGACAAGCTAAATAGGAAATTCGTCAACGATCTGCTTAAAACAGGTATGAAGCTTCCATGGACATTGATCCATCCATTATGGCATGGTCCAACAGTCTGGTGGTGATCCTTTAATTCTTTTCTGTCTGTTCGGAGTGAAAGTCGAACAGGTATATTGTTCTAATGGCTATATTGCTTCGCCACGAAAAAGTGTCGTATGTCATTGTTCTGATATCCCGGCAAAGCTCAATTCCTGTGATTTTTCCTTCTACGAATTTTCCTATGGAATCTTCTGTAACTTTTCGATCTTGGATCTCTTATGACTTAGCTTCCTATCCTTCTTACCAGTGATCTTCGTCTCGGTCATCCTTTTTCCATTATGATTCTTATCTTATCTCGACATAGTCACTTCATGATGTTGAGATTCTTTCTTCAGATCCAAGGGTAATACTCCTTCATCATATGGATTAGGTATTTCGGTCTTCTGCGGTTCCTCTAATTCTCTTATAGCTTCAACATCCAAGTCCCTGGTGTCAAATATCTTAGTTTTGTTTTCTTGTTCTTCCATCAAGTAGGAGATCCTTCTAGTCATAAATTCCATGAGTTCTTGCTTCTTCTGTTCTAGGGCTTCCTTTTCTTTTTTTCTCTAGATCTGGTATTTTTCAATCCATATATTTCCTAACAAAGATGGAAATGGGGAATGGTCCTCGAAAAATTTAATAACTTTGAATTCTTCCTCTATCGAAGCTCCATGGATACTCATAGCTATCTGGGTAATCCTGCCACATAGTGTTACCATTTTTCCTTTAAACAACCCTATTTTTCCTAGTGAAGGAACCATAGCAAGCCTTCCTAGGGTTTCCCAAGTACTTTTTGTCATAATGTTCATCTGTGTTCCCTCATCCAAAGCACAGTCAATATCGAAGTCTCCTATTCTTACTTCGATTTTCTCCTTTTCTTTGAAGATCTCTGACAAACTGGCATCTTTATGTTCATCCAAGGTTTCTTTTATTTTCAGTAACATAATCTCCGATTATTTCTGGGGTTCTTCTATAATCTTAGTCTCTTGATCTCCTTCAGAGTTTGCTTGCTCCATATTCAGCTTTTCAAGTCTAGCAATCATTCTAGGGCAATCCAGTACTTCATGGTCCATAGTCTTACAACAGAGGCAACTAGGGTTTCTCCCAGGGCATTCCTTAGAAATATTTCATGGTATTCTACAACTGTAACAAACAGTTAATCCTCTCTTTCTCTTCAATGATCCCCAACTTATCTTATACTGCACGCTAGGATCATAATGGCTAGCCTACAAAAAATTATTTCTAGGATCCTGCATCCATTGGTTAGTCCAAAAATTCTTTCTATGCATAGGTATAACATATCTATCATGATACTTATCATATCCATTCATATCAAACATTTTTTCATCTAACCATGCCCTAGTTTTCAAGCTAGGACAAAATCTATCAAGCATACCTAAATCCATACTTTAGAAACAAAAATTTTCACTTATTTTACTTCTACAGGGCACAAAGCTTCCAGATATAATAACTTTTAACTATTCTTACCTTTATCAGAGCACATAGCTTACAGATCTTACTTCTTTTCTTCAGTATCAACCTCTTTTCTTTCATATCTGACTTCTTTCCTTCAGATATTTCCTTCCTTCTTCAACACAGATCTTTTTAGATCAAGTGGATTACTGCGCACTAGGGCATAGATCCACACACAGAGCTTTCACAATTTCAGGACAAATCTTTGCACAAAGCTTCTTTTGCTCAGTTCCCAGCAAACATAGTTTCAAGTCCCGGCAACGGAACCATTTGTTGGCACAGGGGCATACCTAGGGTTCAATGCTACAACAACGCACCAACAAAACCCTAACTACCGGCCCTTTTGGCAACACCTGCGAAGCAGATGAAGTCTCACTCAAGGTAGAGGAAGGGGTGGTTGCAAGACTCGGGTGTCTGCAACCTTAGATGAGACATAGATATGTGATTATAACACTTAGCAATCACCTAGCATAGGTTATTCATCAATATTCATCCCTTATGATACTTCGCAGATAGCACAGAGCATCGCAGTATGTACTTAGATCTAATATAATTTAGCACTTAGCCACAACAAGATTGATTAGATTCGACAGATCAACAACTAAGCATCTTACATACCAGATCTAACATTCATTCATATCTCAGAAGAACAAAGCATAAATAGATCTATCTAAATATATCAAATCACTTAGCAAAGGAAGAGACAAACACATCAGGTCGAGACACAGAGCACAACACACAAATTTACAGTGGTTCACCCCCACCCTGGGGCTATGTCCACAAAGTCTTCTTCTTTATTAGATTCAGTTGATCATGTTATAGCATAGAGCCTCAAAACCCTTACTCCGCACAGGAAAGAAGATCTACACAGCTCACCAGATCCTTCTTCCTTGCACCGCAGCACAAAGCCTTCTACAGTCTCTCACAGGGACTTGCACTCAGCTCTGCAAGTCTTACACAAAATGCACAAAGTCTTGATCACATAGATTCAACTCTTGGCACTTAGCCTACATCACATAGATATATCATCCACTCTTGCACTAAGCAATCACATAGATTTCCCCCTTCTCACCTTGCCTAGCCTTCTATTTATACATACAAAAGTGGGCCTAAGCATGGGTAAACCCACATGCCGACATCCATTTCCAATTACATTATCCCCAAGAACCCAAAAAGGGGTCTAGCTTCCACGATTTCTGCTTCGCGTTGTGCTCCATCTTTGAAAAGATGTCGAAGTCCCAAAAAATGGTCAAATATGACCAAGTGTTCCTCAAAACTTGGTCAAGGGACAACAAGCATTTCAAAAATAAAAAGACTGGGCATGTAATAACTTGTATCATAAAAAAAATACTCATAAATGTTTACAAAGATTTACTTCTCTAGGCAATGATAATTTGTCAACTCGCGAACCCCTCCCACACACCTAAGTATTGTGACACCTCACAATCAAAAATATAGGAAACCAGGCAGTTCTCCCAATAGCTGAAGATTTATAGTTTATTAAGTGTAGAGATAAATTTCACAGATTGGTCTGATGAGACAGTTAGAAGATGGCCCCACCTATAGGATAGAACATCCTACATATAGATAAGAAGAGGTAGGTGAGAGAGTTTCAAGATAGTCTCAAAGTTAGTTCCCAATGGTAAGTTTATGGAGTTAATTTAACCTTAGTTTAACCATACATACTTCATGTTAGCTTTGTCTACAAGTAATGTCATACATCAGGACAAGTTTAAATTTTTATTTTTTTTTGGTCAGATTACCGTCCTCGCTAGGTAGAATGCCCCACTGCCAGCAAGCATGTTCAGTACTCCGACAGGTTTACCTAGTCATACCACAGGCCAGTACCCGCTGCCAGCAAACCTGTTCAGTATCTCGGTGGGTTAGCCTCTTACACCCTCAAATACTAGTCCTCCATCTTTTAAGATTTTAGTATAAGATTTATTTATGCAAGAAGATGGGGGGACAGCTCCGAAAACAACTTTTCTTTCTTTCTTTTTTCAATTGAGATGGTATTTATTTTAGAGGATGACTTTCCATTATATATTCCTTAATGATTGTCCTAATGTAAGGGGTACTTGAGTGGATGTGGCCTATCTAAAGATATGATATAATCAAGATTTTTAGTGTGTAGTGGATGGTACCATTGATAAAGAACAGAAAGGTATCTCTATGCTCAACTCGCTTTCTTCTTTTGTAGTTATTGTGATGTTTCCATGACTAACCGCTAATCAGACCTCCTTGCTACTTTTTAATAAAGATCCTTTACTCACTTACTCAGGTTTCTTGGGAAAAATATACAAGAGACCTCTAAGCTTGATGGTTTTGGTATCACTTCCTTATATAGTGGTCGGGATTTTCAAGAGCAAGTACTTTTTTTAAATGCCTTAAGAAAAAGAGAAGATGAAATTTTTTGCAAAATTACAGCAATTCAATATTCATTTGATGCTTAGCAGACAACAAGGTTCAAGTGTAATAATGTTTTGAAGAAAAAATCCTTCTTTTATATTTTCTTGAACTATCTACTCCTGGTGAAATAAATACCTACAGAAATCTCTAGAATTGCTTATTTACAAAATTCAAAAAAATTGTTTACATATGTACAATAGAAAATTTAGAAAACATTCAAGAACAAGGGGGGAATTCCCCATCTACTAAGGCCAATGCCTTGTCAGTTGACATGACCTGTAGAAAGCCTTCTTTGGAAATGGGCTTATGATAAAATTTGAGTCGGTGTCCATTTACTACAAAGGAGACTTGTCCATCGTCAATTGTTTTGATTTTCACAACTCCGTTGTCATATACAATGACTACCTCGTAAGGACCCAACCACTGGGTGGTGAGTTTGACTTTGATGGTTTTAAATCGGGAATCAAACAACAAATCCCAATCACGAAGTTGGAAGTGTTTCTTCTTAATAAAATTTTCATGCCACTTGCTCCTCTAGTTTTGGACTAACATTGTTCATTGGATGGCATCTTCCCTAATCTCATCCAACTCATTCAATTATAGGGCTCGTTGTTTCTGAGCCTCATATAAGTTTAATCCCAATTCTACGGAAATACGGAAGGTCCTTACTTGGAATTATATTGGTAGAAGTACTTGTTTCCCATACACTATCTCATAAGGGGTATGCCCAGTGGTGTTTCTCCAGGTGGTCTAGTAAGCCCACAAATCCTCTAGAAGCCTATCAGCCCAATATCAGTGATGTAATTGAACAGTCTCGGTTAAGATAGATTCCAGAACTTTGTTTGTAGATTCTACCTGACCATTATCTTGTGGGTGGTATGGAGAAGATTTGTAGTGTTTAATCCCATATTTCTCTATTAGCTCTCTCATCAACTTGGAAGTGAATTGAGTGCCTTGGTCTATAACAATTTCACGAGTGAAACCGAAACGGGTAAATATGTCTTCATAAATGAATTCAACAATAGACTTTTATGTAGCCCTAAATAGGGATTTTGCCTCTACCCACTTGGTGACATAGTCTGTACAAACCAAAATATAGTTCTTCTTATGGGACATGGGCAAAATTGGTCCTACAAATTCCAGGGCCCATTTTTCGAAAGGTTCTATCATAACTTGGGCACGCAAGGGTATTTCATCAACTGACGTAGGTCTTCCTATCCTTTGGCAACTATCACAACTCCTCACATACTTAGAAACATATTTGAAAATGTTAGGCCAATAGCAACCTGAATGTAACACCTTATATGTTGTACGTTTGTCAGAAAAATGGCCACCACATGGTCCATCATGACAATTTCGTAGTATTTCTGGTATCTCATCCTCTCAGACACATCTATGAATAATCAAATTAGGACCTGTGTGAAAAAGGTCATGACCAACCCAAGAGTAATTAGCACTTTGCGTAATAATTTTACGCTTTTCATGAGGTGACAAATGAGACGGTAACTTCCTAGTAGCCAAATAGTTTGCCATATCTGCAAACCATGGGGTATTTACAGAAAGAGAAAAAAGATGTTCGTCTGGGAAACTATCATCTATAGGAATATAATCATCCTCATTTTTTATGTGTGAAATAAAATCAGCTACCAAATTCTCCTTTCCAGGTCGGTCAAGAACGGTGATATTAAACTCTTGTAATAGCAGGATCCACCTAGTCACTTAGCCATTAGTTATGGGTTTATTCATGAGAAATCTAATGGCAGAATGATCTGTATGTAAAAATACTTCATAACCTGTAATGTAATGACAAAACTTATTGATAGCATGAACTACTGCCAAGAATTCCTTCTCGGTAACTGTGTAGTTTAACTCGTTAGGGGACAAGTTATTTCTTACAAAATAAATGGCGTAGGAATTTTGGTCCTCTTTCTTCCCTAATGCTCCTCCTATTGTGGTGTCAGAGGCATTAGTATATATGTGAAATGGGAGATTCTAGTTGGGCCCTCTAATAACTGGTGCCATAGACAACTTGGCTTTCAGGGCTTCAAAGGAAGTTTGACACTACTCAGTCCAAACAAAATCAACATCCTTTATTAACAATCCAAACATGGGTACAACAATATTTGTAAAATTTTCAATAAACCACCAGTAGTATCTGGCATGTCCAAGAAAGATTCTCACCTCTTTTTGAGTTTTGGGGGGTGGAAGTCTGACGATGACCTCAATCTTTGCAGGATTGACTTTTATCCCTTCAAATGAAACATAATGTCCTAGAACCACTCCTTCAGTTAACAACATTTTACATTTTTCATGACTTAGAGATAGGTTCATTTCTTGGCATCTCATAAGGACTTTTTCTAAGTTATCTAAGGCTTCCTGGTAAGTGTTTCCATAAACTATGAATTCATCCATGTAGAACTCCACACAATCATGAATAAGATCATCAAATATCCCTATTACTGCTCGTTGAAATGTGGTTGGAGCATTACACAATCCAAATGGTAAGACCCTATAGGCATAGGTGCCCCAAGGACAAGTAAAGGTAGTCTTGTCATGATTCTCGAGTGCTATGAGAATTTGATTATACCCGTTGTACCCATCTAAAAAGGAGAAATACCTCTTTCTGGACAGGGTATCCAAAACTTGGTCAATGAAAGGAAGAGGAAAGTAATCCTTCAGAGTGGTTGTGTTGAGTTCCCGGAAATCAACACAAATTCTCCATTTTCTGGTCACTTTCTTTGGAACCACTACAAGCGGGGACACCCACTTACTGTCGGAGATGGAATAAATAAATATGACATTTAATAACTTTTGGATCTCCTCCTTGACTATATCCTTAAGTGTTGGGTTCATCCTTCTCTAGGGTTGCCTAACAGGTGTTACTTCCCCCTGGGTATATATGTGATGGATGCATGTGTCAGTGTGTATACCCTTTATTTCCATGTATTCCTAGGCGAATGCTCATGATTGTTCTTTAAGAATACTTACTAACTGTTTTTGTTGGTCCACATCTAGCCCAGAGTTTATATGTAGAAATTTCCCTGGACTAATCTCGTAGGGCATGGTATAAGATGTGGAAGACTCATCTATCTCGAAGATAAAAGATGTCAAAGACAAAATGGATGGGCCCAATTGTTCCTAAAATTATTCCCCAAACATGTACTCAAATTGGGGAAAAGATTGTGGAAAATCAACACATGTGATAGTAGAAATGAACTGGTTTAGCACATTTTTCGTTGTGTGCTCCTGAAGTGCCCAGGCATGGTCACTTGGAAATATGGGTTCTTCCCAATCCTCGTTCTCGTATGGACATTCAAGCCACCATAGATTCTCCATGGGTTGAGCTGGAGGGTATATAGTGAGCTTCTGGATAGAAAGTCCATTTGAGATGGTCATTTCTCCCTCTCTACAGCCAATAAATGCATTGGTTGTGGCTAACCAAGGTATTCCAAAAATAACGGAATGGCCTTTGGTAGGATCCTTAAAGTGGATGACAAGGAAGTCTACTGGGTACTCCCATGAGGCTAAAGTAACTATGATATCATCCAAAATTCCTTTAGGTATAACCCTAGTTTTATCTGCTAATTCCAAAATGGTTGGGGTAGGTCTAAGAAGAGGTTGTAACTATAATTTCTCCAAGGTAGTAGCGGTCATAACATTGATGGCTGCCCCTAGGTCTATGTGAGTGTTTCCAATGGAGACCTCATTAATGGTTATGGTCACTACGGGGTTTTCTGGGTTCCCATATTTTGCTAGATTTGGTCGCTCTGATATGTACTCAGAAATTTCTCCTATCAAATGTATTGTTGGAGGATCCTTCTGCTTCTTACCTAGCTTATTAATACACAATTATTTGACTACCTTACTGTAGATTGGAATGTCCTTGATACTTGAAGTAAGGGAATCTTGACACAAATATTCTTCAATTCATTCAAGATGTCAAATTCTGGTCGGGTGGTAGGTTTCTCGATTACTAATCTGTCTGGGGCCTTCGTAATTTGTGACGATTCATTTTTGGGAAGCTTGGGTTCTTGGTCCTTAGGAATAATAACATCTTCCCACCTAGTGTCATCCATAGGTTGTTTGATGGTTTCTTCTTCTTCTTCCTGGATGACTACTGAAGGTCTCTGCCTATCCAAAACTGTTCCCGATCTTAGTTGAATCTCCTGTAACGGAACATGAGTAATAAAATATGTCAGGAAGGCCTGCATCTCAACATTGTGAAGAGGTTGAGGTGGATTATTATTGGGATTGGGAACTGGTTGTGTCGGTAATAATGTTGGTCTTGGGGAGATTGCATTTTGATATCGTAGCGGTTGTTGTTGTGGAATAGGAGGTAAAGGTGGTGGAACAAAACCTGGCAGAAGTTGCAGAGTGTTCAGTGGAAATTGAGGATATGGATGGTTGGATATAGGGACAGGTGGAGCTTGAGGGCTTACTTGGTTATTCCCTCCTCTCCATCGTTGAAGCCAAGGATGTTGGTATTTTGTAGACTCGTTTTTCCAACTTGGTGAGTTCCACTATTGTTGTTGTTGATAATAGGGTGGAACTTGAGATTGTATATCTAGGTATGTGGGTTGGTTCCTAGGCTTCCATGGTCTCCTAGGTGCATAAGAGGATTCTCCAGGATCCCCACTCCTATAGATGGATAACAAACTGGGAAATGATGGACATTTCTTAGTTGAATGGTCTTTCATGCAGAAGACACAAACTGAAATGTTATCTAATGGGCATTCCCTTGAGGAATGATTCCTCCTACATCTTGGGCAATATATGTTCATTGTTGCATTTTCCTCAACCTGTTTCTTTTTAATTTTGAGGGTGTCCAACTGGGAGCTTATTGTTCTTAATATATTTGTCTTGAAGTTCTCTAAAAGGTTCCCTATCTCTGCTCTCGTGATACCACCTGAACTAATTTGTTTTAAGTTTCTGTTATAAGGGTCCCGAACATTCTTTCATGTTTTAGCTCTACTCCTTGAGTAATTCTTACACATTTCACATATTTCAGTGAATGGTTTATGAGAGATGTCACATGATGACATCAGGTTAAGAATCTCTAGGTATTCTTCTTAAATTCCCTTAAGGAAAAGAGCCCTAACTGCATCCTCTGGGAGGTCAGGGTATTTTGACTTCTGGGAGATGTATGCAAATTGTTCCATATAGTCCTCGATATTATCGTCTTCTAATTTTTGGATTTTGAAAATATCGTTACAAGATTCTTTGGTATTGCAGTAGTCTTGGTAATTCTTGAGAAATATATCTTTCATGGCTTCCCAAGATCTAATATTGGATTCTCCCAACCCTATTAACCATCTTAGTGCAGATCCCTTGAGGGTGGTGGGGAAGAGTTTTAGTTTCTAGGAATCTTGTAAGTAATTGTAGATCCTACACAAGATGTCGAATTCAAATAGGAAGGTATCTAGATCTTCACTGCTTTTACCATAAAAGGTGGGCAGTGCTGAGAGGGAAATATTTTTCATATTGACATTTGGTGTGGTGTCTAAAATTGGAAACCTAAAGGTAGTTTATGTTTGGTTTCCAGATTCTTCTTCCTCCTCGTGTCTTACATTGTTGTGATCCCCTTGATCATCTATATTGGTTTGGTTTCCAAAAAGAGAGTACCTAGGTGGTTTTATCTTTGAAGAAAACAAGGTATCCCTCTGATGGGAAGGTCTTCCTATTGTTTGGGTGTCTGGGACTCTACTCGAGATGGTTGAGATTGGTGCCAAAGTTTCTATGTCAATTTGAGAGATAATTACGTTGGTTGAACTACTAAACAAAATATTCACCTGTTCAGGGTCTATGATGTCTTCAAAGTTAGGATCTCCTGGTGGTGGTGTAAAAGCAAAGGTTGTATTGTGTGGTTCTACAGAAGGCTTGAGTGGTCTTGTCTCTTGTCCCACTATTATTGATGCTTCAATTTTTTGTTCTATAGTTCTCCCTGTCTTAGTCTCTTCAGAGACTACTTTAGCTCTTTGGGTTGAGCTAGCTCTTTTTTTTTGGTATCGGTCTGTGGAATTTATGAGTGGAACGTTCCTTCCCCCAAAAATGTCTGAAGGAACCTTGGTTGAAAGATCTGATTTATATTTAATGTATATACCTTTTGGGTCTCTAGGTCTATTCATGAAAGAAAATAAAAAGAAAAAGAAAAACTACCATTGGTTTTGGGGGAGCCTGCAATAGCAGATTCGCAGGTACTTACCTATCGTCTTAAATTTCCCCCACCACCAATCTAATGTTGAGGTTTAGAAGGGATATATTTCCTAACTATTTCCTACCTTGAGACAACTCCCCTGCAACAACGCCAAAAATGATGGGTGTTCTATATGCACTAAAAACCCTCGATTAAATTGTCAACCCGGGGTAAGTAAACTTAGAGTTGTAGCAATATATATGCCAAGGTAGAAAGGATGGTAGTATAGTCTAACTAAGAAAACTTGATATTGAAGGTCTAATCTACTCAAGAAAAGACTACTAATGATCAAACCCTACTAAGAAACTTAAACTATGTAACCTAAGTAAATTTTGAACAAAGATTCGATGGATAGTCCTAAGAAAGCAAATGAAAACCCTATTTAAAAAAAAAAAAAAAAATTAATCATGACAATAAGAAAAATTAAACTATCTACCTAATAAGCAATAACAACAACAAACTACTATAATTAACCTACTCAAATTTAATAAGCAACTATCCTATAAAAGCAAGTAAATAAGCAAGCAACTACCCTATCTAAGAAAAATAGACAAGCAAGAAACTACCCTATTAAGGCAAGTAAACAAGCAAGAAAACAACTAACTAACCTATGATAAATTCTACAACAAGTAAACTAATTAAGATTACTCAATAAGCAACTAATTAAGCTAAGAAGCAAGTGAACTTTATTCTTAAATTAAACTTCACAACTACTTCTAATTTATAAAAAGGAAATCTTAATCTACTCAATTGAAAGCATTATGACAATAAAAGTAATTAGCAACTACTCTTTAATCTATGATAAGCAATCTATTCTTTAATCTACTAAAGCAAGAAACTTATTCTCTAATCCTACACAAGCAAGGAAACTCAAATATAGTGTTGATGGTTATGTCTTCGGTGTCTTATAATATCACGATAGCACTTAACAATGAATGATAATTCAAGAGGAATAAACTCGATATTGACTTCGATAGCAAAGTGAAAAGTGTGAATTAGACAATCCAATGAAAACTTAGCCATTATAGAAGCAACATCAAATATCCTGCATATCCATGTGATTATTCAATCATGCATTCATCATCAACGGTATAAAAACACTATTCTAGTAAAATCAATTGCATTCTATACTAATTAAGCAAATTCATACTAAGATTCATAATTGAAAACTAAATTCAATAATCAACTTTGAATTGAAATTACAACTTAAATCTAGAAAAGGAAATTGCATGAAAATAAACTGAACTAATTCTATTCTAACAATTCAAATTGCAAAAGAGGAAATACTCATAAAACAGAAATTAAATACTATTTCAGCATATGAAAATAAGCAAACTAACTAACAATTAAATGAGAAAAACTAAACAACAATTAGATAATCAAACTAACAACTATCCATCCACTGAAACTTTCCAAAGAAACCATGAACTAGAAACTTTGTTCTAAATCTATTTTTAAACTCTATTTCAGCATAAAGAAAATCTAATCTATCATTTAATTACACACAGGGTTAGTATCTAAGCTTGCAAGCTTATCTCCTATCAACTAATAGATCATTCCATATTAACAATAGCCTCCATAATAACCTGCAAAACTGAACTAAAATAATTAAATTATAAACAACAAGTTATACAGTAAAGAAGCATAATGAAAAACTCATGTACAGGAAATGAATAAAATGGCAACTACACTACTCAATGCACAAGCAAACTAATTGGATATTCACCCAGGTTGTTGGTGGGCCCCCCAACAATTCGTGGCTAATCTTCAAAGACGAACCATGAGCTCAATAACACGAATTCAACATTAAAATAAAAAACGCAGTCTTTACATAGTTTTAGCAAAATGTATATGAAAATAGCAAAACATAGTTGAATTGTCTTTTTCTCTCTAAATCCATCTCTCTGACCACTGAGGTGGTATTTATAAGTTTACAAGCTAAGAGGTCGACCACTGGAAGGGTCGACCTTCTCTAAAAAAATAAAATCACATTTAATATGCCCTAACTGTCGATGGCTTCTAGAAATAAGGAGAGTCAATAATCGCCCAGCATAACAACCCAAATCGAGTTGTCAGAATATTAGTAGCTGGAAGCCACGAGCACAAGAAAAATCCATGTCTCTGATTCACCCATCATTGGTCGTCAATATTCTAACCGCCAAATCACCCATGGTTTTTGTGCAGGACGGAGTGTCTGATGGAGTACCGGACTGAGTGTCGGATAGAGTACCAGACGGAGTGCCAGATGCAAAAACAAGCTACGATTTTTCCCTGTGACACACAAAACACGAATTAGTTTCTTGGAATCATAAAAACATGCTGAATTATACTCAAACTCATCACAAAACATGAATCACGCATCCCTGGTATGAATCATAGCGATTTGACACAAAAGCTCTTCAAAAACTCTTCAAAACAGGAAAACGCATATACATATTTGACCAAAAAGGATCTAATTAACGTCATTAAATCAGTCACATCACGGGCCCAACAGTTATACAAGATGGAACCTGATAAGATTTTGAGATGTGTTATGGAGGTAGAGTGACCACTTATTCTGGTAGAGGCACATGAGGGCATCGCAGGAGGACACTATGCAAGTAAAGCAACAGCGCAGAAGGTTCTTAGAGCTGGCCTCTAGTGGCCCACTTTACACAAAGATGTTAAGGAATACTAAAGAGCGTGCGATGTATGACAAAGAGTTGGGAAACCTTCTAGAAGATATGAGAGGCCTTTAGCAGCTCAGCTAACTTTACAAGCCTTTGAGAAATGGGCAATTGATTTCGTGGGACCTATCAACCCACCAGGGAAGCGCACAGGAGCAAGATACATCATCACTGCAACAAAGTATTTGACAAGATGGGAAGAAGCAAGAGTATTCAAGGACTGTAGTGCAACTATAGCTGCGTGATTCATATTTGAGGACATAATAACGAAATTTGGATGCCCGAAGATCCTTATGAGTGATCAAGGTACACATTTTATTAATAAAACTATTGAAGCCTTGAATCAGGAATTTGAAGTTCATCATCAAAAGAGCACACCTTACCACCCACAAGTGAATGGGATGGTTGAAGCTTTCAATAAGATCTTGGATACAGCGTTGACAAATATTTGTAGTGTAAATAGGGATGATTGGGATTTGAGAGTACCAGAAGTATCATGGGCCTATAGAACCACTTGCAAGAAACTGACAATGCAGACTCCCTTTAAGTTGCTTTATGGTCTAGAATCAGTCATACCTATGGAATACTTAGTTCCTAGCTTAATAATTGTAGCATTTACTGATATGGATGACACTGGCACTATTCAAAATAGGATTGCACAGTTGGTACAACTAGAAGAAGACAGATTTATCACAGGTTTTCATCAGCATGTACAGAAGGAACGAGAGAAGGCCTACCATGACATGCATATCAAGAAGAAATCCTTTAAGAAAGGAGATCTGGTATTGGTATATGACAGCAAGTTCATGAAACATCCAGGGAAGTTCAGGACAAATTGGTTTGGGCCATATGAGGTTTCCTACGTTACAAAAGGAGGAGTTACGCAATTGAAGACTTTGAAGGGAGAATGGAAGGAAGGTTTGGTAAATGGGAGGTGGTTGAAATTGTACTATGACAACCAGCTTCCCCGTAGCTCTCAGTAAAATCATAAGAAGAAGGGTCCATGTACCATGTGCAATTGAAATTGAGTACCATAGAAAAGATAGTCTGCACAAGGAAGGGAGGGACATAGCAGAAATCACAAGCTGCTCCGCGCAGTCAGAAGTCGAAGTGAAATAGAAGTTTCATACCTAAAGTGCCTCGACATGAGTCATAGGTGAGTGTTGGGGGCCACCTGTTATCCCTTGGGTATGGATTAATAAAGAAATCAATGAAAAAGGAAAATAAAAGATGAAGTACGAACTACGTGGAAGGCACATTGACTGAGATTGGGTCGAAGTGGTCAAAGAAGAAGAAAATAAGGAGCGAAGTAAGGGGAAAGCTAGTCATTGAACGAGGAGAACGAGGATGACAAATCATCAAGGAAATATGGATCTTGGACAACTCAGAAATCAGAAGAAGATGTCAATGAGTGCTTTGGAGCACCTCACGGGAAAGAAGGAAAGACAGGCTGGCGAAGCCCGGGAAGTACAGGTCAATTTGACCTAGGGTTTTAGACACCTATGGTTTTGGTATCTAGGGTTTTGACACCCAGACGCTTGTCATTGTAATGTATAAATAAAGGTCTATAGGACCTGGGATGGGTTGCTTTCGGGTTCATCATTAATGTGGATGATCATTGTTGTTGATACTATTGTGTATTGTGTGAGAGAGAAGTGTTTTGCGTGAGAGCATTATGTATTGTAAGATCTTCAGTTGGGTGCGAATATCAACCCTGTATCTAGGTGCGTAGAGAGGGGATATAGAGAAGAGATAAAGAGAGAGAGATATGTAATCTAAGAGCGCAAATAGAACTATATGTTTTCACATAATATATCAATAAATGCAATTTTGTGGACGTAGCCCTAGGGAGAGGGTGAACCACGTATATCTTGTTGTTCAGTGTGATTGATGTTGTGTTCTTTTTCTTTTTGTTCTACTGTTATTGCATCATTGTGTTAGATCTAAGATATAACTTGTGCACTAGGTTTAAGGGAGATAAAGAGTAACTAGATTATTGTGTGTTGTTTCCTTGGATCCACTTTACATTTCCTTTGGTTGTACACACATGTGTCCTGCAACCCCCTATTGCTACTTCAGGTGAGATTACATCCTCTTCGTAGGTGTTTCTGAAAGGGCCAGTAGTTAGGGATTTTTGGTGCATTGTTAGAGCTAAACCCTTGGTCTGCCCCTGTGCCAACACTCCTAATATGGGGGGTATCCCTGATTTTAACCCTAGGTCCAATCCTCCTACTTCTGGGTGGAATAGTCAACCTGGTGGACAAGCTTCGACTCAAGTTCCATCCTACAACACCACCTCCTCAGCACAGATTCTGACCAATACATTTGTCATGACGAATCTGCCTCTATCCTCCAGTTTCCAACCTGGAGGAGGTAAGTTTCACACTTTGGGAAACCCCCAACCCGAATCTAATCTGGCTGGGGGAAATTTCTATAACCCTCAACAGAACATTCTAGCTGGAATGATGCCCAACCAACCTTATATGAATCCTCCCAGAGGAGGGCCTTATAATGTCGGACAGGGCCATGGTGTTTACCAGAACCCTGGATGGCCTGCAAATTTGGAAGCACAATTTTCTTGAGAGGTTGGGGCTAGATGTCGCAACCCCGTCTCCCTTTTCTGGCCATGCATAATCTACCATATTTGTCTAAGTTAATGAATGACCCTATGAGTCACGATCCTACATGGCCCTCAGTCCCCACCAAACTTCCTTCGGACATCCCAAAGTTCGAGGTTAAGAATGGAGAGGATCTCGGTGATCATGTCACTACCTTTCACCTTTGGTGCTCATCAAACTCCCTTAATGATGATTATGTTCGTTTAGGATTATTTTATCACACCCTCATCGAAGTTGATGTGAAATGGTATATTGAGCTACCTAGGGGAGCATATGGAACTTTTAGTCAGTTGGTGATGGTATTTCTTAACCACTTCCAGTTGTCCATTCGTTATGATGTTGGCCTAGAACTTTTGTCTACTTTACGCCAAGATACCGCCACTCATATCTTGGACCATATCTAGGAGTGGCATAGATGGAAGACATTGATTAAGACCCCTATACCCTCAGCCTTTCTTTTAGAATGGTTTCTTAAGTATTTTTATGCTCCTATCTCGAAGGACGTTGCTACTTTTGGGGTTACCACTGAGGAACAAACAATCTTTAGGGCCCAATAGTTAGATTTGATATATGCCCAGTCTAGGATGTTATACCACCTTCTTCCTTACGCACCGCGGTCTACTTATGACCCTAGGAAAAAACCTGGACCTCATGTCGGTGGCATTGTAGGTTCCGCCAATGTAAATTCTACAAACTCGGTGACAAACCAGTTGAAAGATTTGTATTTAATCTAGTCTACAGGAGGACCAGCCTCGTCTGTGTCTTCCAACCCCACTTAGTCGATGGATGTACACTCTGTGCAATCGTCAGCCAACCCGAATGGTAACCAGTAACCAGGAGGGAATAAGAAGAAAGGACGCAATAACCATAAGGGTGGGGAAAATGGTAATAAAACCAAGGACAATAATAATAATGAGAAGATGGGTAGTAATGATAAAGAGGGAAAATGAGAAAGACGTAAGGTGAAGTTTCCCTGTAAGCTTTGCATAGATGATCACCTTACCCATTTTTGCCCAAAACTTGCAGAAGTTGTCAGGCTATTAGCTCAATCACTCATCGTGCTGAAAAATCCATTCCCACATAATCAACACTTAGCCTCGATCTCCTCAAATGTCGGAAATGCGACTGGTGGAGGTCAAAACCAGTAGTCACAAGATGGCGATCGTTTATGTATCAATATGGTCGATTCGAAAATAGATGTAGCCCCTTGATCTTGATACTATAGTTCTAAACAAACTAATCTTGGTCTAGAATCTCCTCCTCCTCCTCCGGAGATGAATTTACAGATTGAGAAACCAAATCCACCTCCTCGTATTCTGAAAGGAGTACTTAAGCGCTCTACCCATAATCCAAATGCTAGAGTTGTCCAGAACTACTCTATTATTGAAGACCTGGGTCAAACCCCTTGTGCGATGTCGGATTTGGAGGTACTCCAGACGTGTCCTTCATAGAGGAATGCCTTACTCTCTGCTTTAGGAGATCTATAACCCAGTGGCTCAAAGGTTATCAAGTTTGACATCACGGATGTTAAGCCTCGCTTGACTTACCATGTGGATTTCCAAATACATGTGGAGTATTCAAAGTATACCATCAAATGTGTGATTTTTGATGAAGGCATTGCTACATGTGTGATGTCCCTAGCCTGTTGGATATCTCTCGGTTCTCTGAATCTTTCCAAGTCATCGAACATGTTGACTGCTTTCGACAGTCATTCCTTCTGCCCACATGGTATTCTCCATGCCTTTCTAGTCTAGTTAAGTGGGAAGACGATAGAAGTGGAAGTAGAGGTAGTTGATGCACCTGTTGATTATAACATGTTACTAGGTCGCAATTGGACTTATGCCATGATCATCGTCATGTCATCTATCTTCCGTACTCTTTGTTTTCCTCATGAAGGGAATATCATGACGATCGACCATTTATCCTTTGCATACTCTAGTCCTAATGCATCTATTGGACTATCGATCCCTATGATCGACAATTCTCAACCGACAACTGAGAATATCGGTGTCAGAATGTATTCTTCCCTTATGGATACTTTCAACTTAATGACATTGATTCACCACGTTTATGCCATGTCCAGTAGGCTCATTTCGACAGGGAGGTCCATTCCTTTCTGCACTTCCTATTTTAGTGATCCTTGGACCCTACCTTCCTCGATTGCATCTTGTGAGGGTCATCCACATACTGGAATTATATCACTAACCTCTATTAGTCATGTTGGAGATTGGTCGACAACCTCTACTAGTCACGTTGAAGACCAACAACCAGCCACTGCAAGTCATGTTGGGGGCACAAGTCTAGTCATCGCTAGTCACACTACACATGCATCACCAACCTCTGCTAGTCATGTTGGGGATTCCTCACCAACCTTTGTCAGTCATGTTGGGGATTTTCTACTAGACGCCTCAATTTATGTTGTGGGCATTCATACAAATGAGAAGCCTAGACGTGTAAGACGTAAGCCCAAGTTCCCTTGTAGTCTTTGCAAAGGAGATCACCTTACTCATTTGTGCTCTGCTACTGTTGTGGTACAAGAAGCGTGGTCCTTTCCTGGGGGGCCTTCGGGTTCTAAGTCTCCTTTGGCTTCCCAACCTTCTTTGGTTGATACAATATTCATGTCGATGCAATATTCAGCTGACACAACTCTTCCTTTAGGGGTTGATGCATCCCTTGAACTTTTTGTCTTGCATCCTATTCAACCAATGGTCGGTTCGATGCAATCTTTGACCGCCACCACCCCTATTTTTGAGGGTGATGCATCTCTTGACCTTGTTTTCTAACATCCTATTCAACCAACAATTGAAGAAGTGTTTGTGTCGATGCAATATTCAGTCGATCCCACTCTTCTCTTGGACAGTGATGCTAAGGAAGTGACATTGTCGATGCAATCTTTGGTCAATCCCACTCTTCTTTTCTAGGGTGATACGTCCTTCGACCATGTCCTTAGAATTTCTAGTTCTGTACCTTCTTCACTAGGGAGCATTCCACTCTCTTTGAGTATGCTCCCTCCAAGTCCTAGGGTGGTTTCCTTTAATTGGAATGATCTTGTAGAGCCTTGTCTTCCTTATTCTACACCCTTCCAGATAAGGGGCATTCTTCCATATATTGTAGATAAGGTAACCTCTGCAAGTTTTTTGTCCTCCTCGCTTGTGTTAGCTCTTCATAAGTTTCTGACCTTTCACAGAAGTCTTGCACGAGAGCCTTGGCCTCCCCCATTACATGCTTCTTAGAACAACATACATGAGTCTGAGTTAAGCTATTTTCTGACTCGTTCAAAAAAGTAAAATATTGTCGAGTGATTTTTCCCTTTCACGCTCATAAAATTAGACTTGAAAGGTCGTGAGTCTTTGTTAAGCTCTTTTCCGACTCATTATCAAAAAATGAAAATATCATCGAGTGAACTTGTCTCTTTCACATTCATAAAATTGGTTTTGAAAAGATGTCTATTTGGCACAAGTTTACCCCTTTTTCACACCAAGTAGACTAAAAGACATAAAAAAGGACATTTTTTGGTGTTAAGTTGTGATTGCACCTCATGCCCTTGCTTGCAGTATTGATACTATAGTCATTTCTCTCTTTGCGTTATAAATCGTTTTCCTCAGCAGTTTGCATCCTCAACCAAGCAGAGCCTTCTTTTTATCCTTCGCAATTTGACACCCTATACCTAGGAGGAAACATTACCCCAAGTGTCCATCTCCCACATGCACTTCCCTGCATTGAGCATAGGTGCATTCCACTTTTGGAACCATTTTTTCTTACTTGCGACACTCGTTTCCTCCTCTATATCATAGCATTCATTTTTCTATGAAAAAACAAAAAATACGAGCAGGAAGGGAGTATTATCTTGTATCAGCAGTAGTCATGTCGCCTTTGAACATAGCACAAAGTTATTTGAGTCCATTCATCATAATTTTGGGATTAGCACGACCTTGGGAAGTTGAGCTCGTTATTGATTCCTCTCTACCAAATGGTTACTCTTCCAGTCCCTAAAGATAATTTCATTGATGCCTCCTGCATCTCATGGTTTCATCATTGGGTTTGTGGTGTTGGAGTCCTCCATATGTCTCATGCTCTTGTTCAAAGGAATTTTATCAACCTGTGTCGGCCACTCCTCAGAACTCTTGACTTTGCATGTCAGCCATACCCTCAGTTTGTCTCAGAATCACATGATATTGTAGTCCTATCATGCACCCTGGCCCTACTTTCATCATTGGTAGGTAACCTTGAACCCAACAATCGAAATTTCATCATTGGTCATTGAATGGGTGGTTTCCCTTGTGTTCGACAGCAAGACATCTATTCACACATTGGGATTTGTGCAGTGTCTTGGATTCCATTAGCCTTATTGGTGGTTTCCTCGCCTTTGTCAGCAGTTTTCAACATTCGTTGTTATTTAGAGAGTCTTTTTCGTGTACCTCTTGCACTTGGCACACACGGAAGATGCACAGGGTCGCTGGTTCGTGAACTTGTTCTTCGTCCGATTTCCACCAAATAATGAATCTCCTCCTTTATACCTCATGCTAAATGATGAGAGATTCCTTAATGCTCTCCTTTCAGCGGGTCTCTTTCCATCGACTTCATCCCATTTATTCTGGAAACGGGACCTAGAGTCTTATGAGTACCTTTAGGCTTGCAATCATCAGTGGCAGGCTCTCTCGCCATCGACAGTTGGGAATACTTCAATGTCTCCTTATCGATGGATTATTCAGGTGTTCGACACTGACTCCTCTATTCACACTTGTAAGAATGTACTCGATGCCTTGATGCCTAATTTCATTATCGGTAGGTTGTCTCATGTTTGTTAATGGTATACATCAATGACCAGTAATAAAACGATGTCTCATTATGTTCAACCTCAACTCCTTTCTTCACATGATGTAGACTTGCACCTTTGGCGGATTTTGTAGAAGACTTGAAGACATCACTATGTGGTCGCAGCTCCCCTGAGCTGTTACTTCCTTTTCATTGGACCAGTACCTATATGACTTCAGTGATCACAGGAGATCAGATTGTACTCCATGGTATACAAACATATTCAGATTGGTTTTGAGACTAGTTCTACTGGGCCTTGTTCGTCACTATGATAGTTATTGCCATGTAACCGCATTTTTATTTGCCTATTCATGGCCACAGACACTTGTTTGGTATATTTTCACATGGATCTGCAGTGTATTTTTGGCAACCATGTATGCAAAGTAAGTGCAAAATGTAATGAGCAATTGAGTTTGTCTAGTTGGTTCCCTACCACTCCACTTTTGGGTTATTCATAATGTATTTTGGCCATCACAGATACTCCTCTGACCTCACACATTAGGGGGCATCTGTTAGAGAAAGATATGCCTCACCCAATAAAATCTTGCATAGAGGGCCTTTTTCCATTTCCCTATGCAGGCTTATCTTCATTGTTACTAAATTCCAGAGACAAAAATATAACTTTTTCCACTTGTACGCATCTTGCACCCTATACAGCAAGTGTATACGCAGGGTGCTCCACTACAGCCCGTGTACATTGGGATTTGTACCATAAAATAAAAATTAAATGTTGGGTTTCCATGTCACGATAGGATATCTCTGATCCTTGGCCTTCCATATACTAGAAACGTTCTGACTTGGCCCTTCATTTGAATTTTTAAGGATATAAAGTAGTCAATTCCAAGTTGTGGAAAAGAGGAGAAAGAATTCAACTTTGAGAGAAAATATACTCTAGAGAAATTATTTACTTCATATTGAGTCTACATCCCTTTGTCCTTTAAGTCTGAACACAATGTTCATCCCCCAAGCTCTCCCCTTATTGATAGAGAACCCAAATTATCTCCCTTATATCAGATTTCCTTTGGTGGAGGATTGAAGTGGTGGAGGCCCAGTTGGAAGGAACTTGGTTTCTTGGTTCTGAACCGTGTCGACACGAAAGTCTGTAATATTTTCACTTCTGATGATCATTTATTAATAGAAATACTCTCTTCTTGTCCAATTGATGTCATGCAAATATATGAATTATTATCCATGGGAATATTTGTTATGTATATTGATGGATTGTGCCATCTAATGTGATGACCTTTTATATCGTTGTCATATGCTTGTTTTGCTTGTTTGTTGAGAAATTGTTGCAGGTATATATCTTTGGGTCGAAGTGCTCAACAGTGGACATCATCGAACATCTGGACGAGGTAGGTCCCTTTCTTATCTCCCTTGCACGTTGGTTTATATAGCATGTTGTTGGAATAGAGATGATTTCTGCAATCATTTCTATCTGTTGTGGTTCACCCTAGACATAGAGATATTTTCATCATAACAGAAAGTCAGGAAGCCTTGTGGATTCGACAGATCTTTTCATAGTTTGGATTCCAGCAGCAGCTTCCGACCAGCCTTTGGTGCGAAAATCAGAGTGTCATCAATCTTGCCAAAGACCCAATTCAACATCAGTGCAGCAATCACATCGAGCTACACATGCACTTCATTAGAAATCTCATTCATGATCAAGTTATTGAAGTGCTCTTTTTCCCTACAGAAGATTAAGTTGCAGACATTTTCACAAAGTCTCTTATAGAAGTGAAGTTTTTTATACTATAGTGAATTTTCACTGGTGTATGAGACCTCCTCCACCCAACAATTTCACTGGTATATGATTCCCTTTCAACTATAACTACTTGATTTTCACTAGAAAATACATTGGAAAATAATATGCCTTGATAACTTTATTTCAAAATTCCTTCTAAAGATGCATCTTAATTACATGAAAGGACTGAAGGATTTCAATGGTAACTTTATTCCAAAATTCTCTATAAAGATACTTCTTAATGGAATGAAAGGAGTGAAGGGTTTAAAATAGTGATTATTAGGTCTCATGTGTGGGTCAGTACTTTTGAATGGGAGGAGGGTGATCGAGGAAAAAATCAAAATCCCTACAATACTCATAATTCATTGGAATGTCATACCAACATTTTCATTATGGAATACACATACTTTTACTCAATAAAACCATTTCAAAAATTATTTTGTAGGAATACACTTCTTCTATCTCTTAAGGATTGGTGTCGATTATGCATACTCACATCATTCCATTTTCTGTGAGCTTCATTTGTTTGGAAAGTCAAAGTTGCACACGTTCTAATAAAAAAAAATTAATTGATGATCTAGGTTGTCTTAAAATTGACCAAAAATCCGAAGGGAAAATTTATAGGGACAAAGTTCCCATCATATAGGTGAATCTCTAACTTCCAACATAATTCCAACCAAAATTAGGATCAAATTTAACAAACAAAAAAAAGATGATTTGAGTGTTGTTTATCCCACCCACACCATGTAAGTTGCACTATCTTCTCCAATATCATGTTGTCATGTAACTCACTACGTTGGGTCGCTCATACCTATCCTGTAGGAGTCCACCTATTTCATTCTGCTTGATTGTTCGTGTTTCCTTCTTAACTCTACCTATTTTCTCAAAACACTTGAACGGTTAATGGCCATCTGTGTTGTCGTATTAACCCTGTATATTTTGTCAAAACTCTTGAATGGTTAATGGCTATCTGTCTCGTGATATGCAACTTACATGCTACCCCTATTATCTGATCCAGTTAATGGCCATATATCCCCTTGTTTAGGAGTTGCCTCCACTGAATTATTTCAACAATCGAGTGTGTTTATACTTTCCCTGTTGGATCAGGTTGTCATTAATGCCAATGATTTGATTAATTGATGTCAATGGATTGATGTCAAGTGATTGATTGATGCCAAAGGATTGATCGTTGATTGATTGATGATTTATGTCAAATGAACAATGTATTTTCATAGCATACTAATGTTATATGATGTCATTAATATGATGCAAAGATGAAGATGGATCAATGTGGTTTCATTGGCATATGATGCATTTTTGGATTAATGTATAGATGACTCATTATTGTCTTATAATGGTTGATAAGGTGCACAAATGGATGAACTCTAAAGTGGTCCCCTTATGGTGAAATCCCTCACGGGAAGACGCTTTACAATTAAGTTATCCTACAAGTATGATTGGATAACCCATGCTTATATATGGAATAATGAGATTAAGATCAATGAATTTGTTGGTGAAACTATCATAGATGGATAGTGCTTTCCATGCCATTTTCGGTGGTATGTGGAATGTCACATAACTCCTCATGGTTTGAGAGTTATGGACCTACGAAGATGAAGGACCCTCATATGTTGGCTTGAAGCCCCAAGAAGTCAAAGAAGTTAAAATGGTTGAAAAGAAGAAATTATTATTTAATTGGTGACAATTCAAGGAGGAATACTTAAATAATAAAGAAATGGAGAACTTTCTATTTATAGAAAGCAAGTGACCTAGAAATGGGTTAAGTGACCTAGAAGTGGGTTAAGTGACCTAGAGGATGAAAGTATAAATAAGATAGCAAGGGTCTCAGCTTGCTAATGCATCTTGAGAGAGTATCTTGTGAGACTATATTTTGTAGAGCATATTTGGTCTGTATCTCTTATGCATCTCTTATGTATCTCTTGTGTGTATCTCTTGAGCATGTATTGAAGATATTTTATGAGAGAGAGAGAGAGAGAGAGAGAGTGGAGGATCTCATGGATGCATCAAAGTTTTGGCAAGTCTAAGATCTTGACAACAACAGTTTTTGAAGTTCAGAAACCCTATTTTCTGAGGCGTACGCGGGTTGACACAGTATTAGGGTGCATACATACTGATTTATACGCGAGATATTGGTGAATTAGGGTGTGTACGTACGCGGGTTGGCAGTGTATTAGGGTGCGTACATGTTGGTAAAGCCATGGAAACTTGAGAAGATGAATATGCAGAGGTTCTAGATTCTGAGATCAAGCTCCTGAGTAGGTCTACAGTGCCTAGATACATCAGATCTATCCATTGGTTCAAAAGGTATGGTTACATGGTTGTCTTGATGGATACTCTTGCTTATTATTTGGTGAATGCTTAAGGCATTTTTGGTATGGTTGTTATGATGTGATTTGAGTTGGTTGATGGAGTGAGAAGCACTCTTATGATTCAGTACTGATATGATGGCTATAGTATATTGGTTGTTTACACATGTTTGAGTAGCATTCATATTATATGGTTGAGAAGCATGAGTAGGCTATTGGTGAGCTTGGATGTGTTGTGACTGGTTGTGGGTCAGATTGGACAGTAAGAGACAGAAGAGAATGTGATTGCAGGTTGCAGAGGATCTGAGTATGTGATGAAAAGGATAAACCCTAATAGCTCAGAAGGTATACGCGGGTTGTAGTATAGACTGGTCGTGTACATACGTGGGATGTACTACTGGTAGGGCGCGTACATACACATGATGCACTACCGATAGGTCGCGTACCTGTGACATATTGATATATGTGGAGGATTGTTGCCTCATCTTAGTTGGTCCTGAGGATGTAAGTTGAGTCTTGCATATAGATTTGGTGCTCTTGTAGAGTTGTACTCTATTTAGTTTTTATTGATAAAACCCAAGGATTGAAGTCTGTAATAAAAATAAAATTGTACATACATCTTGTGTTCCTTGCGATGATGACTTGTTGATGATATATGTTGTTGTTATATGTTGCTGATGTATATTTACATTTGAATGGTTATGAATGACAGTAATAAGTAATGATTTAATGGTGATTTATAACTAGTGAGTTTTGTGAAAGAGGGAAGTTTTGGAAAAAGAGCCCTACACTATTCACACACCCCCCCTCTCAGTGTAGTCGACGTGTCCAACAATTGGTATCAGAGAAGGCCTTCACTATAAGCCTTAACAATCTTGGAGGAGATCCATAGACACACAAATGGATGATGAAGTTCCAATCCTTGATGAGGAAAATTATTCTACTTGGAGAATAGAAATGAGAGTGCATTTGAAAGATATGGGAGCAGGTATTTGGAAGGCAGCCATTGGTGGATCAGTTTCATTTAAGAACAAGTCAAATTTTGCATCTCAAAGAGAAGGAAAGAAGAATGATGCATTGGATCTCAAGACCATTCTTAGTGGAATCTCAAGCCCTATCAAAGAGAGCATGGGACAATGCACTTCTGCCAAGGATCTATGGCTAAAGCTAGAGGAGACATACCAAGGCAAGAAGGAAAATATTGAATACCACACCATCAATATCATTAAAGGTAAATAATCTCCAAAAACTTTTGATTGCATTATTTTTAAATGTGATGATGTTGGCAAGGAAGAAGATCTTGAAGACAATTCAAATGAAGGCAAAGAATCATGTGATGATGTTGGCAAAGAGGAAGATCTTGAATACATTTCAAATGAAGGTAAAGAATCTTCATAAACCCTTGATTGCAATAATTCAAAATGTGATGATGTTGAATTTTTCTCTACAAGTGAAGAAGAAAATCTAGAAATAGTTTGTGTAGAGTTTGATGATTGTTATCCCATGGAAGAAGTAGAAGAAAAACTATTGGAGATTAAAGAGAAAGTTGAAGAGGTTCTATATGAATATAGCAATGACCACTACTATATAGACTATATCTATCTTTCGGATAACACTAAGAATTTTCTTTAAAAGAGTCAAAGGAACATATTGAAGTTAAAGGAAATGCTCAAGGAACAAGAAGAGAGTAATAAGATTCAATTAGATGAAAAGGAAGAAGAGATCACAAGACTGAAGAATGAAAAAGAAGATAAGAAGGTAGATGATGAGATTAACAAAAGTTTTGAAACTATTGTTCATCTCAAGACCCAAATTGAAGAAGCCAAAAGGGTAGAGAAACTATTGAAGAAACAAATAAATGAAAAGGAAGAGTCATGTCATAAGTTAGAAGCTGAAGTTGTTGATCTTAGAAATAAAGTAGAGAAGTCAAACAAATTCTTGAATAGCTCACAAATATTGAATGAGATCTTGGAAATTCAAAGATCACCAAATGATAAATCAGGTCTTGGATACAAGGGAGAAGCTACACATGTTGAAGAAAGCACCTCAAAGAAGAATGAGGTAAATCCATCACTCTCAAAGGATGAAGATAATGTTGCAAGTCAACCACCTACACAAGGGAAGGAAAGTTTCAAAAGAACAAAGCAAGGAAGACATCAAGAATCCATCCGTACACCTCAAAGTAGATGGACACTAAAGCAAAGGTATGAATGTATTTTTCATGGTCAATGTTATTAATGTAATGAATATGGTCACAAAGCTTTGGAATGTAGATCTTATGCAAGGAGAGATAATGGAAGATTTCACAACACCATAAGGTGTTGGAGATGTGATCAAGTGGGACACATTGTTGTTCACTGTCACAACATGCGATGATACATCTATAGTGTATTTGGCCACAAATCCCAGGATTGTTGGAACACAAGAAGAAAGTCCATGATGAGGACTTCATATAGTATGACTAGAATAAGGAATGAAGTAAGGAAGGGAGACATATTTGAGAAAATGGAAGCTCAGAGCTCAAGTTTTGAGAAGTAGGGACACCTTCAGAAGTGGCTGAAGAAGACTGAACAACCAAAGCAGAATGGAAGCCTTAAGGAAGGATCAAGTGTGAAAACTATTGAAGCATACGTGGGTGATAGTGGTAATAGTATCGTACATACGCAGGCTTCCCTTGAATAGGTCACATACATACGCGAGTTGTCTGTGCAGCAGGTCGTGAATATGTGATAAAGCCTAGGGAAAAGGGATATGCACATGGGTTGCAGCTTGATGTAATGGTATAACTATGTGATGCAGGGTCTGACATAGTTTGTTGTAGGTTCTGACATTGTTTGTTGCAAGTTTTCATGATTACATATTGGACTATGTAAAGTGATGATATAAAATGAAAGGTTATCTTAGATGCATGGCACTAACCCATGAGTATGGATTGAGGAATTTTCTATTGAAGAACAATGTTGGTTATGACAGTGAAGTTATGGTACCTTGATTATGTGATATATCTTGATGATGCTAGATAGAGATGTCAGTGATATATTGAAACACACTAGTAGTACATGTATTGTTGGATGCTTAGTATTTGTTGTAGTGAATGGAGGATTGAGGTTGATCTATTGGGGTACATGGCTGGTACATATTTGAGTTCCATTGATATATCTTATGATGTATACTTGTTGGGTATATTTGTGCATGCATTTGGCATATGGTTGGACTGCATATTGGGACATGTAGTTAGTGAGTTGATGTGAGGTGCATTGTTGATCATGTTGTACATCATTGATGAGTTGATGCATGATGGGTACACTTATAGTAAATTGGTAAAGGCACCTACTAGCAGGTTGATTAGCATATGCTTCATGGTGGATTTGGCTTACATGTATGAAGGTTCATCTTGGTATGGTATAGGTGCATGGTTGATGTACTTGCTTGGTACAAATGGTGATACATGTGGATGTGCATACACTCATAGATGGTATATGTTTGGATGATGAGTACTTGGCATATACTTGATGAGTAGATGGTATATGTTTGGATGATGATGGTATATTAGTATTACTTGATCATCATATACTATGGTACATGAGACACTTTTGATGGTTATGGCACTTGGTTCATGATGGAGACATATGACACTTGTTTCGGCATATTGGTAGATTCACATGGTTGGCATATTGGTAGAAGCATATGTCTGATACACTCCATTGATGATATCATATGGCACATTGTATGGTGTTGATGTACATGGTTGTTGTACATGGGTGTTGTGCATTGTGAGCACACATTTTGGTACATTATGTACTTGGTTGATGTTTTATTCATGATTATCTCACTATTGGCATATATTTTGTTTCATGGTATGGCACGAGTTTTAATGCATGGATAGGTCCAAGGATCATCATGTGGTAGCATATTGTTCATTTTTGCAGAAAATATAGGGGGAGTCATTCTTCTTCCCATGACTATAGGAGGAAAGAACCCTATATTTGGAGAAAGAGCACAGAGGCATAGTTCCAGGGGGGATTATTAGTCACAAGGGGAGCATGAGCGACATATCTTCAACATTACATTAAAGTGGCATCCCTTGTTCAAAAGGGGAGAGATTATTCAGAGGAAGGCATTCAGGTAGGGGGAGTAGCCCCAAGGAGAGGACAAGCAAGGGGAGCAGCCCCAAGAGGAGAATGGCCCTTTGAAATTGATGTGATTGATTATGGAGAGAGATAGTCACATATTGATGTGATTGATGAATATTGATGTAGAGCATGCATTGTCTACATGTTGACATCAATGATTAGTGTTGACATCAATGTTGGTATTGACATCAATGCCAAAGGGGGAGATTGTTGGATCAGGTTGTCATTGATGCCAATGGTTTGATTAATTGATGTCAAGTGATTGATTGATGCCAAAGCATTGATCATTGATTGATTGATGATTGATGTCAAATGAACAATGTCTTGTCATAGCATACTAATGTTATTTGATGTCATTAATATGATGCAAAGATGAAGATGGATCGATGTGGTTTCATTGGTATATGATGCATTTTTGGATTAATGTATAGATGATTCATTATTGTCTTATCATGGTTGATAAGGTGCACAAATGGATGAACTCTAAAGTGGTCCCCTTATGGTGAAATCCCTCACGAGAAGACGCTTTACGATTAAGTTATCCTAGAAGTATGGTTGGAGAACCCATGCTTATATGTGGAATAATGAGATGAATATCAATGAAGTTGTTGGTGAAACTAACCTAGATGGATAGTGTTTGTCATGCCATTTCCGGTGGTATGTGGAATGTCACATAACTCCTCATGGTTTGATATTTATGGCCCTACGAAGATGAAGGACCCTCATATATTGGCTTGAACCCTCAAGAAGTCAAAGAAGTCAAAATGGTTGAAAATAAGAAATTATTATTTAATTGGTGACAACTCAAGGAGGAGTATTTAAATAATAAAGAAATGGAGAACTTTCTATTTATAGAAAGCAAGTGACCTAGAAATGGGTTAAGTGACCTAGAAGTGGGTTAAGTGACTTAGAAGTGGGTTAAGTGACCTAGAGGATGAAAGTATAAATAAGATAGCAAGGGTCTCTTGCTAATGCATCTTGAGAGAGTATCTTGTGAGAGTATATTTTGTAGAGCATATTTGGTGTGTATCTATTATGCATCTCTTATGTATCTCTTGTGTGTATCTCTTGAGCATGTATTGAAGATCTATTCTAAGAGAGAGAGAGAGAGAGAGAGAGAGAGAGAGAGAGAGAGGAGGATCTCATGGATGCATCAAAATTTAGGAAAGTCTGAGATCTTGACGGTGAAAGTTTCAGAAGTTCAGAAACCCTAGTTTCTGAGGTGTACGTGGGTTGATAGTGTATTAGGGTGCGTACATACTGAGTTATACGCGGGCTGTTAGTGAATTAGGGTGCGTACATACGCAAGTTGGTAGTGTATTAGGGTGCGTACATGTTGGTAAAGCCATGGAAACTTGAGAAGATGAAGATGCAGAGGTTCCGGATTCCAAGATCAAGCTCCCAGGAAGGTCTACAGTGCTCAGATACATCATATCTATCCATTGGTTCAAAAGGTATGGTTACATGGTTGTCTTGATGGATACTCTTGCTTATTGTTTGGTGAATGCTTAAGGCATTCTTGGTAATGGTTGTTATGATGTGGTTTGAGTTGGTTTATGGAGTGAGAAGCACTCTTATGATTCAGTATTGATATGATGGCTATATTATACTAGTTTTTTACACATGTTTGAGTAGCATTCATATTATATGGTTGAGAAGCATGAGTAGGCTAGTGGAGAGCTTGGATGTGTTGTGACTGGTTGTGGGTCAGATTGGACAGTGAGAGATAGAAGAGAATGTGATTGCGGGTTGCAGAGGATCTGAGTATGTGATGAAAAGGATAAACCCCAATAGCTTAGAAGGTATACGCAGGATGTAGTATAGAATGGTCGCGTACATACACAGGGCTATACTACTGGTAGGGCACATACATACACATGTTTCACTACCGACAAGTTGTGTACCTGTGACAGATTGATATATGTGGAGGATTGTTGCCTCATCTCAGTTGGTGCTGAGGATGTAAGTTGAGTCTTTCATATAGAGTTGGTGCTCTTGTAGAGCTATACTCTATTCAGTTGTTGTTGATAAACCCCAAGGATTGAAGTCCGTAATAAAAAGAAAATTGTGCATACATATTTTGTTCCTTATGTTCCTTGCGATGATGACTTGTTGATGATATATGTTGTTGGTATATGTTGTTGATGTATACTTACATTTGACTGGTTATGAATGAAAGTAATAAGTTAATGGTGATTGCTAACTAGTGAGTTTTGTGAAAGAGGGAAGTTTTGGAAAAAGAGCCCTACACTATTCACCCCCCCCTCTCAATATAGTCGGTGTGTCTAACATTCCCTGTAGGAATCCACCTATCCATATTTTTTTATTGTTAATGTTGTCTTCTTCTTGTTGCTCATAAAAAGGAATCTACCCAGGAAAAGAGGGCTCAAGAGTTCTTGATCTCTATCAAATTTCGTAACGATGGTGATACTGTGGGTCATTACATGTAGGATTTGGACCAAATGATTGACTCATTCATCGTGTCTTGGGTGGTCCACACTAGTTGATTACATATTTTTTATTAATGTGTTTGAATGGAGTAATGATTGTTTCCAAGATTTATAGGCTTGATTGTGATATTCAATAAAAGAAATACCATGTTTGAAGTTCTAATTAGCTGGAATAATGCTTTGTTTCTTCCTCCCTCCTACCCATTTGATGCATTTGCATTCAGTGCTGATCAATTACTTAAATTGATCAAACTGGAATTGTTACAAATGAAGCTTACAAAAGTGTAATCGGTGTTGTCTTCTATCCTTTTATTGACCACAATGACCATAAATGTGGCGTGAAGGGTTATAGAAGGAAATCAATGCATTCTCATGATCAATTTGTTTATTCTATCATTGCAGGTCCAAATATGTTGATTCACCTAATTTCACACAAAGGTTGTATAGGGTTCATTAGATGCATTATATGTACCTACAACTGAGAATGGAGATCTAAATCATTGATCCAAAACTTACATTGACTATCTATGGCTATATCGCTTTAAATCCTCCCAAAAACAAAACCCACAGTCTTTAAAGAACATAACCACCCCAATTCACTTCGATGTTTCCTTTCCCTTGCTTTGGGGGTATGTTAGTTTTTATGATCAATATAAGAAGTGCCAAGTTATTTTATAACTGTATTGTTTTTTAAAGTGGTTTTATTTTAGCCCCCAGGGGGTCGTTCAATTAGCAAGTGTCGTTATATGAAGTGTTATGTTCTATGAGGTTCCGAGTTCAAATCCCCCTGACTTACCCATGCCTGCAGAAGGGGCATACGTCTGGCACCTGGAGATTATAGTGGTAGCAGTCCGAATCAACCCCGCATCATGCGAGTATGACACCGCCCAGTTGTTGATTCTGCCACAATCAGTTTTTAGAGTTTGGAAGGGTGTTGAAAATATTGTCAATTATATTTATGAAATGTATATTTTAAATATGTTATAATTTTAAGATTTTTTAATTTTTCTATCTTTTTTTTTAATTTAATTAAAAATTTGGAAGAATTGTTATTTATGAAATGTATATTTTAAATATGTTATAATTTTATTTTATTTTAATTTCTTTATCATTTTATTTAAAATTTAATTAAAATTTTGGAAGAATTGTTGGAGTTGCAAATATTAATTATTTAAAATGTATAATTCAAATATATTGGATTTTTTTATTGGAGTATGGTAATTACTCCCGCTAGTTATAGAAGAATTTGGTTGACCGAGTATGCATAGATTAGTTAGTTGGGTGATTAGTTGATTTGGTCTTTTTATATTTATGAAAAGTTAGTCGGTTGTTAGTCGTTGACGGTATCAAACCTCTAGGGTTTTTAGTTAAATCTCTATTGTGAGCATCTATTTAATAATGAGAAGGGAGAACTATTTCCCATGAGTTTTCCTATGTTTATAAGTTTTCATGTGTTTTTCCTCATATTTTTCTTTGGTTATCAAATCAGCATGGGATCATAGCATGCTTAAGTCTCTTCAAATATAGGAGATCGGGCTTAAGTCTCTTCAAAGAAAGTTGTGCAGGCATTGAGCCAATGATTGAACAATGCATAAGATTTGAGTGTGAGAGAAGAACAAGTTTTGTAGAGGGAGAAACTGGTTGAAAATAAGTTGTCGCGAATCATATCTGGAGGATTCAAGACATAGATGTGTTTAGATAAGGCACAAAGATTAGAGAACATGGTAAGCGGATTGAAAGGAGATCCCACGAAATCACAAATCAATGATTCCAAGGCATCTGTTGTTTCAAGGAGAGTCGCCATGTGATCACTAGGTGAAAAGATCCCAAGTGAAGAATGCAAGAGAGGATGCTTTCACTATTTGTTGAGAAGATTTTTCATTTCTCAAACCCTAGCCACTAGATTAAAGAGGGCAGTCACAAGTTTTATTTGGTGAATTACAATTTTGAGGAAAAAAAATTAGGGCTACAAAGAAAGAATATTGTTAAGATTGGACATAAGGTTCATTAAAAGTATCGATTGAAGATGTTTTTGTGATTATGTCACTGGAAAATATAGTTGTTGGAGAAATTATCTGGAGTTATGAATATGGAAATATTGATGCCTCCTATTTTCATTTCTAAAAATTATGATTTTTGGGCGATTAAGATTAGAACCAAATTACATATAAATAATTTATGGGACATTGTTTTGAATGCATTTGAAGAACCCCTAAATCAAGTAGCCTTTAGGGCCATGACACAAGATCAAAGGGATCAACTTGTAGTCAACAATAAGGATGATGTGGTAGCATTGTTTCTCATTCAACAAGGCTTGGATGAGAGGATTCTTCCAAAAATTGCAGCAACAACCAAGTCCAAAGAATCTTAGGATATTCTCAAGATGGCATACAGTGAAAGGGGGAGAAACACATATCAGCATCAAGTTGAGTCACATAAATTTGCAGTTGTTGCTAAAGTGGATATCATAAGAGAAGAAGTTTTTGAATAAGTTTTGGAAGAACCAGGCATTGAGACTACAGTTGTTGCTGAGAAATTTGTTGAAGAAATTTCAGAAGAAAAAGGTGATGTTGTACAAGATGCAGAGAAAGAGCATGGTGAAGAAATTGAAGTTGAAGAAGAAAATAAAATTGTGTTTGCAGTTGTAGAAAAATGTTAGGAGAATTTAGTTGCAATGTGATCCAGATGGATGTTAGTGACCTCCCACCTATTCCAACTATCTCGCCACAATCAAATTGTAAATAGAGACTGATTATAATGACAACATGTGTAGTCCTTGGATAGACCTTTCCAACGGGCTATCATGGGCCTAAAATGGATATTGTATGCAAAATTTATGACCATAGGAAGTTGATGTACTAACTTACCCAAATGGGGCCCACATGACTTTTGGTGCTCCATCTCCTAGGGTTAGGTTTTTGGATGTCTAGGGTTTTTGACAATCATGTTTATTTTAAAATGGCGTTCAGAGTCTCATTGTAATCATATTCATGCAAATGAGCGCAGTTGTCACATCTCTTCTCAGAGATAAGCCACCACCATTCTAGCAAGCTTGTTTTCCGCTGCATTTTACAGTTTCAGCTTATTTCCTTATTGAATAGAAACTAGTTTTACTTTATATCTGTTATTTTGTGTTAAGCATATTTTGATAATAATCTATATTTGTTTCGTTCTTCTCATAAAATCTGGATCACAATGAATGTTGAGTTTGATTATGAGGCAGAATTAACATTTCTTGGGGAATGGCTTGCAAATCCCAAGTATGGTAAAGATGTAATTGGATATGGAAAAGATGCAGTAGAAGAAGGAACAAAACAAATAAAGGAAATCATCATATTTGTTGAAGATTTTGCAATAGTGGAAGAGAAGAGATAAGAGAATGAAAATGTTGTTATAGAGGTTAACAGAGATGTTCAATTAAAATTAACTAAAGTACAAGAAGATGCAAAACAAGAACCAGATGAAGAAAACAAAGAAATATTAAAGAAGAAGCCCATATTAAAGTAGAAGTTGAAGAAGAAGAAAAGGCGTGCATAATATAAAGTTTGGAGCAAAAGAAAGAAAAATATTATAGAGCATAGGGCAAGTTGCACCAACATGCAAAATTAAAGGATTTAAAACAAGTATTGTAAGCCTAGTTGAGACTTAGACCAACAGGAATCATGATTTGTAAACCTATAGAGGCATTGTCAAAAGTAATGGTTAATTTTGTTAGCGGTCATAATTAAGGGGTAGTTTTGGAGTATGGTAATTACTCCCACTAGTTCTAGAAGAATTTGGTTGACCGAGTATGCATAGATTAGTTAGTTGGGTGAATAGTTGATTTGGTCTTTTTATATTTATCAAAAGTTAGCCAAATGTTAGTTGTCGAATGTATCAAACCTCTACGGTTGTTAGAGTTGTAACCTAGGTCTATGTCCCTGCCCCTCCTCTCTCATTTCCCTATGCCTTAGTAGAATTTTTCCTCTTCCGGTTTATAGAGTCGGTTTCCCATCTGTTCAATGACATGGTTTTCCTTATTGGATTGTTTGAATGATTCTTTTCCCCAAATTATTTTTGTTTTCCTTGAAATATAATTGCATGTCTAGTTTGAGTTTGAAATACTTGTCATCATGTTTTCCACTAATTGAACATGCAGCAGGCCCACCAAGCCTTTCCAGTGCGAAGGAGACATCCAGGTATGCCAATTCCCTTGTATGCACAGTAAGAAACCATGAGAAAAAATGCATCATTCAGAGGAGTCAATTTCGGGCTTGAAATACAAGAAAACAAACGGGTTCAATTTTCAGCTATCAGATCAAGAAAATATTAAGTCACGACCGTCAGATCTCATTGGAGAGAGATCGACGGTGGGGAGTCATTCGGAGATCGAGAAGCAAATTAAATTTTCTTCAAGTTGTGAATCCACAATCGCTCAGGATCGTTGATCTTTCTATATCAACAGATCAACAGTGGATATCGATCCCACTACGGACGAGCATCGTTGCTTTGCAGATATCGGGAAGGGAAATTAAAGAGTGAGTGAGTTGAGTCCCCACAATCACTCGTGGTCATTGATATTCAAACAAGAGGATATGTGGAGGAAGATCTCTCACTTCAGAGATACGACACTTCATAAGATTGTAAGAACTATGCATTGCAAAGGCCCTAAGCCTGAACTCTCGAAGTAATTGTGGACCATATATCTAAAATCAACAAGAATCGTTGATATTTGCAGTAGGTAAGAAAGGAATATCACTCGAAGAGCCGAAGTCCCGAAGTGACGAGAGAATTCCATGTCAACCAAGCTCGTACTACTTCGGGAGATTTCCAAGCAATACATTCATAAACTCCCGAAGCCCGAAGTCTCGGAGACATATGGCACTCATTCGCCTAAGACACATGGCACTCATACATCAGGACACATGGAAGATAGATAGAACTTTAGTAAGGGCGCTAAAGTAGCAGGGTCACCAGATCACAGATTGTGGCAAGATCAACAGCCACACTTCATTGCAGGGACGGAAAATGCTCAAACGTTAACATCCTTGAGCGGTCCCACAATTGAAACCATGGTATAGCTTATGAGGTAGATGGAAATTGGTGGTGCATTGCGAGGGTCGGAGCGGTGTGGATCCAAACCACCCTCGACAACTTCCACAATCACATGCTTATATAACGTTAGGTCACCACGTCACTCTAGGATATTTTCACGTTGCACATTCAGTTGTCTTCAGTGACCTCCAATAGCGTGCATGCATGCCATGATTAATGCAGAACTCAACTATATCACTTCGAATCATTTTATGCCACAATATCAGTTCATTCCAGCACTTGCATTAGTCCATTTTCATCGCTAGTTTCAATTTTCAATTATTCAGTTCAAGATTTTGTTTAGTTTAAAGCATAATAAGTGGTCTTCCATGTGTGATAAGAACCACTCTTTTTTATTAATTCAAGTGTCAAGTATACATTGTTGTACTCCAGTAGTGTTTTAGTTAGGTTAATTAGTTGTTCTACAATTGTTAATGTAGAGTTAAGTCTCAGTCCTAGATGGACGAGAACCTCTGCAACTCTAATAAATATGCAGTTTATGTATGTTTTGAGGGGTTGGGTTTTTTAGAAAGGATAACAATACATCAAACTGGTTCGACCCATTCTATTCATGGATTAAATATCTCTACTTGGTGAATATACTCTTGATGACAGTGTTTCGTTCAAATCTTCATGTGTTTTTATCTTACCTTGAATGCAGTTTTGATTTGTGCAAAGTACATCTCATTTCCTTCAGCTATTGTATAACTTGTCTTTATTGATATGCAACCTGTGAAAACAGCTAATGCTTGGTGAATATTTGTTGTTATTGCAACCTGTGGGAGAAATTTCATTTTTGATACATGTTTAATGTCTTGAAATGATATTTTAAGTATTGAGCTTCTTGGAGCAGATTATTAATTGAGTAATTTTTTGTTTCCCTTTGGTTTTATTATTTCACTTATCTGTCATTTGTGTTCCACCAGCCAAGGAGGACCCTCATCCATATCATTTTTTCAATCCCAACCATGCTCTTGTCTTGGTAGAACCAACCCTCTAACTGACCAACAAAAAATTAAAAATCAACCATTCTAAACTTGAGATGGCCTAGCTTTTCCCTTTAGCAGTCAAGTGCAGCCTTTAGGACCAACATATTTTGGTACCGCTGCCGGGGATCAGAGTAATGAGATATCTTTCCCTGGGATAATTAAAATTATTAGATCTGATCTTTGCTGGTGAACAAAGACCAGACACATTTAGATTGCAGAGCATTCACCTAGTGACTCCATGGTTAAAGAATCTAGTGGCGACTCCACAGTTTTAAGAAGTCATATTTTCAGTTGGAAGCCATCTTGGCTCGGAGGTTTGCTCCTTTTAATTTCTCTGATGTTCCTGGTTTTCCAAATATTGTTCCTACTATAGATGAATGGGGTGATTACTTGCCCAGATTTAGAGAAAATAAATATGATAACCCTGCATATCATTTGCTTGATTTCCATGAAGTCATGCATCAGTTGAGAATACATCATGAGTATATTTTAATGAATATGTTCATGTACTCATTAGAGGGATATGCTCATGAGTGGAATCGATCCTTTCCCTATGTTATCATCTCCTATGTTTCAAGTTTCAATAAAGACTCCATAGCCCAACAAAGGCATTGGGGTTAGCTTCAGCATTAATTTTCATAGATCCATGGCTTGCAGACAAAATAGAGGTAAGAAAAGGGAGGTGGAGGGAAAGTTACTAAATTCAAAGGCATTGATATGTTGTTCTTAGCACCTCGCAGGGAAGTGTTATCCCCGGTTGGAGACAATGTTGTAACCTAGGTCTGCACCCCTACCTCTCCTCTCTCATTTCCCTATCCCTTCATCGAAATTTTCCTCTTCTTCTTGATAAAGTCGGTTTCCCATCTATTCAATGACCTGGATTTGCTTATTGGATTCTTTGAATGATTCTTTGCATCGAATTATTTATATTTTCCTTGAAAGATAATTGCATGTCTGGTTTGAATTTGAAATACTTGTCATCATGTTTTCCACTAATTGAACATACAACAATCCCACCAAGCCTTTCCTATGCACAGGACACATCCAGGTCTGCCAATTCCCTTATATGCACAGTAAGAAACCATGAGCAAAAATGCATCATTCAAAGCAATCCATTTCAGGCTTGAAATACAAGCAAACAAATGGGTTCAATTTTTAGTCATCAAATCGAGAAAATATTAAGTCACGACCATTAGATCTCATTGGAGAGATATCGACGGTGGGGATTCATTGAAGAAAATTAAAGTTTTTTCAAGTTGTGAGCCCGAAATCACCCAGGATCATTGATCTTTCTAGATCAACAGATCAACAATGGATATCGATCCCACTACTGATGAGCATATTTGCTTTGCAAATATCGGGAAGGGAAATTAAAGAGTGAGCGAGTTGAATCTCTGCAATCACTCATGGTCATTTATCTTCAAATAAGAGGACACATGGATGCAGATCTCTCACTTCGGAGATACGACACTCCGGAGGATTATAAGAACTATGCATTGAAAAGGCTCGAAGCCCAAAATCCCAAATTAATTATCGACCATTGATCTCAAATCAACAAGAACCGTTGATCTTTGCAGCAGGTAAGAAATGAATTTCACCCGAAGAGTCGAAGTCCCGAAGTGACGAGAGAGTGACGCATCAATTGGGCCCATACTACTTTGGGAGATTTCCAAGCACAAAATTCATAAACTCTCGAAGCTCAAAGTCTCGTAGTCACATGGCACTCATTCGCCTGAGACACATGACACTTATACATCAGGACACATGGCAGAAAGATAGAAATTTAACAGGGGCGCTAAAGTAGAAGGGTTACCTGGATGACATATTGGGGTAAGATCGACGACCACACTTCATTGCAGGGACGAAAAATGCTCAAACGTTAACATCCTTGAGAGGTCCCGCAATTGAAACCATGGTATAGCTTATGAGGTATGTGTAAATTGGTGGTGGAATGTGAGGGTCGGAGTGGTGTGGATCCAAACCACCCTCGACAACTTCTGCAATCACGTGCTTATATGACGTCAGGTCACCACGTCACTCTGGGAGATTTTCACACTACACATCTAGTTGTCTTCAGTGGCCTCCAACAACGTGTGTGCACGTCATGATCAATGAGAAACTCAGATCTGTCACTTCGAATCATTTTCTGCCACAATATCAGTTCATTCCAGTGCTCGCATTAGTCCAGTTTGATCGCTAGTTTCATTTTTCAATTATTCAGTTCAAGACTTTGTTTAGTTTAAAGCATAATAAGTGGTTTTATATGTGTGATAAGAACCACTCTTTTTTATTAAGTCAAGCGTGAAGTATACATTGGTGTACTCCATCATTGTTTAATTCAACTTAATTAGTCGTTCTACAAGTGTTAATGTAGATTTAAGTTTCAGTCCAAGTTGGACGAGATCCTTTGAAACTCTGATAAATATGTAGTTTTTTAATGTTTTGAGGGGTTGGGTTTTTGGGAAAGGATAGCAATACATCAGACTGGTTGGACCCATTTTATGCACGGATTAAATCTCTCTACCTAGTGAATATACTCTTGATGACAATGTTTCATTCAAATCTTCATGTGTTTTTATCTTATCTTGAATGCAGTTTTGATTTGTGCAAAGTAAATCTCATTTCCTTCAGCTATTGTATAACTTGTCTTTATTGATATGCAACCTGTGAAAATAGCTAATGCTTGGTGAAGATTTGTTTTTATTGCAACCTGTGGGAGAAATTGCGTATTTTATACATATTTAATGTCTTGAAATGATATTTTAAGTATTGAACTTCTTGTAGTGGATTATTCATTGAGTAATTTGGTGTTTCCCTTTGTTTTTATTATTTCACTTTTCTGTCATTTGTGTGCCACCATCCAAGGAGGACCCTCATCCATATCATTTTTCCAACCCAAACCATGCTCTTGTCTTGGTAGAACCAACCCTCTAACTGACCAACAAAAAATTAAAAATCAATCATTCTAAACTTGAGCTGGCCTAGCTTTTCCCTTTAGCAGTCAGGTGCAGACTTTAGGACCAACATATTCTGGTGTTTCTACTGAGGATCAGAGTAACGAGATATATTTCCCTGGGAGAACAACAATGATTAGATCTGATCTTTGATCGTGAACAAAGACCAGACACATTTAGACTGCAAATCATTCACCTAATGACTCCATGGTTAAAGAATCCAATGGCGACTCCACAATTTTAAGAAGTCATATTTTCAAATGGAAGCCATCTTGGCTCGGAGGTTTTCTCCTTTTAATTTCTCTGATGTTCTTGGTTTTCCAAATATTGTTCCCACTATAGATGAATGGGGTGATTACTTTCCCAGATTTAGAGAAAATAAAGATGATAACCCTGCAGATCATTTGCTTGATTTCCATGAAGTCATGCATCAGTTGGGTATAAATCATGAGGATGTTTTAATGAATATGTTCATGTACTCATTAGAGGGAGATGATCGTGAGTGGTATCGATCATTTCCCTCTTCTAGCATCTCGTCCTTGGAACAGTTCCATGTTGCATTCAATGATCATTGTAAAAGGTTTTTTCCAACTGATTTACTTTGTGAAAACTGTTGTGAAGAATTTCAATCTTATATTCAACAGTCCATTATTAGTTATTCTAGCAGTATAGATGAAGGGGTCGATAACACTGAGGAACAGAAAGAAGATTCATTATCAGTCATATATTCTTCCAATTCTATTATACAACATGATGACTTTCAACATTCTTTTAAAACTTAAAATGATGATGAGAAGGAAATAAATGTTGATGTTAAATCCTTAGTTAGTTTGGATTTCCAGCAAAAAAAAATTCATCTTTGTGTTCCTGATGCAGCTAACGATAGTCATGACTGTGATCGATTTGTTGCTCAATTTTTTCATGAATATTTAGCACCTCTTTGTGATATATTTGAAGTTGAACAAACTCCACTTATTAGTTATGAAGAGGAGCTACCAAATCCACATTTCAAATCTTCTTTTATAGTAGATATGGATCTACATTCCCTAGAAATTGTTGAGCAACAAGAAATCTATAAGTATGAAAATGACCTTCTAGAACAAGAAAGCGAAAAAAAAAAAGTCATGTAGAAGACATACTCTCTCATTTCGAACAACCAGAGGAGTAGTATCCAGAGTTTTTTTTTCCTTAATGGTTGTGAAGCATTTGATCTTAATGAGTTGTTTTAAGGAGAACATGAAGAGTATAATCTTATCAATAATGCATATCTCATACAACAACAAATTTGTCTTCTCAACCAATTGGAGGCTTTCCACGAGTTTCAAGATCCAATAACAAGTTGGATGGATTCTTTTTTTTACAAAATCCCAAAGGTTGAAATTTTTAGCATGATCATCCTTTCCAACTGTAAGTATCAGATGCCTGCTAACTTTTTGTCACATTTGATATATCCTCTTTCGATTATCCTAAACAGTGGCATGCACAGAGTTATCATTCTCAGTCAAATGTTTTCTTGGTTTCATTGGAAATGGAATTACACATGATTGAGTTGGATTTCAACTGAATAGAGTAGGTAGTAGGAGAATAAGCTCATAGTTCGAGCATTTAATTTTAAATTTTTAGTTCACAGATTGTTTTTCAGTGTGTTGATTTTCAGTTTCAAGTTTCAATAAAGACTCCATAGACCAACAAAGGCATCGGGGTTAGCTTCAGTGTTAATTTTCAGAGATGTATGGCTTGTAGACAAAACAGGGGTAAGAAAAGGGAGGTGAAGGGAAAGTTATTAAATTCAAAGGCATTGATATGTTGTTCTTAGCACCTTGCAGGGAAGTGTTATCCCCGGTTGGAGCCAATGTTGTAACCTAGGTCTGCACCCCTGCCTCTCCTCTCTCATTTCCCTATTCCTTCGTCGAAATTTTCCTCTTATGGTTGATAAAGTCAGTTTCCCACATGTTCAATGACCTGGTTTTCCTTATTGGATTGTTTGAATGATTCTTTGCACCGAATTATTTTTGTTTTCCTTGAAAGATAATTGCATGTCTAGTTTGAGTTTGAAATACTTGTCATAATGTTTTCCACTAATTGAACATGTAGCATGCCCACCAATCCTTTCCTATGCGCAGGAGACATCCAGGTCTGCCAATTCCCTTGTATGCACAGTAAGAAACCATGAGCAAAAATGCATCAACAGTCCATTTCGGGCTTGAAATACAAGAAAAAAATGGGTTCAATTTTCATCCATCAGATCAAGAAAAGATTAAGTCATGACTATCAATCTCATTGGAGATAGATTGACGATGGGGAGTCATTATGGGGATCGGGAAGAAAATTAAAGTTTTTGCAAGTTGTGAGTGCCCAATCACTCAGGATCGTTGATCTTTCTAGATCAACGGTGGATATCGATCCCACTACGGATGAGCATCTTCGCTTTGTCGAGATCGTTAAAGAGTGAGCAATTTGAGTCCCCGCAATCACTCATGTTCATTTATATTCAAACAAGAGGACACATGGAGCAAGATCTCTCACTTTGGAGATACGGCAATTTGGAGAATTGTAAGAACTATGCATTGAAAAGGCCCAAAGCCCGAACTCTCGAAATAATTGTGGTCTATTGATCTCAAATCAACAAGAACTGTTGATATTTGCAGAAGGTAAGAAAGGAATATCACCCGAAGAGTCGAAGTCTCGAAGTCCCGAAGTGACGAGAGACTTCCACGTCAATCGGGCCCGTACTACTTCGGGAGATTTCCAAGCACAACATTCATAAACTCTCGAAGCCCGAAGTCCCGAAGACACATGGCACTCATTCACCTGAGACACATGGCACTCACACGTCATGACACATGGTAGACAGATAGAACTTTAGTAGGGGCGCTAAAGTAGCAGGGTCACCCGGATCACATATTGCAGAAAGATCAACAGCCACACTTCATTGCGGGGACGAAAAATGCTCGAACGTTAACATACTTGAGCGGTCCCACAATTGAAACCATGGTGTAGCTTATGAGGTATGTGGAAATAGGTGGTGGATTGAGAGGGTCAAAGTGGTGTGGATCCAAACCACCTTCGACAACTTCCGCAATCACGTGCTTATATGACGTCAGGTCACCACGTCACTCTAGGATATTTTCACGTTACGCATACAGTTGTCTTCAGTGGCCTCCAACAGCGTGTGTGCATGCCATGATTAACGCAGAACTCATCTCTGTCACTTTGAATTAGTTTATGCCACAGTCTCAGTTCATTCCAACGCTCGCATTAGTCCATTTTCATCGCTAGTTTTAGTTTTCAATTATTCAGTTCAAGACTATGTTTAGTTTAAAGCATAATAAGTGGTCTTCTATGTGTGATAAGAACCACTCTTTTTTATTAATTCAAGTGTGAAGTATACATTGTTGTACTCCAGCAGTGTTTTAGTCAAGTTAATTATTTGTTCGACAATTGTTAAGGTAGAGTTAAGTCTCGGTCCCAGATGGACGAGAGCCTCTGCAACTCTGATAAATATGCAGTTTTTGTATGTTTTGAGGGGTTGGGTTTTTGGGAAAGGATAGCAATACATCAGACTGGTTGGACCTGTTTTATGCATGGATTAAATCTCTCTACCTAGTGAATATACTCTTGATGACAGTGTTTTGTTCAAATATTCATGTGTTTTTATCTTATCTTGAATGCAGTTTTGATTTGTGCAAAGTACATCTCATTTCCTTCAGCTATTGTATAACTTGTCTTTATTGATATGCAACCTGTGAAAACAGCTAGTGCTTGGTGAAGATTTTTTTTTATTGCAACCTGTGGGAGCAATTGTGTTTTTTATACATGTTTAATGTATTGAAATGATATTTTAAGTATTGAACTTCTTGCAATGGATTATTCATTGAGTAATTTGTTGTTTCACTTTGTTTTTATTATTTCACTTGTATGTCATTTGTGTACCACCAGCCAAGGAGAACCCTCATCCATATCATTTTTCCAACCCCAACCATGCTCTTGTCTTGGTAGAACCAACCCTCTAACTGACCAACAAAAAATTAAAAATCAACCATTCTAAACTTGAGGTGGCCTAGCTTTTCCCTTTAGTAGTCAGGTGCAGACTTTAGGACCAACAGTTAGTTAAATCTCTATTGTGAGCATATATTTAATAATGATAAGGGTGAACCATGCCCCATGAGTTTTCTTGTTTTCATTTAAGTTTTCCTGTGGTTTTCCTCACATTTGTCTCTGGTTATCAAATTAACATTTTTGAGGGTCTTGAATCCATTTTTGCAATAAAAAATGTAAATTCAACAATGAAAAATTGTAATTCTAACAATTCATCTATAACGTGATTATGATGATGATAACCCAAAAAAAAAAAATTATAAACCATTTAAACTTATCCCTTATAGAATTGGAAATGAAATTTATGTTTATTTTCTAGTAAGAATATGTGTTATTAAGAAGAACAAGTTAAAAAAAAAAAAAAAAAAATCATGTTTAAATTGGTTTTGAATAGAAAAATGTAGAGTTCTAAAAATCAAGATAAGTTGAGAGCTAATTTGAAAATATTTATTGATATGATTTATTTTGCAACAAACTTGGTGGATTATTGATTTATTGGAAACAAAGACATAAATAAAGGGAAAATGTGATTGTTTTCAATTTCCACTCAATTGAATATTTTGGAAGAGATTTCTAAGATAATTTAAATTTTAGCTTAGATTTTTAAAATAATTTAAATTTTAGTTTTAAGATTTAATAATAGAGTATTTGTCTATTAAGTTTATAATAATAATAAATGTTTAGAGGGTGGAAAAACCTATTATAACTTAGTGGTCAACCTACATTGAATGTAACAATCACTGGCTCCTATTCACGAATGAGGCTTGACTCATCAATGTTATTTAAAGAAAATCACACCACCTAAAATAAATTTTTGGTGGCTCATAAGGGGATAGACTTTCACTCCTACAAGTTGTCTTTGGGTATTGGGCCATTAACTTGTTTCCTTATGTCTGAGGAAGAAAAGCTCTTAACTAATCAAAGACAATTTTAACCTAAATACTATATGCAAGAAAACCAATGTCCCTTATGGTCCTTAATCCATTAAGGGGTAATAACTCGAATTAGGTCTCATGTTATCTTCACTTGGGTTCAATCTCTTATTAGAAATTTGGCTCATTGTGATGATACTAGAAGGATAGGCCCTTCTTACGAGTGGGGGGGCCTCGTCGTACATATTTTCCCTTGCTAAGCAATAAATTATTGGTGTATTTGACTTGTGTGTTATTGGATATACTCTTGGGTTATAATGGAAACTAGTTGATTTGATCACTTGGATGATTTCCCATAATTAAAAAAACATTTAAATCCAAATATTACTCAATTGCAATTTAACTTCTTTTTAAATTATAATTGTTATATTTGTCAAAGGCTAGGTATATTGTAAGTGTTTCGAAGTAAAACAACCTTTGAATTTTAAATAGTTTAAAAAAATTAAATCATTTATTAAAGTTCAACTTTAAACTTATAAAATTTATATTTTTTAATTCTAATTAAAAATATATATATGTGATTTTATTGGTTAAATGTGTGATAAGATTTTGAAATGACTAATTTCATCTTATTTTTGGTTGTGTTGGATTAAAAATAAAAATAAAAATGTTCTATCGACATGAATGTTTATCTGTCATTTTATTCAATGTTGCATGGTTATGGTTGGGGCTATGGTACTAGGAATGATGACTCTCCAAGCTCGCTAGAGGTTGAGCTTAATGGTCGATGCCAACCCACCTAATGGCATTTAGAAAACAGCACTAAGCTATCTCATCGGGACTCAAACCTATACAAGACACAAACGACTATACGAGATAATTGGACGTGAATATGATTATTAAATTATATGTAAGCATCGTTATCATGGCCCAATGTTCAATTAATGTTTTGTAAACTCAGCCTCCAGTACCTTGAAAAGTTGGTCTCTAGTTCCACTCAATGCATTTTTTTTCTATTTGCAACACATGTTGCGCTTTAGATATTTTTGATTGGTCCACTAAAGGCCTCACCTCAATTATTGTCTTTCTTACTCTTAGGTTTGTTTTTCTACCTTTCCACCTCCAAATTGGGGAAAGTTGCTACATGGTCGAGGATGGCATCAGGTCTCCAAATTGATAAGACTTGGCTTTTTGTATGCATTATTTGCTAGGAAATTGTCCATCTCTGTAGGAGAATTTTGTGCTATGAAATTTTCCAAACCCTTGGTGATTGTTGTCCTATGCTTCTTTATTAAATAAATCAGATCTCAAATTTACTCAATAAGATAAATAAAAATCTGAGAATGCCTCAATCACACAGATGGCTAGAAAATATAAACAACATAAGCAAAATAACATTTCAAGTACACAAGAATTTATGTCCTTCAAATTAGTTTATCATTAATGATAAAAAATTACAAGGACGGCTCAAAACTGAGATTTTCAACCTGTTGGACACTCTGATTTGCACTAGATATGTCAGTTGATCACTTAGATCTGCACTAGATCTGCATATTGGTCCTCGGATCTACTAGATTTTTTTGTTGGTCACTCGGATCTGCACTGCATCTATCTATATGTCAGTCCTTAGATCTACTAGATTTGTCTACTGGTCACTTAGATTTTCCCTAGATTTGTTTGTTGGTCCTCAGATACGCTATATATGTCTGTTGGTCACTCGGATCTACACTAGATCTTCTTGTTGGTTCTCAGATCTACTAGATATATCTATTGGTCACTCGAATCTACACTAGATATACATGTTGGTAATTAGATCTACTAGATTTGTCTACTAGTCACTCAAATCTACATTAGATCTACCTGATGGTCCTCAGATCTGCTAGATCTATTTGTTGTTCACTTGGATCTGCACTAGATCTTCCTGCTGGACACTTAGATATGCACTAGATTTTCCTACTGGACACTCAAATTTGATATATTTGTTTATTCGTCACTCAAATCTACATTGGATTTGCCTCGTAGAAATCAGATATGCACTAGATATGTTTGTTGGCACTCATATATGCTAGATATGTCTGTTAGTCGCTCAGATCTTCACTAGATATGCCTGACGGTCCTCAAATATGCTAGATTTGTCTACTGATCACTCAAATATGCACTAGATCTACGTGTTAGACCTCGGATTTTCTAGATATATCTATTGTTCACTCAAGTATGCATTAGATCTACCTGGTGGACCTCATATCTTCTATATTTGTTTTCTAGTCACTCATATATGCACTAAATCTGCTTGTTGGACCTCAAATATGCACTAGATTTGCTTGTTGGACCTCAAATATGCACTAGACTGAACAGGTGTGCAACATTGTTTGATCTTATCTAAACTTGGCTCCTCTCTTGTGCTTTGACTCTTCTCAAAAGTGTGTCTTCACCCTCTGCCTTGATTTTCCTCTATAATTTAGTTGAAACTCTAATCTACCAAAAACCTGTTGACCAAAAATTGGTCAACTATATTTTCCCACTCTTGGATTAATATAAAAAAAATGATATCGGAAGATGGTTTTTTTTTTGAACTTTTATAACTTCACTGCATATCCCTTAGTCTCATATTCATCACACATTTCACATAATCAAAATATGATTTTGTATGCCTAAGTTACTCAAGATTTTGTCCAAAGGTCCGACGAAGATATTATGAAGCGTTTTTCTAAGTATCATGTTCTCCTCTCCATTTTCGAATTATGACTAAGTACTCTCATCACTTATTTCCCTCACCTTCCATCTCGACACTTAATCGTTTTTCCATTTTTCCTTCTCCCCTCTTCTCCTTTACATACTTGGTCAATTTATCACATTCGTGGACTCACGAAGTTATATTATGTTCCCTTTACCCATACACCATTCCTCCTCTACACTTAGTCTACTTTTGTATCGCAGACTTGTGAACTCACACTATTGTGTTTTCTCATTTTCATGAGCCCATCCGAGAAGTATCATTACTTAGCCATTCTTTCATCCATGGCGGATTTGTGGGTTGATGGACTCATACTTTCCCTCGCCTTATCATACTACCTCACTTGTCAAGCCATTGTCTAAATATTACACTCTCTACCTCTGACACCTACATTTCTCCTCTTATCCTCCTTCTCATTCAAATTTAACACTTCGAATATTTATGAGTTTTTCGGGTTCGTGGGTTGGCGGACTCACAGACTCATTCACCTCACCCTCTCACCTATGTGAACCCACCATGCTTTGCTCGTTATTACTCCTTTCTCATTCACCTCCTTCTCCACTTAGCCATTTATCATAAATTTCATACATTTACCTTGAACCAATAAGATAATTACACATGGAAAGCATGAAATTAAGACAAATGGCATGGCAACTAATAAATGGAGACATGACACCATACAAAGAGAGACACATGGCTTGATATTATTGGATGACAAATGGAAGATTCTTATTGGAAGATTGTCAGCATACTGAGTGATGACATGTGGTAACATCTTATTGGATGGCTCATCATGGTGACTGGGCATGAAATGGATGACAAAGGGATTCCAAAATTATTATTTTATTCAACAATTTTCTAAGGGTTGAATCCTCCAAGCACTGTAAAATTATCTCGTTGTGTTTCTTATTAAGTATATGTTGTACTTAAGTTTATATATCATTGTATGATAAACAATCCCATGCATGTGGGATACGTTTTATGAAGAAAAATTTGATTTTTTATGAAGGGGCACGAAATTCATCCAAGGGTTGTGATTTACCCAAGACAATCGATCGACGGTGGCTGAGTGTTAATCTTGCAGAGGGCATAACTTGAGCTCCGGGTGTCGGAATCATGCAAAATTTATACCGCTGGAAAGGTATTTCGATGTAAAAGATGGTGGTATAGGTTAAAAGTGTTTAAAGTTAATACATTTTTCTCAGAAATTAAAATACTATTCAGATGCATTTTTCATGGGCATGTGTGACAACTCAACTTCACAAGCTCATATCTTGAGATCCGGGCGACGGATTTGCGCAAAATTTATATTGTTGGAAATATAAGACGATCAATATAACATCGGAAGTGATTTAAATGGCTAAAAAATTGATTATAATTCTCATAAAATTAAAACACAGACCTCCTATTTTAAATGGGAAATTAATTAAATTGTGAAAATGAAAGTTTATTTAAAAACTTTTATTAAAAGGGGAAAGGGACCCATTTTAGATATGTATATATTGATGATATAATTTAATTAATGAGGCACCAATTAAATGGAATGTTTCAAGAAGAAACTTGTATGGGAATTTCTAAAAGGGAGAAACCCTAACTACTCAAGTAGTTAGAAAAACTCTTCTTGAAAAGAGAAGAGAGGGTTCATCAAGGATTCCAATAATCAGTATTTTCATACGGGTGGGGAAGAAGATCAGAGGAAGAAGAATGTACAAACATGGATACACAATCAAACTTCTGATCAAAAGAAAGAAATATCCATCTTCTCCATTCTTTATATTCGTCTACACCACTTCTCATAGATTTATGCTTGAATCTCATAGTTGGGAACAAGGATGAGTTGTTGAGTGTTTTTATTGTATTCTTCTACAGACTTTTCTTTTATGATCATGGAGTATTTGCAGCCACATACATGGCTACCAATCTTTTGGTAATGAAGAACATTTCTCATGAATAAACTCCACAAATAATTGCTTTGTGGTTGATCATAATTGTATCTTGTAACTTTGAGTTTCAAGTATGAGATATTTGAGGTTGACATATCAATTTCTCTTTTATTACTAATTGCAGTACTCAATTAAAATTCTTCAAGATAATCAAATCATTCTCTCCTATTTCTCATGAAGAAGATATGGATATGTTTATATATTATTAAGAAGATTGTTTGTGATGTTGATCACAATTTAATTCTAATGTTGAAGCCCTCATTCAATCTTTTCTTATTGTAAAAATAATTTTGCTACACATAAAGATCGTATTGGGTTATTGAAGAACCATCTTTATAAAAATCCAAGAAATAAAGATTTGGGGGTTTCTACCTAGAACTCTCCCTAATCCAAGATATTCAAAGATATATATTTTAGCCAAAGAGGAGAACCACCTCTCTAAAAACAAAGGGGGACTAATGTCATCATGAGGTTGTCGTTTCGGTCCTGACAGATTAAAGTGTCAACATTTTTGGCGACCATACTAGGGACCGATTTATTTTCAAGATATTTGAGGAACCATAAGTATCCATGGCTCAAAGTTTCAAAAAGAATATTCAAGAAAATTGTTGTTTATATTAAGCATGTCTCATATTTTTTGTAATTTCAAAAAGAAACAAGAAGCACTAAAGATTTGGAAGAATGAACTCCCTGGCAACTCCATTGAAAAAATTCAAAATGAAGGGTTTCATTCATGTAATAATGCTTATTTATATTATTCATCAAGCTCATCAATGGATTTACAAGACTTGGAAAAAGGGAGAAATACTCAAAGAAGGAGGTGATTCCATAATACCCATTTAAATCTACCAGAAATAGACTTTCAAATACCCAATATTCCTATTGAAACGTTTTCTACATTCTTTGGGGGTGCTTCAGAGGATGCAGAGAAACACTTGATTAGTTTTAAAGGTACATGTTATGATTTAAACCTAAATGAAGACATTTTTACATGTAGATTATTCTTACAAACTCTACGAAGGAATGCTCTTGAATGGTATAGTTCATTAATGCCTAACTGCATTACCAATTCGGATGTATTAGAAGATTCATTTATAGAAAAGTTTGTCCCAAAAGTGCAATCATATGTTTTTGTTGATGTTTTAAATGTTTCTACCCACCCATCCTCTCCCATATGCAAGAAAGATAATGAAGTCACCAATTTTAAAGAAGAATATAATCAAAGAGTGGATGAAATTTCTAAGACAAGTCATGTTGTTGAAGAGGAAGATGAAAATTCCAAATTACAAGAAGAAAATTTCAGCCTCCTATATACTCCATATGAAGATATTTCAAGCAGAAAATTTGAAAAGGAAATTGAGGAGCCTCCACCAAATACACAAGAAGATTTAATCCTTGTAATAGATGATGAAACATCACAAGAGAACTTGTAGCAAGAAGAATTGATGGAAGAAATTAATCTTAAGAAGAATTATGAGCAAGATCACTTTTACAAGAAAGAATAGACTTTTCAAGAGATTTTTGATGAATCAAGAACCTTGGAAGTGGAAGTAAATAAGGAAAAGGACGAATGTATTCTTATGTTGAAATATCCTCAGCCAATCTAAGACAATAGTATTATTGAGCAGCCAAGAATTGATTTCATTGAATTATGGTTCCAAAGCATTGTCGGCCAAACAACGCAATAAAATATTCACCGTATTTGGTATGATTTTTCTCTAGTACATATTGAGAGTGCCCCTGACTCATTGGTACAAGTCCCAATATATCTCAGAATTTTGGAGTTCATTCCACAAATCAGATCAATGCTTGAATGGCTCCATTGGAAATATGCCTACACCTAAGGTGTCCCTTTCTTTCAAGTAAGTTAAGGTAGGTAGATCATGTATGTACATAGTTTATTTTTTAAGTGAAAGTTTTGCACAATAAGGCAGTCATTATATTAAAAGTTGAAGATAACTCCATGAAGAAGAAGAATTGCAGGAATTTACTTTGAATATGACTCCATATCCCAATGGAGAAGGTAATTGGTCTTGACAGTCGTGTGTTCTCAGCAACCCACAGGGGGTCACTGTCCCACAGTTGAGGCCAGTTGTTGACCAAAAATTGGTCAACTATATTTTCCTGCTCTTGGGTTAATATAAAAAAATGATATCAGGAGATGAATTTTTTTTTTAACTTGTATAAGTTCCCTGCATAGCTCTCAGTCTCATATTCATCACACATTTCGCAGAATCAAAATATGATTATGTATGCCTAAGTTACTCAAGATTTTGTCCAAAGGTTCGATGAAGAGATTATGAAGAATTTTTATAAGTATTATCTTCTCCTCTCCAATTTCAAATTATGACTAAGTACTCTCATCACTTATTTCCCTCACCTTCCATCTCCACACTTAGTCATTTTTTCCATTTTTCCTTCTCCCCTCTTCTCCTTTCCATACTTAGTCAATTTATCACATTCACGAACTCTCGAACTTGTATTATGTTCCCTTTACCCATACATCAGTCTCCCTCAACACTTAGTCTACTTTTGTATCGCAGAATCACATTGTTGTGTTTTCTCATTTTCATGAACCCATCTGAGAAGTATCATTACTTAGCCATTTTTTCATCCATGGTGGATTCGCGGGTTGGAGGATTCACACATTCCCTCACCTTATCATACTACCTCACTTGCCAACCCGTTGTCTACATATTACACTCTCTACCTCTGACGCCTACATTTCTCCCCTTACCCCCCTTCTCATTCAAATTTAACACTTAGAATATTTATGATTTTGTCGGGTTGGCGGACTTGCAAACTCATTCACCTCACCCTCTCACCTCTATGAACCCACCATGATTTCCTCATTATTTCTCCTTTCTCATTCACCTCCTTCTTCACTTAGCCATGTATCCTAACTTTCATACATTTACCTTGAACCAATAACATCATTACACATGCCAGCGTGAAATTAAGACAAATGGCAACTAATAAATGGAGACATGGCAGCATACAAAGAGAGACACATGGCATGATCTTATTGGATGAAAAATGACAGATTATTATTGGAATATTGTTGGCCTACCGAGTGATGACATGTGGAAACATATTATTGGATGACTCATCATGGTGACTAGGTGTAAGGTGGGTGACGATGGGATTCCAAAATTATTATTTTATTCAACAATTTTCTAAGGGTCGAATCCTCCAAGCTCTGTAATATTCTCTCTATGTACTTCTTATTAAGTATATGTTGTACTTAACTTTGTATACCATTTTATGATAAACACTCTCATGCATGTGGGATAATTTATAAGAAGAAAAAGTTGAATTTTTATGAAGGGGCACAAAATTCATCCAAGGGCTATGATTTACCAAAGACAATCGATCGACGGTGGTTGGGTGTTAATCTTAGAGAGGCCATAACTTGAGCTCTTGGTATCAAAATCATGCAAACTTTATACCATTGGAAATTTAATTCGATATAGAATATGGTGGTATAGGTTTCAAGTGCTGAAAGTTGACATATTTTCTCATAAATTAAAATACTAGTCAGTTGCATTTTTAATGGGCATGCGTGACAACTCAACTTTACAAGCTCATATCTTGAGATCCGGGTGACGGATTTGAGAAAAATTATATTGTTGAAAATATAAGATGATGAAGATAACATCAGAAGTAATTTCCATGGCTAAAAATTTAATTATCATTCCTAGAAAATTAAAACGAAGTCCTCCTATTTTAAATGGGAAATTAATTAAATTGTGAAAATAAAAGTTTATTTAAAAACTTTTATTAAAAAGGGAAAGGGACCCATTTTAGATATGTATATATTGATGATATAATTTCATTAATGAGGAATTAATGAGGCACTACTTAAATGGAATGTTTCAAGAAGAAACTTGTACGGGAATTTCTAGAAGGGAGAAACCCTAACTACTTAAGTAGTTAGAAAATCTCTTCTTAAAAAATTTCAATAGTCATTATTGTCAAAGGGGCAAGGCAGAAGATCAGAGGAAGAAGAAGGTACAACCATGGATACACAATCAAACTTCTGATCAAAATAAATTGTAAATTTCCTCCGTTGCAACAACAAAAGTGACGTACAAACAAGTAAATATTTTGTTTTTGAAACAAACAAACGTTAGGACAAGTGATAGACGTCACAACATAGATTAAAAATCCATAATCCATATTATCACAATCAACTGTAACAACATTCCATTTTTCAATCAACCCATCACATAAAGATAACATAAGGAAATTGCCCGCCTAACCTATCATGCATGGTTAGGACCTCCAATACACATAAGCAACGCTCAAGTCCAGGATTCATCTGATTGATTTTGACAATTTCAGGTCTCAGGACTGGCGACTATTCTAAGGAACAAGGAGGTTTCTAAATCCCATTAATCAATCATAATCCTATTTCCAGACTAGTTTCATTAACCATAATTAAACATCATTTCTTCATAGTGCAAGGAATAATATAATTTACTTAACCATCATTCAACAATAATTAAGTGCAATTTGAGTAAGAGAATAAGACATAAGGATTTATAAAAACCACAACAACATAAGTAAGATTCTTGTAATAGGTAGAGATCTATTATGCCCATCATTAACAACTTGTCATGGTCAATTTCATTCTAGTCAAGTAATCATTTACAATTACTTCAAGCTATTGTAACAAGTACAAATCTTCATGTAACGCAACTCTATGTATATACCTTTAAAATGACTTATATTAATTAAGTAGTATTGTAAGGATTCAATACTAAATTTCATAGCCAATTACAACTTACCATAAGGAGATCACACTTAATAATGAATTATTAGAAGACAATGTTGCTTATATATCCATTTAAGAAATTAAAGATCATCACATAATGAGCCATAATTATGATATAGTTACAATACAAATAAACTCAATGTTGACTTATAATTTCATTGGAAGAATTAAGAAAGACCCAATAATAATAAATGGAAGAAACCCAATTCAACTTACAATTCCATTGAAGGGAATTTAAGGAAGACCCAAACTTACTTTAACAATAAATAAGGACTTCAATGCTAACTACAATCTAACTAAGAATCAAGAAAAAACTAAAGTTTTATGAACGATATAAGATTTCAAATGCTAACTACAACTCCAAATGAGAATTAAGGAAAATCTTATTAAACAATTATAAGATTTCAATGTTAAACTACAACTCCAACTAAGAACCATAAGAATGTTAAATCTTCTTAAGTGATGCGCAGTGGTTTCAATGTTGCCTTACACATCCTTGAAAAGGTATGAGGGAAACGAATCTTAAGGAGCAATAAAATAATAATTCAACCTACTCTATAAATCCATCTATAAAGAACTTAGAGGGATCAACCTACCAAGTAATACAATATGGATTCCACTTCTTTATATATCCATTAAAAATGGATTTTAGGGAGATCAAAATTTTTCATACTTTTTATAAGAATAACATATAGACTTCGTTAATAATGGTTTTAGATGGTGCTATGCTCTTTACTTGGGGATTTTTCTTTTACTCTTAGACTACTAAGTACCTACTCCCTTACCAAAATTCCATTAGAGTAAACACTAATCAATTAAAAGGGTCCTAAAAAATCCCAAAATAATTTTCGAAAACAAGAATTTCAAAAAATCCCAAAATTCTAAACGGAATTTGTTTTTAAAAAATCCCAAAATAATTTTTGAAAACAAGAATTTCAAGGGTCCTTAACTCATCAAGATTTTCCCCTTACATATCCTCGTGTAATATACAATCCTTGCAATATGCGACTTAAGAAATTCTTCATTAAGCGCTCCCATAAAAATTAGTAAAAGAAATAAAATCGTTGATATGCAATCATCGGCAACCGTTGAGAAAGATTCGCGATTTTAAGTGTATGTATCATGGCACATTAAATACTTCTTCCACACATAGACACATTTGATTTCGATCTAGGATAGCTATCACGAACTCAATCAAGAAAAATCAAGTAATTCTACAGTAAAAATATTTCTTTTGAACGACTATGATCTCGTTGAAGTGGGTAGTTGGTTTTGATCATCAAGTAAGAGTTTATGGTTACACCACAGCGATGAAATCAATAAAATCCTATGGATTGTAAAGGAAGAACAACGAATAACAATTTCCATACATTCAATTAAAATTTAGTTGAAAACATTGTTAAAATTTCCTTTCCCTATTCCACAACCATCTATAAAACTTGCAAAAATTCGACATCATAGTTTAATACAAATTCAGCAATTAAAATTACACATA
>SNQJ01S0002555.1:502348-552906 GCA_010110895.2 Picea sitchensis | reverse complement strand
CCCCGCTCTCAGTTATATTTCCAACAATTGGTATCAAAGTCAGTGCCTTTGATCAAAGGTAGATCCATAAGCTTGAACATGACTAGTCATGATGGAATTTCAACTAATAGACCCCCTCTATTTGATGGAACAAACTTTGCCTTCTGGAAAATAAGAATGAGAACACATTTAATGTCTTTGGGTTCTGATGTTTGGGATGTCATTGAAATGGGATATGTGAAGCATGTAGTCTTGGCCTCAAAAGATGATAAGTTGGAGTTTGATTTAATGAAAAAGCAATGAATTCCATCCTCAGTGGACTTGTTGAAGCCGAGTTTTTCAAATTCATGCACTGTGATTCAGCAAAAGTTATGTGGGACAAGCTGATAAGTAGTTATGAAGGTAGTGAAAAGGTGAAAGACACAAAACTTCAAACTCACAGACTAAAATTTGAGCAGTTAAAGATGGATGAAGATGAAACTATCAGTAAGTACTTATTAAGTATAGAAGAACTTGTCAACACTATGAAAGGCCTAGGTGAAACGATAAATGAATATTTTCTAGTCCAGAAAATATTAAGATCTATTTCTGATAGATTTAACTCAAAGGTCTCTGTTGTAGAGGAAATCGTTGATCTCAAAACGTTGACACTAGATCAAATTCTTGGAACCCTAACTGCTTATGAAATGAGAATCACCAAAGGTAAATCCACTACAAGAGAGGCATCTTTTAAAGTAGAGAAAAACACAGACTCCGATATAGATGAGATTGAAGCAAAATTTGTGAAAAGACTGAAGAAAGGATCAGGCAAATACAAAGGTAAACTGCCCTTCAAATGTTTCAACTATGGAAAGATAGGTCATTTTGCATCTAAGTGTCCTCACAAAAGAAAGGATCAGACATATGATGATGAAGAGAAGCACAAACACAAGAAGGTCTATAAAGAGAATAATTTTAAGAAGAAAAGACTCTGTGTAAACAATGATGATGATCCCTCAGATGATGAAAGAAGTAACTCTTCTATTGGAGATAAAATAAATTATATCATGCTAATAGCTTTAGAAGATCTAAACACTGAAGATACAGGAAGTGAGTTCATTGATTGTGAAGTGGTAGCAGATCTTGAAGGAGAACTTGCCAGTGCCATGGAAGAGATTGATAGACTCAGAGAAAAGAAAAGAAAAGAAAAATAGTTACTGCTCAGGTATGAGAAAACATGCAATGAACCATCTGAAGAAATTGCTCTGTTGAAGGTTAAGTTAGAAGAAGCTAAGAAGATTGAAGACATCCTCAAACAGCAATTGAAGGAAGCCAAAACAAAAGGTGAAAAATTGGAAGCCCAAGTAGTGACTGTCAGAAAGGATCTAGAGAAATTCCAGGCCTTATATCATCATAATCTGACAAGTATTAAAGCCTCGGAAGGATTAGCCTCCATTCTGAATAAGCAAAGGAATTCAAAGTTGAAAATTAGTTTGGGTTATGAGGAGGGATCAAGTAGTGGTCAGCGAAGCAACAAAGAATCCATCAAGTTTTTCAAATCTACAACCATTGACAACAACAAACCTGCAAAAACAAAGGAAGAGAATCAGCCGCCAAGGAGGAGTGAAGGAAAAGCTACCATAACTGAATCTGTAGAACAAAGAAATAATACACCCTCTGCTCAAGGAAATCATCACCATGGAAGAAATCGACCTGCTCAAAGAAAACAACCATTTTCTAGGTACAAAGATTTTTTCTATGGATATTTTTTTTACTGCTCTAACTTTAGCCACAAAGCTGTAAATTGTTCTTTAAGATTTAGACATGAGCAATCAAGACAACCAAGGAATAAATATTTTCCACAACAAAGAATGAGACAGCCAAGTAACAAACAACCACAAACTGTAAATCATGTGATGGTTGGGAAAAGGACGCAAATTAAACATAACAGTCGTTATGATCCTTTATTCAATAAACCAGAATGTTACATCTGCCATAATTATGGACATAAAGTTGCAGACTGTCGCTTTAAAAACTATAAGCCAAATTCAAATCACAGAGATGAAAACGGCAAGGTTTGGAAGAAGAATGAAGATAACAAGTGTGGATTTGTGTTGTCATCTCAAAGACAAAAAGACCCCTGGTATATTGACAACGGATGCTCCAGTCATATGACAGGTGACAAAAGTAAGTTCATGTTACTCAGAGAAAATAAATCAAGGAGTGTGACCTTTGGAAATGATGCTCCAAGAAAGATCAGAGGTAAAGATCTAGTAAGCTTAAGTAATGGAAGAAGCAAATCCCAAGATGTATTATTTGTTGATGGTTTAAAGCATAATCTTCTTAGTGTCAGTCAGATATGTGACAGAGGATGTAAAGTCACTTTCACTGCCAAGAATTGTAAAATAAAGACAGTAAACACAGGAGAGTTGATTGCAAAAGGGGTTAGAACTAAAAACAATGTATATGTTCTGAAGGAAGATAAGGAGAAATGTCATTTAAGCAAATTTGATGAAAGTTGGTTATAGCACAGAAGGCTTGGACACCTGAATTTTGATCATATTGTAAAACTGAATAATGAAGGCACTGTGAAAGACCTTCCAAGAATATCTAAGCCTAATAACTCTATATGTGAATCATGTCAAATGGGGAAGTTGACTCATGCTCAATTCAAATCAAAGAGTTTCACATCTTCAGAGAAACCACTTCTAATTGTTCATATGGATTCGTGTGGACCATCGCGAAAGGAAGGAACTGGAGGAGAACGTTACTTTATGCTAGTCATTGATGACTTCTCCAGACTTAGTGGGTTTCCTTTCTAAGAGAAAAATCTGATGTGTTGGAGAAGTTCAAAAAAATTAAGGTGTTCGCTGAGAATCAAACAGGAAGGAAGTTAAAGGAAATTCGCTCAGACAGGGAAGGAGAATTTTTGTCAAGAGATTTCAAAGAATTCTGTGACAGACATGTAATTAAAAGAGAATATACTATTCCAGGTACTCCTCAAAAAAATGGAGTTGTAGAACGCCAAAATAGATCAGTTCAACAGATGACAAGGGCTATGATGAGTGAAAGGGACATTTCATAAACCTTATGGGTGGAGGTTGTTCACACGACTATTCGTATTCTAAACAAAGCGCATCTAAGGCCGAACAGTGATAAAACTCCATATGAGTTGTGTTTTGGTCGGCCTGCATCAATCAAGTACTTCAAAGTATTTGGAAGTAAATGCTACATCAAGAATAATGATGATCATCTGGGAAAATTTGATAGTAGAGTTGATTAAGGTATCTTCTTAGGATATGCAACGAAAAGTAAAGGATACATATGCTTTAACAAAAGAATGCATAAATTAGTAGATTGTATTGATGTTCAAATTGATGGAGAAGCTCTTGTAAAAGATCAACAAAGAATAAGCACTAATCCAGATGAAAAATATGATGAGAATAATGAAAATGAAGAACAACAAATCTCAAAGTCACGAGAAGATGATGAATCGGGTGGAGAAGAGACACCCAGACAAGAAGAGTCAAGACAACAATCAACATCAAATCCTTCCTCCAGAATTACTCAAAAGAATCATCCTGAAAGTTAGATAATTGGTGAGAAAGACAAAGTTGTACAAACCAGGAGAAGGATAATTAAAGACACCGAGCAATCACATATAGCCTTCATATCCATGGTGGAACCCAAGAACTTTAATGAAGCCATTAAAGACGTAAATTGATTAAAATCAATGAATGAGGAACTGGACCAGATTGAAAAGAATGTCACTTGGAAACTCATTCCTAGGAAAGCAAATAAAAATGTAATAGGATCCAAATGGGTCTACAAAAATAAGATGAATGAGCAAGGAAATATTGTAAGAAATAAGGCTAGATTGGTTTGCAAAGGATATGCTCAAATAGAAGGACTGGAATTTGATGAAACATTTGTGCTCGTAGAAATATTAGAAGCTAATAGAATGTTTCTTGCATGTGCTTGTCATAAACAGTTTAAAGTCTATCAAATGGATGTCAAGTCATCTTTTTTAAATGGATATCTAAAAGAAGAATTCTATATGGAACAACCAGAGGGTTTCCAACTATCAGATAACCCTAAATTTGTCTACAAGATGAAAAAAGCCTTATATGGGTTGAAACAAGCTCCTCGTGCCTGGTATTATAGACTGGATAAGTAACTTCAAGACAAAGGGTTCAAGAGAGGAACAATTGACAACATTCTATATATCAAAACAGAGGGTAATGATTTGCTCATTGTGTTGGTCTATGTAGATGACATCATCTTCGAAAGCAATAATGCTTCATTGGTACAATGGTTTGCCTCTACTATGCAGTCTGAATTTGAAATTTCTATGATAGGGGAACTATCATTTTTTCTTGGTCTACAAATTACTCAGAGGTCTGAAGAAATATTTATTTCTCATGAGAAATATCTAAGAGAAATGTTGAAAAAGTTTCAAATGGAAGATTCTACACCTATGAGCACACCTATGGTCATTGGATGCAAGTTAAGCAAGGATGATGACTCACCTGATGTTGATCAGAGTTCATATAGGTCTATGATAGGCATCCTATTATACATCACAACATCCTGCCCAGACATAATGCATGTTGTTGGAATGGTAGGAAGGTATCAAGCTACACCTAAACAGAGTCATTTGTTAGCTATAAAAAGAATATTCAGATACTTGAAAGGAACAATGAACTATGGCCTATGGTATCCTAGGAATCAGAATTTTCAATTATCAGTCTATTCATATGTTGATTCTTCTTAGGAGATTCCCTTGTAGCATGGTTGACCAAGAATCAAGATTCAATTTCCTTATCAACTACAGAAGTTGAATACATTGCAGTTGCCACTTGTTGTACCCAAGTATTATGGATGATTCAGACACTTGCAGACTTGGAGGTAGAATATATTGCACCGATATCAATTCATTGTGATAATACTAGTGCAATTAGTGTGTCAAACAATCTTGTATTTCACTCCAAGACCAAGCATATACCCATCAAGTATCACTTCTTGAGGTAACAGGTGACCAACACTGTTGTTTCTTTGCATTATATTCCATCCAAAGATCATATTGTTGATATCTTCACTAAACCGCTTTAAAAAGCTCAGTTTGAGTATCTACGCCAGAAGTTGGGCGTGACCCCGTTATCAAGCTAAATAGTTTATCTGATCAGGGGGAGAGTGCTCCTAGTATATCTGATCAGGGGGAGAACAAATTCACTCTCTGTTTTCTTTGACATTGATGTCAAAGGGGGAGAAAAAGGTGTTGTCTCTATGCTACAGTTGGAGGTCTAAGAAGAATAGTGCAGCCTTTTAGGGTTTCCATTAATGCCAAAGGGTGATATTGTTGGCATGTTTACAGGAAGAATGTGCTTGTCATTGATGGAAAGAACAACAGCGAACCAAACTTCGAGAGTACAGAAGATGAGAAATCTCAGGAGATATAGCGGTTTCCAGAAGTGAAGACGAGGTCTAAGAGACGGAATCGCAGGAGGAGCAAAGGTCGAGACTCGTGAACACTTAGAAAACCTTCTAAGTCGGAGAGATCAGAATCTCAGGAGGAAGAGCGACGTGGCCATTGGATCATCAATCTAGAGGACCAACAACCATCAGATTGAATTAATGGAAGGATAGGATAAGCGGGGCAAAACCATTGAGAATTCGATCATCCAAATTTTCGTCAGCCGTCGGATTGATTTAAGTGGAATGACAGGATAAGAAATGTCTAAGATCTGAGATCTGAGATCTCGATCACCCAAATTTTCGTCAGTCGTTGGATCGAAATAAATGAAAGGATAGGATAATAAAAGATGGTGAGCGGTTGGATTTAATCCAAGGAAAAGTTGCATCGCGGACAGATCGAGTCATTGATCTAAGATCTTGATCAACAAACAACATTTGTTTCGGGTCTAAAGATGTGAGGAGGTTACACTCTGGAGAAATAAATTCAAGATTTTCAGTTTGAGATTTGAAATCCCCGAAGCTTGGAGAGCCGGAGAGCCGAAGTAAATCTCGATCGTCCGATCATCCGAAATAGATCTCAGTCGTCAGATCGTCTGGAGTAAATCTCAAGTGTCGGATCATCTAAAGTGGATCTGGGTCATCTAATCCAGAAGAGACGTGGCATAAATCTGTGGACTCAAGGTAAAGAACCAAAGTAAGCCTCAACCGTCTGATTCAAGGACATGTGGCAGACCACGTCAGCAAGGACATGTGGAAGACTACGTCAACAAGGACATGTGGCAGACCACGTCAACAAGGACATGTGGCAGACCATGTCATCGAGTGACACGTGGAAACCACTCGGCCCATGCCAAGTCAACAGGTGACGTGTGTAATGTTACATCACTCTGGGATATTTTCTTCGATAGTTTTACCACCAAAAAATGATAAAAGCTTCGAAGTCCCGAAGGCCAAAGTTGCGAAGGGCCGAAATCTGAGAATGTCGAAGGGCGAAGTCCCAGAGAAAAGGATAGTCGTTGGATTAAAGAGGAGAGATGTCAGCAGATATTCCATTTCAAAATATATCCAGTCAGAAGAAACGAGAAGTTGAGATTTGAAATCTCCGGAGTCCGGAGACCCGAAGGAGATTGTTGAGTACATTTTTATGCTTCCATTTTGCTCTATAAACCACACTTTTGCCTCTATATCCATCCATTTTGCCTTCATTTCATTCCATATTTTCCATGAAACAGCCTATGCAAGGTATATTTGTCATTATTTAGCTTAAGAATTGAGTTTTCTAAATTTTAGCATTAAAATTGAAAATTTATCAGAAATTACAGGATTTGACCAAATCCCGTAAAAGCTTCGTGGTTTGTGTACTTGCAAGACACCTGGGCGAAATATAAGACTTGGTTCATGTTCCCTAATGTACAAGGATGGATAATGATCTATCAGCTTCAATATCTGAGCCTTCCATATGTCCGGTCAACGTTGGTCAAACAGGGCCACTTCAGCAGAAAATACCCTGTTTCAGCCTTAAATCTTGGACAGTTTTGGATTTTCGTGGGATTTGGCCATATATTGTGGATCTGAAGGAGGCATTCGACCCTCCTAGGATATTATGGATCTGATCATGATATTTAGGAGACATTAGCATTTTTAGTTTTGAAACTCTTGTATAAATACTCTTAAGCCTAGACTAGTAAGACAATCTTGATGTGAATGAAGAAACTTTGGAATTTTCACTCTTGAAGATTAGCTCTGTGTTTTGTTCCTGTGAATGCTTATGATATGATGATTTGAATGCTGTTGGAGCTCTTTCTTAGCTGAGTCAACTCAAGTGTACCAGTGAAGCATTGGAGGGCCCCCTTTGCCAAACTAGTACACTCTTTCTTTATGTTATTTTCAAGTAATCTTTGATACATGTTTTAGATCAGATCTTGTTGTAGATGAGTTTTTGTCTTGCTGTAGTTAGATAAATTCCATAGCTAAATCACATGCTTAATGTTTCAAAGCCTTACTCATATTGTGAATGATTTCTTGAATAAGAATTCAATGTGTAGTTTGTCTTCAAGCATTAAGATAGTCACGAATGATTTTTGAGTTATTTATGCTTTCAGAACTTTTGATTTAATTTGATTATAGTTGTTAATGAATGAATGAAAGAAGACAATGAATGCATCTCTTGAATAAGAGTTTTTTCCTTCTAGCATTTGATAAATCTTGAAACTAGTTCGAACATCTCTTGAATGCTTACTGTTGATACTCTGTAGAAAAACAATTGTTGATTACTGTTATGAGATCTATGAATAGAACTTCTGAATAGAAGCTTAGCATCTCTTCCATATTCAGCCCATAGAATAGGTTTTGGTTTATCTCCATTAAAGATAAAAACTATCTCTAAATCCATATACCTTGGACGTGCCTCTAAGTCTTACAAACACCGGATTGACAATCATTTGTACTCTAATTTGCATCAGTAGATTGGAGCCTAACAGAGATCTCGACCGTTAATCCAAGAGGGACATGTGCCAGTGGATTGCCAACTCTGGAAGATTGGCGTACGAAGGAAAGCAGGGTTTGAGAGTTGAAACTCCCAAAACCCGGATCACGAAATCAATCGTAGCCGTTGATTTGGAAGGAAGCTACGTGTCGACGGATTGTGGAGATCTGGGATCGCGCGTGGAAGAAGGAAAGGAAGGTAGATAGCAGTTTTTGATCGAGTAGCATCACCAACAGATTGGAGATCAATGGTCATGCTCAATTGCGGGGCTAGAACATGCTCGGGTCTTAATTTTTCTTGAGCAGGCCGCAATCAAAACCACGGTATCGCCAAAGGCATACGTGGATATTTGTAGTGAATTGTGGGGAGAAAAGTGGGTTGCCCTCAAACCTCCTTTGGTCACACCCGCAATCATTTAGTCATGTGAGATTATCGCCCAAGGTCATATCGAAAGAAGGAGCTAGCACTGGCTAGACCGAGATCGTGAAGCGCTCAGAAGTTAGGCATGTGGTCACAACCATGGTCACATCAGTGAAGGATAAGGGAGGAGCTAGCACATTGCTAGGCTCCACTTCGGATATCGAGAGTTGGGAGAATCGAGATGTCTCATACCAATATTCCCGAAGTCATGAGTCATGAAGCACCTGTTGGTTAGGCGTATGGTCACCGTCGATGGTCACGTGAAGGGAGGGGCTTAGGAGCCAAAGAATCCAAAAAAGACTGGTTGTAACTGACAGAGAAGGTGAAGAGTTGTGATTTCTAGAGAAGCCAAAGAATCTTTGGATAATGACCACTGATGATGAACAGATTCAGTATAACCACCATAGAAGACAAAGAGTTGTGATGATGATCTGGCAGAGGATTTAGGTGAGAAATACATGCAGAACAGAGAAGAGTGTGTGTGTTGTTTCGAGAGTTATGCATGTGGGTATAATGTGACCATGTACAGGACCTGAACTGGAGATCAGAGGTGCAGTGTATAGCATGCAGAGACAACACATAGTATAAAGGAAGAAGAGAACTTGAATAAAGGTATCAGAGTGCGCAACAGGAGAAAGAGAAGAATATAGAAGTGGAACAGAGTAATAGAAGCTAGAAGAGGCAGAGGAGACATGGAGTTGTAACAGACCATATCATAGATAGAGCAAGTAAGTAAATTTTTGTAAGATTCAATTAGAGTGGTAGGGTGGTGCTAGGGAGGATTGCAGTCCTCTAAATTCTAGTTGGTGCTAGAAGATATTCTGGGAGTTGGTGCTTCCATCTAGTGGGTGCTAGAGAAACCTGGGAGTTGGTGCTTCCATCTAGTTGGTGCTAGAGAAATCTGAGAGTTGGTTCTCTCTGTGAGTTGTAGCTTTCTATCAGAGGTTGTAGCCTCATTTTTGAGTTGGAGCTCAAAGACTGTGATGTACATGAAAGTTGGAGCTTGATTGGCATCCTAAGAAGAAGAGGTTTTCACCCTTATGGGTTTCCTCATGAAAATCAATGTCTCTGTGTATTCTGTGTGATTGATCAAATATTGTATATATATGCATGTTAAGTTATCAACAACACAGTAAATAATAATCTAGAAAGAATCAGAAAATAACAGGAAAATTTTCAAGCTTATATACATAACTGATTCACCCCACCCTCTCAGTTATATTTCCAACACTTTATTTCCCATATTCTCATTTAATGAATGACTCCTTACTAAATCTGAGTTAGATTTAAAATAGGAGTCTTCTTCTAGTTATACTAGTGGTAGCTAGAGTCTAGATACCATTCTATGTGTACACCTATTCTCTCATTCTTTATTCTTTTCTTATTTTTAAATTCCAATTTGGTATTTTCTTGCACACATGTATTAAATCAAATCTTTAGATTTATTTCATTTTTCTTAATTCTTAAATTGATTTACCTCATTCCTTTTTAATTTAGTTAATAATTTAGTTTAGTCTCCTTACAAAAACTTAGACTTAGGATTTATTTATTTTAATAGGCTTAGACTTTTATTTGGGATTTATAATTAATAAATTCATTCTTTAATTAATTGTTTAAATCTGGCAAGGCCTAAATATTTTCAAGGTTTATATTTATTCTTTCAAGGTTTTCTAGGCCACCTAGATTCATTGACTCAAGTTTTATTTACACGGTGTGCCCTTCAAGACTCAACTCCGTGCTCCAAGGGTACCACTTTCCTTTGACTGGTTTTGTTAGTTTTCCAACCCTTGGAGTCATCACTCCATTCGAGCGACCTTGTGAGAGACTAAGGGCTTCTAAGGAATAAGGACTATGCCTTATTGTGCACCCCTTAGAATCTTCATGAGTGATTGTCTCAGTATGCCCTCACTACATCGTGGACTTCTTGAACTAGGTAATTGTTAACCTACAATTTGAGCAACGGAGGGAGTGCTAGTAGGTTGTGACAAGGATGTTTACACACCTCTCCCTCAATATATGGTTTCTTTTCATGGCCCCTTTACTCCTTATGTGAGCCAGATTAGCAAGCATCGTCAACCTGCATCCATTGACAAAACATTGTCACTGATCCATATACATAACCATACTAAATCAATCATATGACACATATGTGTAAAAATTAAATACTCAAACAAAACACAATCCACTCCTTGACTCAATCCATAGCCCAAGGAGGTACATTGATGCCAGCGACATCCACAATCTAGCACGTGTCCTACACACTCATGTAAACTCATCAATAGCATTTGTCAATACATATATATCAAATGAAAATAATTCACAACCATCAACATCATCATAAAAATCTATAATCAAAATAAATAACCATGTACTATAACCGAATCACTTGCACGCAAGTGTCCTCAAAGTATAAGTCGATAACATGTGCTCGCAAGAGCGGGATGTTACATAAACTTTTATTTAAATTGTGAAAATAAAAGTTTATATAAAAACTTTTATTAAAAAGGGAAAGGGGCCCATTTTAAATATGTATATACTGATGATATATTTTTTATTAATGATGAATTAATGAGGCACTAATTAAATAAAATGTTTGAAGAAGAAACTTGTTCGGGAATTTCTAGAAGGGAGAAACCCTAACTACTCACGTAGTTAGAAAATCTCTTCTTAAAAAGAGAATATATGCTTCATCAAGGGTTCCAATAGTCAGTATTGTCAGAGGGGCAGGGCAGCAGATCATAGGAAGAAGAGGGTACATCCATGGATACACAATCAAACTTCTTATCAAAAGAAACAAATCTCCATCTTCTCCATTCTTTCTATTCTTCTACACCACTTCTAATAGATTTATGCTTGAATCTCAAAGTTGGACACAAGGTTGAGTTGTTGAGTGTTTTTCTTGTATTCTTCTACAGACTTTCTTGCATGATCATGGAGTATTTGAAGCCACATACATGGTTGTCAACTTTTTGGTAATGAAGAAACTTTATCATGAAAAAACTCCACAAAGAATTGCTTCGGGGTTGATATTAATTGTATATTGTAACTTTGAGTTGTAAGTATGAGATATGTGAGGTTGACCTATCAATTTCTCTATTATTACTAATTGCAGTACTCTATTAAAATTCTTTGAGATGATCAAATCATTATCTCCTATTTCTCATGAAGAAGATATGGATGCATTTGTATATTATTAAGAAGATTGTGTGTGATGTTGATCACAATTTAATTTTGATGTTGAAGCCCTCCTTCACTCTTTTCTTATTGAAAAAATATTTTTGTTGCACATAAAGATCATATTGGGTTATTGAAGAACCATTTTCATATAAATCCAAGAAATAAAGATTTGGGATTTGCTTCCTAGAACTCTCCCTAATCCAAGATATTCAAAGATACACCTTTTAGCCAAAGAGGAGAACCACCTCTCTAAAAACGAAGGGGGACTAATGTCCTCATGAGGTTGTTGTTTCAGTCTTGACGGATTCAAGTGTCAGCATTTTTTACGACCATATTGAGGACAGATTTATTTTCAAGATATTTGAGGAACCAGAAATCTCCATGGCTCAAAGTTTCAAAAAGAAGATTCAAGAAAATTGTTGTTTATTTTAAGCATGTCTCATCATTTTTGTAATTTCAAAAAGAAATGAGAAGCAACAAAGATTCGGGAGAATGAACTCCCTGGCAACTCGATTAAAAAAATTCAAAATGAAGGGTTTCACTCATGTCATTAAAAAAATTCAAAATGAAGGGTTTCACTCATGTCATAATGCTTATTTGTATTCTTCATCAAGCCCATCAATGGATTTAAAAGACTCGGCAAAAAGGAGAAATACTCAAAGAAAGAAGTGATTTCATAATACCCCTTTAAATCTACCAGAAATAGACTTTCAAATGCCCAATATTCATATTGAATTTTTTTCTACATTCTTTGGGGATGCTTCAAAATATGCAAAGCAACACTTGATTAATTTTAAAGGTACATGTTATGATTTCAACCTCAATGAAGAAAATGTTAGATGTAGATTATTCTTACAAACTCTACGAGGGAATGCTCTTGAATGGTATAGTTCATTAATGCCTGACTGCATTACCAGTTGAGATGTGTTAGAAGATTCATTTGCAGAAAAGTTCATCTCAAAAGTGCATTCATATGGTTTTGTTAACATTTTAAATGTTGTTTCCCACCCATCCTATCCCATATGGAAGCAAGATAACAAAGTCACCAATTTTAAAGAAGAACATAATCAAAGAGTGGATGAAATTTCTAAGACAAGTCATGTTGTTGAAGAGGAAGATGAAAATTCCAAAAAACAAGAAGAAAATTTTAGCCTCCTATATACTCCATATGAAGATATTTCAAGCAGCAAATTTGAAAATGAAATTGAGGAGCCTCTACCAAATACACAAGAAGATTTTAGCCTTGTAATAGATGATGAAACATCACAAGAGAACTTGAAGCAAGAACAATTGATGGAAGAAATGAATCTCGAAAAGGATGATGAGCAAGATCACCTTTACAAGAAATAAGAGTCTTTTCAAGAGATTTTTGATGAATCAAGAACCTTGGAAGTGGAAGTAAATAAGGAAAAGGAAGAATGTATTTTTATGTTGAAAACCCCTTATCCAATCAAAGACTATTCTTGAGAAGCCAAGAATTGATTTCATTGAATTATGGTTCCATAGCATTGTCAGCCAAACAATGCAATCAAATCTTCACCATACTTGGTATAATTTTTCTCCAGTACATATTGAGAGTGCCTCTGACTCATTGGTACAAGTCTCAATATATCTTAGAATTTTGGAGTTCATTCCACAAATTAGATCAATGCTTGAATGGATCGATTGGAAATCTACCTACACCTAAGGTTCCCCTTTATTTCAGGTAGGTTAGGTTAGGTAGATCATGTATGTACATAGTTTATTTTTTCAGTCAGAGTTTTGCACAATAAGGCAGTCATTATATTGAAAGTTGAAGATAACTCCATGAAGAAGAAGAATTGTAGGAATTTACTTTGAATATGACTCCATAGCCCAATGGAGAAGGTAGTTGGTCTTGAGATTCTGGTGTTCTCAGTAACCCACAGGGGGTCACTATCCCACAGTTGGAGCTAGTTGTTGACTAAAAATTGGTCAATTGTATTTTCCCGCTCTTGGATTAATATAAAAAAATGATTTTGTAAGATGAATTATTTTTTTTAACTTTTATAAGTTCACTGCATGGCCCTTAGTCTCACATTCGTCACACATTTCGCAGAATCAAAATCTGATTTTGTATGCCTAAGTTACTCAATATTTTTTTCCAAATGTCCGACGAAGAGATTATGAAGAATTTTTATAAGTATCATGTTCTCCTCTCCATTTTCGAATTATGACTAAGTAATCTCATTACTTATTTCCCTCACCTTCCATCTCCACACTTAATCGTTTTTCCATTTTTCCTTCTCCCCTCTTCTCCTTTCCATACTTAGTCAATTTATCACATTTGCGGACTCTCGAACTTGTATTATGTTCCCTTTACCCATACATTAGTCCGCCTCAAAAATTAGTCTAATTTTGTATCGTGGACTCACGGACTTACACTAATGTGTTTTCTCATTTTCACGATCCCATCGGAGAAGTATCATTACTTAGCCATTTTTTCATGCATGGCGGATTCACGGGTTGGCGGACTCGTACATTCCCTCACCTCTCATATTACCTCACTTGCAAACCCGCTATCTACATATTACACTCTCTACCTATGACACCTACATTTACCCCCTTACCCCCCTTCTCATTCAAATTTAGCACTTATAATGTTTATGAGCTTGTCGTGTTCTCGGGTTGGCGGACTCGCAAACTCATTCACCTCACCCTCTCACCTTCGTGAACCTGCCATGATTTTCTCGTTATTCCTCCTTTCTCGTTCACCTCCTTCTTCACTTAGCAATTTATCCTAACTTTCATACATTTACCTTGAACCAATAAGATCACTACACATGGCAAAGTGAAATTAAGACAAATGGCAACTAATAAATGGATACGTGGCAGCATACAAAGAGAGACACATGGTGTGATCTTATTGGATGACAAATGGCATATTCTTATTGGAATATTGATGATCTAATGAGTGATGACATGTGGCAACATATTATTGGATGACTCATCATGGTGATTGGGCGTGAGGTGGACTGCAACGGGATTTCAAAATTATTATTTTATTCAACAATTTTCTAAGGGTCGAATCCTCCAAGCTCTGTAATATTCTATCTCTGTGTTTCTTATTAAGTATATGTTGTACTTAAATTTATATATCATTGTATGAAAAACACTCCCATGCATGTGGGATAATTGATATGAAGAAAAAGTCGAATTTTTATGAAGGGGCACAAAAGTCATCCAAGGGTTGTGATTTACCCAAGACAATCGATCGACGGTGACTGAGTGTTAATCTTGCAGAGGCCATAACTTGAGATCCGAGTGTCAGAATCATGAAAACATTATATCGTTGGAAATTTATTTCGATGTAGAAGATGGTGGTATAGGTTTCAAGTGTTGAAATTTGATACATTTTTATCAAAAATTAAAATACCATTCAATTGCATTTTTAATGGGCTTGCATGACAACTCAACTTCACAAGCTCATATGTTGAGATCCAGGTGACGGATTTGCACAAAATTTATATTGTAGGAAAGATAATACAATGAAGATAAAATCAGAAGTAATTTAAATGGATAAAAATGTGATTATCATTCCCATAAAATTAAAACACAATACTCCTATTTTAAATGGGAAATTAATTAAATTGTGAAAATAAAAGTTTATTTAAAAAAATTTATTAAAAAGGGAAAGGGACCCATTTTAGATATGTATATATTGATGGTATAATTTCATTAATGGGGAATTAATGAGGCACTAATTAAATGGAATGTTTCAAGAAGAAAATTGTACGGGAATTTCTAGAAGAGAGAAACCCTAACTACTCAAGTAGTTAGAAAATATTTTCTTAAAAAGATAAGAGAGGCTTTATCAAGGGTTCCAATAATCAGTATTGTCAGAGGGGAAGGGAAAAATATCAGAGGAAGAAGAAGGTACAGCCATGGACACACAATCAAGCTTCTGATCAAAAGAAAGAAATATCCATCTTCTCCATTCTTTCTATTATTCTACACCACTTCTCGTAGCTTTATGCTTGAATCTCAGAGTTGGGCACAATGTTGAGTTGTTGAGTTGTTGAGTTGTTGAGTGTTTTTCTTGTATTCTTCTATAGACTTTTCTTGTATGATCATGGATTATTTGCAGCCACATACATGGTTGTCAAAATTTTGGTAATGAAGAACATTTCTCATGAATAAACTCCACAAAGAATTGCTTCAGGGTTGATCTTAATTGTATCTTGTAACTTTGAGTTTTAAGTATGAGATATTTGAGGTTGACCTATCAAATTTTTTTTTATTACTAATTGTAGTACTCTATTAAAATTATTTGAGATGATCAAATCATTCTCTCCTATTTCTCATGAAGAAGATATGGATGTGTTTATATATTATTAAGAAGATTGTGTGTGATGTTGATCACAATTTAATTTTGATGTTGAAGCCCTCCTTCAATCTTTTCTTATTGTAAAAATAATTTTGTTTCACATAAAGATCATATTGGGTTATTGAAGAACCATTTTCATATAAATACAAGCAATAAATATTTTGGGTTTGTTGCCTAACACTCTCCCTAATCCAAGATATTCAAAGATATATCTTTTATCCAAAGAGGAGAACCACCTCTCTAAAAATGAAGGGGGACTAGTGTCCTCAGGAAGTTGTCATTTCGGTCCTGATGGATTCGAGTGTCAACAATACCTAATATCACTTTTAGATATACGATTGAGATTAGTCTAAATCACTAATGTATTAAAAATGCACTTGATTAGACTCAACAACTAATTAAAATAATTTCACTTTATAAATAAAGTGAATTACAAAAAGTATTTGACTTGGACGACTTCACCCATGTTTGACTCAAAACCTGATAGGAAGTTCCTGTCCGAGCTACAAACATCAATATATGCTCATAATTTTTACATCGAATTCTACCTAATGTTTCAGTTGACCAGAACATGAATTTATTTCATGCATGCAACAAGTTCCCCATTGTTTGGAGTGAAATTGGTATGGAGAGGCTCATCATCATCGTATGAAGTCGGTTTCAGGGAGTTTGATCCATTTTTTGGGCGCTTTCAGTCCACGCTTGCACACATCTTGTCCTTGTTAATGTTGGGGAGTTTTAGACCCAGGGTTCGTCCAAAGTTGTCCAACAAAAACCCCAAAGCATCGACATATCAATCCTTGGCCAAGGCTGAGGAAGGTCTCACCTGAGATGCAAAGAGGATCATAGAGACCATAGGGTCTTGTGAAAGGGATGAAGGCTTAAACAAATGAAAAGTCATTGCAATTAGCATCCATGTAACTCATGTTTGATAAACTATTAGGACTAAAAATTAAAACAATACACACATGTTCAACTCATACATAATGGACACAAAATGAATCAGAAATGTCATATCTTTATTACTGGAAGCATTCCATCATTTCAGAGATATACATTACGTAGGACAGACATGTATGACATCCATAGAACTTCATATCTTTACTATATAAAACCTCGGAATTACAACATGCTGCACAATGCGCCTTTGCTCAAAAATCAAATATATAATAGACATAGGACTATATTCCCAACATTACAACAATACAACAGTCTCAGAGTGAGCTCGATACTAATAGCTAAGCCAACTCAAAAACTCTAACTCTATTTCTGATGTTAAAGATTCATTTTATAGCTTTCTTTGCTAGGGAGTGTTGTCTCTTTCTGCTTTGCTCCACTTGTTTGTCTGATACAACTGCCTCGCATGCTTCTTGTTCCTTCCAATGCTCCATGTAGAATTTGTGCATCAAGGTAAATATTAACTTCTTGGCCATCTCGTTCTCTGGCTATCCCACGCATACTTGGTGGTATTTAATATTAGCGTGCTATTGACAAAACTCAATTCCGTGCGCACTCTAGGTCATTCCTTGCGCATTTCCTTAGGCATGTGAAAAAATATGGATTGAGCACGCACAACTTCGTTTGTGCGGGCGCGCAAAAATGAACCCAAAAATTTGGGTTCCAACACCCGTTGTTTGGAGTGAAATAGGTAGAGAGGCTCATCATCATTGTATGAAGCCGGCTTCAAGGAGTTCAGTAGGCCATCCCCTCTAAAACTTACAATGGAATTTTTTGGAATTCTTAAGATGAATTCCATTTTCCTACTCTTCTTTGTCTTTTTTGACAACTTATTTTTGTGTCACAATGATCATCCGAAGTTTAGGGTTCGACCTTTGTCCCGATGATGTTCAAGATTATCATTACCCTTCCTCATGCTCCCCTTTGGGTTGCCACATTGTTAGAAAGTCCAATGTCAGTTTTTCTCTATCCGATCTAGGTGGATTTCGATGGACACCCACCTATTCCACTAGCTCAAAGAACAATTTCCCATTTTGGCAGTTTTTCTACAGTTTTTCAGGTCCCAAACTTCTAAGGTTGTTTTGAGGCCCTAAACGACATGATTTTGAAAATTTGGGGGGGCAAGTGTTGCCAACAAAATGCTCTATCCCCTAACAAAAGTTGTACTCCTCAGCTAGACCTTTTTGATGAGGTATTGAATGCCCCAAACGAAATTTGTATGCAAAGGTTACGCCCTCGAGAAGTTGAAGTATCAACTACCCCCATCGGGGACCACAAACCTTTTGGTGTTTCATCTCCCGGGGTTAGGTTTTTGGATGTTTAGGGTTTTCTCATTTATTCTTTATGTTAAAAAGATCTTTGGAGCCTCATTGTAAAATAACTTCTCGTAAATGCGCGTAGCCGCCACGTCTCTTCTCAAAGATAAGATACCACCATTCGAGCAAGTTTGTTTCATTCTGCATTTTTGTTGTTTTAGCATATTCCATTTATTAATAGAATTCAAGTTTCACTATATCTATGTGTTTATGTTGTATATACATATTTCATTCCATTCCATTCAATAAAATGGATCATTGTCTTATTGTGCATTCATATAGTAGGTGATCCATGTACATATGGCACTTGTCGTTCCACTCATCTTCAGTTTAAAAAACCAAGTGTCAACATTCTATTTTTTTTTTTAATTCTCTTACCAATCTGGCTATTCCTAAAAACCATATGATCATTGTGATGTTGTGGAACCATGACAATTAGGATCTCAAGACCAACACTTGTGATGTGAGGAACTACTTGTCATGAACAATTGTACATTCAGAGCACTCATCTCCATGTTGTTATTTTCTTTTTCTATTTTCTTAATATATTTGGCAATTTTGTACCTATGGTTGGAAACATAGTTATCAACTTAATGAGAACTGTGACCTCAAAACGAGAACCCTAGCCCAAAAATATGATTTTGGGTAAAAAACACCAAAATCAACCCCCAAATCAAAAAGTGGTGCTACAGGTAGCACCATTTTGGGGGGAGGTGGTTAAAATTGCAACTTTTTTGAAATCATGTCCTTGACATTGCAGAAATAACCCTAAAATTGACCCTTGAATTGAAAAGTGATGCCATCAGTAGCACCACCTTTTTTTTAAGTTAAAACTATGACCTAATTGAAATCGTGACCTTGATCATTGGCACCACCGCAAAAAAAACATTGAAAATCAACTCTTAAACCTAAAAATGTTATTACTTGATAATTTATTTCCTAATTAATTTTATTTTTTTCAATAATTTTCATTTAGAAAATAATAAAATTGGAGAAAAAAAACACCCTAAACAAATTCATTTTTAAGATAAAAACAAATTTATTTTAAAAATAAAGAAAAAAAAATTGTTAAAAAAAATGCAAATCATGAATTGTTAATTAAAAAAATTCTTAAAACATGAAATTTAAAATGCGGAAATTTTAAAAAAAATGCCAAAATAAAGTTGAAAAAAATTAAAAAACAAATTAATTATTTTAAATGAATTAAAATAAAACTAAAATGCTACCTTTTAGAATTTTAAAAATATAAATGTTAAATAAAAGCATGTAAAATATATATAAATACTATACTTAAAAATAAATAAATAAATAAAAACATTAAAATTAAAATAATATTAATAATAAATAACTGAAAAAATTAAAAGAAAGCAAACCAAAAATAATAAATAAATAAAATAAAACAAACACATTAAAAAAAATAAACCAAAAAACCAAAACAAATTAGATCATTTAAAAAAAAATTGTAATTGGTGAAGAGAGGGGCTATGCCCGGCATCGCCCCCTCCCCCATTGCTTTGACTTGCATGCAAGTCATAATTTGTGTTTATATACCAGTCAGTAGAACTTTTCAATTCCAATTTATATTGAATTGAAGTTAGCGATAATAAATCACTTTTATATTTCATTATTCAAAAATATGCTTCATGTTATAGATTCTTTAAATATATGTTAAATTTTAAATCTTCCATCGTGGCTACACACGATCTATGAAATTCGAATAATGAAGTGTTTGTTTATGTCCTTTTGTTTACTATATGTAAGTAAGGTAGGGAGGCAGTCTCATGCTAAAAAGATGGAGAGTGGGTTTCAACCCTGTGTCGGAGTATTTCTAGTACAAACACATTTGGGTGCTCTTATCGAGCTTGCCGATATAGTTCTGGAACGAGGGTGCCTTACAGCCATAGGGAATGAACTGAGGCATTTTCTATTTGTCGAAGTTTTTGTCCTCAAGGGAGTTGATAGTGTTGGGTATGTGTTATATTCTTTGCGCGCAGGGCAGTTAGAGGGGGGTGCAGGTGGGTGGAGCCCCCCGTGCAGGGGTTTAGGGGAAACGCCCCCGAATTTTTTTTTTCTGCATCGGGACCGCATTATATTTAGGTGGTTTTTCAACACATGGTTTCTTTACCAATGGTTTTCTATTTCCGGTTAAGGAATTAGGGTTTTGGACTAATCCAGATCATTGGGTTAAGGTTTTGGATGTCGCTGGCTCCTATATGTATTTTGTATTGTAAACATTGTACCACAATGAATGAATATAGAATATGTTGGTTTTCCCGGTTTGGGTTTCCAGGGGGAAAATCTTTATGTAATGTTTGTATTTGCCATTGTATATTTTCTATTCTTTTTTCTGAATATTTGTTTGCAGTAGATATTGTACAAGGTTAGAATTTACATTTGGTATCAGATCTTTATTGGCTTCAAGGGGACGCCTTTGTGGTCAAGGGTTTGGCTCGGGACTGTGACAAGCCTTGTTACAGTGGGAGATCTGCAGTATTGCTTTTTCAGATGAAAAGAAATGGCAAGCAATTCGAAGATGGGGATCGAGAAGTTTAATGGGAAAAGTTTTGAGCTGTGGAAGCTCAAGATGGAAGATCTGTTGGTGGACAGAGATCAGTGGATCGCGGTAGATCCAGGTACTGCACCTACAGGAACTTCTGCAGATGACTGGAAAAATTTGGATCGGAAGGCAAAGAGCACAATCTGACTGTGTCTCTCTGATTCAGTATTACTGAATGTGTCAAAGGAATCTAAAGCCAAGGATTTATGGGAAAAGTTCGGGAAGTTGTATCAGTCTAAGTCCCTGGTAAATAAACTATTCCTGAGAAAGAAGTTGTATAACCTGAGGATGAGAGATGGAGACTCGGTGGAAGAGCATTTGAACGTCTTCAATATTGTGGTAAGTCATTGTCTTCTATGTCTCATTTATAGATGACTTCTCGGTAAGTAAGTATGTCCCATCATTGGGAAAATTTGTGCACTATGTCTCATTTATAGATGACTTCTCAAGGAAGACTTGGATATATTTACTCAGGAAGAAATCTGAAGTTTTTGACAAGTTTAAAGATTTTAAGGCTCTTGTTGAGAATCAAATAGAGAAAATAATTAAGGTGTTGAGGACAAATAATGGTGGAGAGTTCTACGGAAATGAATTTGAAGAATTCTGTAAGAAGTGTGGTATAGAAAGGCAAAAGACTACTCCATATACACCTCAGCAGAATGGAGTTGTAGAAAGGATGAACATGACACTGATGGAAAAAGCAAGGTGCATACTCAGTGGTGCCGAGTTAGGGCAAGAATTCTGGGCAGAGGCAGTGGGTATTGCATGTTACCTGGTCAATAGATCACCCTCATCAGCATTGGACGACAAGACTCCACAAGAGGTATGGACTGATAAGGAACCTTCTCTCACACATCTCAAGGTTTTTGGTTGTGATGCATATGTTCAGGTTCCAAAGGAAAACAGGAGTAAGATGGATAAGAAGGCTGAAAAGTGTATCTTTATTGGATATAAAGATGGTCTCAAAGGTTATAATATTTGGAACCCAGAAACTAAGAAGGTAGTGTATAGCCGAGATGTGGTATTTAGAGAAATGAAGGATGTTGTTAAACAGGAAGCCCTACCAAGTAAGAAAGAACCAGAGAAGATAGAGTTTAATTTAAAGAATGATGAATCAGTCTCTACAGAAGAACATGAATCATAAGAAGAATATCCTCATACTCCAGTATTGAGGAGATTGAATCGAGAAAGAAGGCTACCAGAAAAGTATAGTCCATCTGATTTTCGTTCAAATTTCTCTTTGTCTATTACTGATGATGATCCTAGAACTGTCAGGGAGGTAGTGGATACAGAGGATGGAAATCTCTGGAAAAGGGCCATGGACGAAGAAATGGCATCTTTGGATAAGAATGAGTCTTGGGATCTAGTGGAGTTGCCAACTAGAAGAAATCCCATTAGCAGAAAATGGGTATTTAAAAAGAAGTTGAATGCAGAAGGAAAAGTGGAGAAATACAAAGCTCGGTTAGTAGCAAAGGGTTATTCCCAGGTTGAGGGAATTGATTTTGGTGACATTTTTTCTCCTGATGCCAAGTTAACCTCCATAAGATTTATGTTATATGTTGTTGTTGCATTTGATTTTGAAATAGAACAAATGGATGTGAAGACAACATTCCTACATGGGGATCTGCAAGAAGAAATTTATATGAAGCAACCAAAAGGTTATGATGTGAAGGGAAAGAAGGAGTTGGTATGCAAGCTAAAAAATTCCCTATATGGTTTAAAACAATCACCAAGAATGTGGTATCAAAAATTTGATATTTATATGTTGGGACTTGGCTTCACAAGAAGCAAAGAAGATCATTGTGTGTATTTTAATTTAATTGGTGATCATTTGATTTATTTGGTATTATATGTGGATGACATGTTGTTGATAGGAAACAACAAGGAGATTATCCGGGATGTGAAAACTCAGTTGTCCTCTAAATTTGACATGAAGGATCTCGGTGCTTCAAATTTCATTTTGGACATGGAAATTAAAAGAGATCGGAAAAGGAGGAAACTCTAGTTAAATCAGAGAAAATATGTCGAGACAATATTACAGAGGTTTAATATGCAGGAATGTAAACCGATCAAGGTTCCTATTCCTATTGGTGTAAATTTATCTGCAGATCAGTGTCCCAAGACACATGAAGAAGAGGAGAACATGTCTCATGTTCCATATGCGAGTGCAGTTGGCAATTTGATGTATGCAATGGTCTATGCTAGACCGGACATTGCACATGCAGTGGGAGTTTTGATCAGGTATATGTCAAAACCAAGGAAGGAGCATTGGACAGCAATAAAAAGGGTTTTCAGGTATTTGTGTGGCACTGCCAGCTATGGATTGTGCTAAGAAGGAAGACCGGGATGGGACAGAGTGGTGGATATACATGGCTTTGTGGATGTAGACTGGGCTGGAGATTTGGATCATAGGAGATCTACAAGCGGGTATGTGTTTAACTTGTTTGGAGGAGCAATAAGTTGGATGAGAAAAAGATAGGTTGTAGTGGCACTTTCAACTACAGAAGTTGAATACATGGCAGCCACTCATGCAAGTAAGGAAGCAATATGGTTACAAATATTGTGTTCAGGTATTGGGTTGGTACAACAAGCTATAAGGATAGAGTGTGACAATCAAAGTGCAATTTTTCTGGCGAAGAACCCTGCTTATCATTCAAAGACAAAGCACATTGATGTTCAATATCACTTTGTGAGAGACATGATTGAAGAAAAGAAAGTATCACTGATGAAGGTGGACACTTTGAAGAATCTTGCAGACTCATTAACAAAACCTGTGAGCACTGAGAAGTTCTCTTGGTGTAGAGGATCCATGGACATTGTTGCCCTGGATTGTTGACTATGTAACCCTATAACCCCCTTTATGCAAAGAAAACAACAAGTGGGAGAATGTTGGGTATGTGTTATNCCCCCTCAGGGGGTGTAGGGGGGCGGAGCCCCCCGTGCGGGGGTTCGGGGGCAGCGCCCCCGAAAAATAAAATTCTACATCGGGACCGCATTATATTTAGGTGGTTTTCGGCATGCTTTCTTTTCCGATGGTTTTCTATTTCTGGTTAAGGAATTAGGGTTTTGGACTAATCCAAGTCATTGCTTTAGGGTTTTGGATGTTGTTGGCTCCTATATGTATTTTGTATTGTAAACATTGTAACACAATGAATGAATATAGAATATGTTGGTTTTTTCGGTTTGGGTTTCCAGGGGGAAACTCTTTGTGTAATGTTTGTATTTTCCATTGTATCTTTTCTATTCTTTTTTCTGAATATTTGTTTGCAGTAGATATTGTACAAGGTTAGAATTTACATATAGGAGAATGGGGAAAATATTGGTGGAGCTGGATGTTCACAATGGGTTATTAGAAGCACTTGATATTGAGTTGGAAGCACTATGTGGGCCTTCCATTTCACTGTACTTTTTGCAGAAGGACTAGACATCTGCATAAAAATTATCGAGGGACTGTCTCAAATGAAGAATCTGAGTCATCAATGCTCAGGAAGGCATCTTACAGTGACTCTCCAATGGAAGACCCTTCTTGGAGTGGGGAAGGCACCTCGTCAGAGGAGGAAGTATTGAATTCAGTTGTGATTGACTCTAACTTAGGTAAGATAAAACTTCTTTGCCCCTCCTTTTTCTCCACTCTTTCTGCCTCTGAGTCAGTTCGTTTAAATCTTTCCATGGCCACTCACATAGTGGATATTTTTGCAAATACAACTCCCGAGAGCCCCATTAGGGAGTTGGAGAGGGAGGGTGACAATGTTGTTCAAGTTGGAAGCATGGTATTGGATGTCTCTGACCAGTCTAAAAATACTCCTCATGACAGTATTAGATATTTGGGGGTTCTCCCAGTTGTGTATGGATTGGGCAGTGAGACGATGGGGGGGTTGGAGCTGGATTCTGGAGAGAGCTCCCTGGGGGCCTTAATGGAGACTTTGGTTCCATCATACAAGGACATAGTTATAAAGAATCCCTTAATAGTTTATGAAGGGTGCTTGGAGGTCTTTCGTGAGAAGGAAGTAAAGCCTACTAGGGTTGATGGGCCTGAGATGATTTTCATAGGTAAAATATGAAGAAGTATCTCTAGATGGGTGTTCTAGGGTTAGATGTTTCACCCATAAAGACAAGAAGTACTCACAGAAAAAATTTGGACAGTAAAGGGGACTCGGACAAACAAGGCAGTAACATCTCTTATCAAAGGGATCTTAGAGGACTCAAAGCCCTAGCCAGGGCCAAATAATGAAACTCCTATCTCTAAATCTAAGGGGATTTGGAGGGGATCCTAAATGTGCCTCCCTCCAAATACTATTGTCCTGTATTTTTCCGGATATTCTTTTTTTGCAAGAAACCATGGTGGAAGAAGCAAAAGCAAGGGCCTTAGTTTCAAAAACAAATCCTAGTTGGTATTGTTGTGCCACAGAATCGGTGGGTCTATCTGGGGGCTTATGTGTAGCCTGGAACCATGCCAGGGTTGTTCTTTCTCCCTTTGTAACTTGTGCAGGTATTCTCCTTAAAGGAACTCTTCTTGAGGGAAACCATACAGTCTCTTTTCTCAAATTTTATGGCCCTTGCACAAATAGAAAATATTTTCGGGATATTGTGGTCAATAGTGGCTTATTAGCCACTAAAAACCTTATCCTTATAGGTGACCTAAAATTTACAATGTCTGGTAGTGAAGTGTGGGGCTCCAAAACAAGATTAGATCCTTTGGCCGAGTATTTTAAAGGAATCTTCCATGACTATGTACTGGTTGATATTGCTTCTATTGAGTATGTTCCTACTTGGAGCAATGGAAGAGAAGGGTCAGAGAGCATAGCCAAAAGACTGGATAGAGTGTTCATGTTGGAAGATCTTGTCTCTTCGGTTGGGATGTACAAATCCTAGGTTGCTTATCCTTACATATCTGATCATGCTCTGGTTGTGTTGCATTTTGATGATGGAGCGGTCGATAGCTTATCATTTCAAACTAAACCCTGTCTGATTGGAAGAGAAGGGTTTTAGTTATTTAGTTTATTTAGTGTGGAAGTCCACAGAGTTTGACTCATAACCTTTAGTGATGAGAAGATTGGTTGGGAAATCGAAAGCTTTAAAACACAAAGTGATTGGTTGGGAGAAAGTACAAAAGAAGCTGAGATTTCTCGAGTTAGAATCTGTAGAGGATGACTTAGAGAAGTCATACAAGTCCAAATCCAGTGGGAGGGAATCGGTTGATATTGAAATCTATATCAAAGAGCTGGAAGATAAAAGGCAGAAGTATCTCTTAGCCGAAGAAGAAATGTGGAGACAAAAGAGTAGGGCCATTTGGCTACAATAGGGAGATCAGAATACAAAAAAATTGCATCGATATGCTAGTCACAGAAAAAAACCAAAATGCAATATGGGAGATGAAGGATGACTTTGGAATTAGTCATACTGGACAGGAAGACATCGATTCTAAAGTTGTGACACACTTCAAATATTTCTATGATGAGTCGGGGTAGAACACCATTGTATATTAGGTGAAAGCAGTGAAAATTTATCCTAGATTCTTCACTGAGAGATATGTTTAGGAGCTTGAGAAACCCAATTCTTTAGAAGAAATTAAATTATTTCTAAAGAGTTTCGCTAAGGACAAGAGCCCTGGAACAAATGGTTGGATGGTGGAATTTTTTCTCACATTCTTTGATTTGATAGGGAATGATATTCTGGAATCAGTTAAGGAGTCAAGGAGATCTGGATCGATGGTAATTTCATTAAACTCGACTTTTATAGCACTTATACCTAAGGTGGATAAGCCTTCTATCTTTGGGGACTTCAGGCCTATTTCCCTTTGCAATCTTTCATACAAAATAATTGAAAAGATCATAGCGATCAGATTGAAGTTGTATCTTTCTAAGTCCTTATCATTGGAGCAGTTTGGTTTCTTAAAGGGAAGGTAGATCTTGGATTCTCTAGGAGTAGCACAAGGATGTTTGCACATCATAAAATCCAAAAAAAAGAAATCTTGAAAAGTGGTTGCGGGCTAAGACAAGGATTCCCTTTATCAAATTTACTTTTTATTCTCGTTATGGAGGGTCTCAGTTTAATGCTCAAGTAGGTGCAAGCAGTTGGTAAAATATCGGGGTTAAGACCTCAAAACTCCTTAAGATCATTCTCTTATTGTTCGTGGATGATTTCTTGATTGTGACCAAAGCCCTGGTCTCTCACTGGGAGGTGATAGATTATGGTTTGTCCTTATTTTGCAGAGCGTTGGGTCTAGTCATAAATCCCCACAAATATTCCTTGCATTTTTCAGGTATGGAGGATTATGAGTTGGATGTTTTCAAATCTATTTTTCCCTTTAAATTCATTGATTTGGATGCAGGTTTTTGTTACCTTGGCTTTTATCTTAAGCCTACTAATTATCGACTAGAGGAATGGAGATAGCTTCTACAAAAATTTGAAAGAAGGATCAGGATTTGGTGTCATCGTTGGTTGTCTTTGGGTGGGAGGTATGTTCTTGTCAAAGCGGTTTTAGAAATTTTACCAGTGCTCTGGATGGTGATTGCAAACATTCCAATTTTTTTCTCTCCAGGATCAGAAAATTGATGTTCAAGTTTCTATGGTCGGACTATGGGGAATCCGAACGAATTCATATTTTCAAATGGGAGGACCTTGCAAAGCCAAAATCTTACGGTGGTTGGGGTTTTAAGCACTTGATTTGGTTTAGTGAAGCATTGGCAGCCAACACTCTATAGCGATGTTTGATGAAGGATGGACTTTGGCATAGGGTGATAATGGACAAGTATCTTCCTTCCTCCTCAATGGTGTCTTGGCTCAGAAGACCCTTAGTGAACTCTCACAAAGTCTCCAACACCTAGAGATATATACTCAAATCTGTTCATGTGGTGGCACATTGGATTGCTTAGAAGTCATGATCTGGAATGACCATCCGACTTGGAGAAGACTCAATTTTAGGGTTGGGTAAGAGGTCCTTTTTTATCTAGTGGTCTCATTGAGTCTCTCAGGTTGAGGGGATACCACTTTCTTTATCAAATGGCATACTTGGGCATGCAAGGTGTTGTCATGACACAAAGGAAATATGGCTTGGAGATGGGCTTGGTCGATTCAAAGGTAGCAGAATGGGATTGCTTTTGCAGAGCCCTGGATCATGAAGGTATTTTTCTGTTAGATTCTTTGGATGAGTTAGTTTGAACAGGGAGCAATTCCTCGGGTATCATCTCAACAAAAAATGCCTATGATTCCATAACTTCGAAGATCTGGACTCGTAGTGACAAATGGTGGCACAACACATTATGGAAGTGGGAATTGGCTCAAAAGCTCAAACTCTTCACATGGTTGTTGATGGAGAACATGATCCTCACTTGGGAGAATATGCAAAGAAGAGGGTGTGAGGGTCCGGGCATTTTTTCTCTCTTCCATCAAGACTCATAATCGACCCTTCACTTGATGATACATTGCATATTTGCTCAACAGGTTTGGACAGATTTGTTGGCAGAACTTAAGATAAACTCTGGTTGGAATGGTTGGAATTTGCAAAATGTTTTTAAGGGTTGGTGTCTCAGTCATCCACTTTGGCACATGATTCCCTCCATTATTTGCTGGAAAATCTGGTTGGAAAGAAACTCGATAGTTTTTTAGGAAGTCCAAGCATCTACAACCTCGGTGATCCACAGGATCATGGGCTAGTTAGGGAGAACACATGAGAAAAAGAAACCTCCCATTAAATCTAAAACTCCTCCTAAGATATTATTTGGAAGACCAACAAGATGGTTTGATGGGGATGGACAAAGAGATGGTCAGATTTGTGGAGCGGGGGGGGGGGATTATCAGGGTAAACAATCATACTAAGTACAGGTGGATGTTGAACTGTGGTCCAGGCACAAACACCAGAGCATAACTTTTGAGAGTCTGGGCACTGTTATCCTTGGCTATCTACGTGCATATTTATGATCTTTAGGTGGTCGGTGACTCAAAGCTTATAATAGACTGGCTGAATCGAAAATGTGACCTCCAAGTCATGGGTTTGGCTATTTGGAAAGATCAGATCAAGGCCCTCTTTCTAGAATTCTCAGATTTAGATTTCTCGCATACTTATAGATATTTTAATCGGGAGGAAGACGAGCTATCCAAACAAGATCTGGAACTTCTGGAAGGCAAATTAACATATTTTCAGATGGAGGATGTGTTGGTGGGTCCATCTCTGTTCCTACACCTATATTAATGCATTTTTGTATTTTCTGCTATGCATATTTAAGCTTTTTGATGGTACTCGGATCTCAGGAGTGTTGTATGGTTTGGAATTTTATACTCTACTAGTAACATTTGAAGTCTTTTGTAGATAAGTCAGCATGTGTCATTGTGTAAGTGGAGTTGTAGTGTTTTGTTGATACTCCCTAGTTTGTCTGGGGCTGATTGTAATTGTAGTATGTATCTTGTTTTTGGACGGACTGTAATCACTATGACGATACTTTGTACTACAAAGAGACTTTATATATATATAATATATAAGAGCAATGTTTCTTTTGAAAAAAATAAAGGTAGGGATTAGCTAGCATGTGACTAGCTCGCTTGTTTTTATATGTGCGAATACAACATTGAATAAAGTTTTTTAAGGAAAAATTGTTATAATTACAAATAAGTTTTAAATTATTATTATTATTTTCAATAAAAAAAATCATAAAATCAATATAACTTAAAAAAAAATTAATTCTAATACTAAAATGAATTTTATCTTGATTTTAGTGTTGTTTATATGTATATATTTTAAATTTTATATATCATATATATATGTTTATTATATCGGTAGAGGACCTAGTATTATATATTCCATCATTAGTATTCATATGTTTAAAAACATCAACTAATAAATTATAAATTTACTAAAATAACATTTTACATTTATTAAAATTGATAACTCTTTTTAATTATTGAATTTGTTTTGAATTCCATAATATAAAACTTGTTACTATAATGCACACTTTCAAAAGATTATATATACTTATTAATTTTATTATTAAAGTCAAAAAAACAATCATTTGTGAAAGGATTATATATATTTATTAATTTTATTATTAAAATAAATAAATAAATCATTCATTAATCAATAACCATTTTATTTGTATTTAAAAAATAGTAAAATAATAAATTTATGAAAATTATATTCAATATTTATTAAAATATTAAAATGAATAAACTTTCATGATTATTGAATTCTTTTAATTTTATAATATGATGATGAGGATGATGACTAACGTTCACTAGTACCAAATTGGTCTATCGGATTTTAAGAGGGTAAGTGATTACTTGTGATTCTTTAGAATTTTGTTTATGTGCTCGAAAAGCATTAAGAGAAGTTTTTCAAGATCACCATAGTTTTGTTGAGTTAAGAGCTTAGAAAGGTTGGTAGTGTGACAAATATTTTGAAAATGAGATCTAATCTGGGTATAGGTTGGACAATCTAAGAGAAAATGTTTTCATATTCAACCTTCTTAGTGTCACGAAGGTGACACACTCTTTCATCCCATGGTGTTTTAGGAACTGACCAATGCACAGTTTCACTATGGAGCTCATGAGAGTTTGTTCTTATCTTAGCAATTCTTATTTTTTTATTTACACTTGTCAAAACAGATAGATAATTTTGATCTTCTATATTAGGGTTGATTACATCCTTATAATACCTTAATTTTATTTTTTCCTTTAACTCTTTATCACACCATATTTTCTCCTTAAATTTTGATTTGATGATATTTTTAATAGTATCTTTATTTTGCAAAATGGTGTCTTCCATGATTCCCCAATAGTTTAGCCAAGACCGGGCATCTTTATGCCATCCTCGCTTGAGTTGATGGTGGTTATGACTCGATTTTGAAGCAATTTTAGGAAGCCTCTTGTCTTCCATGTTGTTTAACTTGTTCTTATACATTAGGTATCTAGTCATAGTCGTCCTCTCAATGGGGGAGAGGATTGTTTCTAAGAGGAGGATGGGATAGGGCGTATTTCCTATAATTTTGAGATTATAGGTTATAAAATTCTTTTATATTTTCTCTATCTTTCTCCAGGATTCACGAGAGATACTACAACCACATACTTCACATCCATAAAGAATAACATGTGTAACAAGAGTCTCAAAGAGGAGTTTCTTCTTATCCCAACTCCAAAGATTAGCTAATTTACAATTGTTTTCAAGCCCATAATAAGATTTTCATCACCCAATAATCTTTTTTTCAATGTTATAATTCCAGTTGAGCTTGTGGTGAATATCAATTCCAAGATATTTGCATGAAGTCACTTCCTCCAAGTTGTTGTTGTCATATACGAAGGTATCATAAGTGATCTTATTGGATTTAATAATCATGACCTTAGTCTTATCAGTATTAACAGTCATACTCATATTGGAGCAAAAATCCTTGAGGATTTTAGTTGGTTTTCAAGATCATGGGGACTCCTTGCCATAAGAACAATATCATCGACATAAGGAAGAAGATTGATGTCTATACCAGTGAGAGTAGAGCCGACACAACCTGTTTTTTCCAAACAATCTTCTAACTTGTCAATGTATATGCCAAAAAAGAGTAGGGGACAAAGGACAACCTTGTTTGACTCCAATATTGTAGTTAATCTCTTTTGACCAGCCCTCTGCATTTTTAAACTTAGAAATAACGTTCTCATGCATTCTTATTGCAACAACCCTCAACTTGAGAGGCAATTTTATCTCTTCCAACCTATTCCAAAGGCTTTTCCTAGGAACCATTTCAAAAGATTTTCTAAAGTCAACAAAACAACAAAAGATATCGGTTTTAGTATTGCAGAACTTCTATGCAATTATCCTAAAGGTAACAAGATGATCCACAGTTGAATGATATCTCCTAAACCTGGGTTGGCCTTTAGCTCTTTTACCATGACTTTCTAGCCAAAGACTAATCTTCTTTTCCAAAATAATTCCATAAAGCTTGGCTAAAATCGAGCTAATCATAATGGTCCTATAATTAGAGAGAATGTTTCTATCCCCATTTTTAAAAATAGGAACAATGAGGCTTTGCTTCCAGGGTTTAGGGAAGCCCTGCTTGACTGCTAAATTAAAGAGCTTGTGTATGTGAGGGATAAGGATAGGCCCTCCGATTTTAAAAATTCCAGCTTGGTAGCCTTCAATGTCCTTAGCTTTCCCATTTGCAAGCCGCTTAACCCCGAACTCTATGTCATCTAAAGAAAAAACTTCATCCTCTATAGGGACAATAGGAATGGTTTCCATGGCATTAGGGAACTCATAAAGACTTTTAAGGTAGGAATTACAGTCCCTTAAGGGAATAATATTATTTTCTTTATTATTGCGGTTTAGAATTTGGCTCCAGAACTTCTTAGGATCCATCTTAGATAGTTGTGAAAGCTACTCTTGCCTTTTATTGATATAGTACCTTTTTTTAGCTTTTAATTAGGGATTTGTACGTATTGATCTTATCAATTTTTAAAGACTCATTAGAAGCATCTCTAATGGCTTTCCTGGCAATTTTACATTCTTTATCATACCACGGGTTGGTTGTTCTATTTGTTTTTACAGGACACCTCAAAAAAGAACTTGTTAATAGAAGTGGAAAGGGCAGTTGTAAAATTATGATAGAGTTCTTCAATGTTGTCTTTATAAGTTAGGAGATCTAATTTACTATTTAAATCCTTTAAGAAAAGGTCAACTTTACTTTTGTCAAAGCGCAATTTCCTTTGATTATCATAATTCTCTTCAATGGCGCTCATGTGCATGGAAAAGTTTAGAATTAGGGTTAAAGGTCTATGATCAGAGTCAGGTTCATGGTCATTTAAAAGGTCAAAAGTTGATATTTGGTTGGAAACGGGGATATCAGATATCACATAATCTACGACACTAGTAGCCCATGAATACAAGTCATCTGGTTGGAGTTTGGCCACTTCATTAACTCAATTGAAAATTATTAGGTCTTGAGAGCTGCAGAGCTTGACTAACTCAGTACAAAACAAATTCGCAATTAGGTCTTGAGAGCTTATTTTGTAGCTATTAGATAAAGCAAGGTCTTCATCTAGACATAAAGGATTATGGTTGGAATCAGTACTTAAAAGAGTAGCGTGTTTAGTTGCAGTCCTAGATGGAGGATATTACCTTCATTTTTGAAACTATAAATATCTTGTTCTAAATTATTATAGGGACAATTGCTATCTAGATTGTTTTTCTTATAAAAAGTAGAATTAATAGGTGTGAAATAGCAATTTAAACAACAAAAATTTGTGATTTCCTATAAATTTATGTTGTCATATTCCCAAAAAAACAAAAACGTGAAACAATTAGACAACCAAAACAACTGATTCCTTTACTCTCCACCTGTCCCTCCTTTGTTATAATTACTATAACTTTTTTATTTTACGCTACATACAATTAATATATTAATATATTTTTTTTCTTTACTGCTATATTTATTTAATAATAAAAAATTATCTACATTTTCAACACTTGCAAGGACGGCTTCCCTTTGAATTCAAACCACTTCCAACTTCAAAAACAACGGAAAATTACCGGGTGCGGCCAAAACCGTGGCCGCGGCTTCAAACGCCCCAAAAACCCTTCCACACTCATATACGGTATACTGTTTCATGATGTGGGTTCCTCGCGTTGTTAAATACAAAATCTTAGCAATCGAGTTTGAATAAATTGAAGTTGTAATCTCGTAGAAGGTGCAGCGGTGGATGTGGGGTTCTGTTCTTACTGTTGGAAGGAAACAACTCCCAAGCTAAAAGGCGAAAATTTGCACCCATTTTAGTATCTTGTCTCTTTTTTTCCATTTGTTGAGGGAGGTTCAAGGATCACAGATTAAGTAGAAGGCTACAGGCATGGGATACAGGCACAATTTTTTCCAGTTTTTACTGAGGCAGATTGTTGGTTGAGTATTTTCCTTTTAGAGTAGAATGAGGAGAAAATATGGACTCTCTGGTATATGAATGGGGTCTCCAAGATTTTGGTGGTTTCATTGACCAGATGTTAAGGAGTCTGTTCGTTGTTTTTTTACATACCTAATTTCTAGGGCTGTTTGTTGTTGTATTTTTTACATACCCACTTTCTAGGGCTGTTTGTTGTTGTATTTTTTTAGATACCCACTTTCTAGACCACTTCAGGGAGGGGAAAAGGTAGCTGCAAGAATGGAGAACTGTCTCAGATTTAGTACTATCTGAATGTACACACGGCAATGGGCCTAATCTGTTGAAGTGGCGTACTCGGTGATGAAGACGATTGTGAGGAGGACTGGGAGTAGGGATTGGGTTGCAGGTCTGTTAATGGAGGACTAGGAGTAGGGATCTGTTGATGGGAGAAAATATTGCAGGTCTGTTAATGGAGGACTAGGAGTAGGGATGAGTTGCAGGTCTGTTAATGGGCGAAAAGAGGTGAATTTGTTCTATAACTGGGTAATTAGGCCAGCCCAAGGATTAGCCAAAGTGGTATTGAAGTTACTTGTGTCAAAAGGGAAAGGGGGTCTTCAAAATGGATAATTGAATGTGGATTTGCCAAAGTTTGAAGTGACTGGTTGGCGAGGAATGGAGGTTTGTTTTGGTTCAAGGCTGAAAGGATTGGAAAACTGTTAATTGAGTGAAATTTGGGTGAAAGAGGAAGTGGTTGCTAAATTAATAGAAATAGTGTCGTGTTCAGAGGAATATGAGAGGAATATGAGGGCAATCAATAAGTTTTGAAAATAATGGAAGGCAATGTGATGACAGGGAGTATGTTACCTGGTATATCCTCTAGGATTATGGATATGCAGGTGCCTCTTCTGCATCACCAGCATCAACATCATCCACTTTCTCACCACATGCCAGTAATGGCTCCTCTCTCGGTCTGGAATCATGTTGGTGTTGGCCATGATGCGGAGCAATCACTAGCTCTGGTGGAATCCAAGGTCATACTGAAGAATTATATGGCATGTAGCAAGGGGAAACTCGCCACGAAGAGTGATGGGGATGAACCCGGCTTCACAGAAGATGGAACTGATAGCCATCTCAGTGGGGGGAGAGCAAGAAGAATTCTCCATGGCAGCGCTTGAAGTGGACAGATTCGATGGTGAAGCTTCTGATAACAGTGGTTTTGTATGTGAGTGAGGAGTGCGAATATGGGAGCAAAAAGAAGTCTGGTATTTTGCAGGAGGGCAAGTGGAAGTCGGTGTCTAGGGTCATGATGGAGAAGGGATGATATGTTTCTTCCCAGCACTGTGAAGATAAGTTCAATGATCCCAACAAGAGGTACAAGAAAATACAGTAAAATCAAGTTACTATTTACAGTCTAGTATTTTTCATTATTCGATTTTCTTATACAATGAAACCAGCTTATTGGGTACATACATTAATTTGATTTGGTGTTTGGATTGATCGTGATTTACCAATGAATCCATCCTTGGGCCAGCTTATTGGGTACATACATTAATTTGGTGTTTGGATTGATCGTGATTTACCAATGAATCCATCCTTGGGCTGTGGGAATAGTTTTCCATCCTTGGGCTGTGGGAATAGTTTTCGACCTTATTTCTAAATAAATTATTATTATTATTATAAAATAATCTTAACATGTACAAGTCATAGACATAAACAATTTACAATAATTAGCATCAACAACTCATAAACATAAACAATTTACAATAATTAGCATCAACAACTCATAAACATAAACAATTTACAAGAATTAGCATGTATTATAAGACCTTGCATGTATTGCCCAAGGAATAGAATTGTTTGCAAGATCAATTGAATAGAGCAATCTTGGCATGTACAACTTATAGACATAAACAATTTACAAGAATTAGCATCAACAACTCATAGACATAAACAATTTACAAGAATTAGTATGTATTATAAGCCTTTACATGTATTGCCCAAGGAATAGAATTGCATGAAAGATCAATTGAATATATCCCAAATATGGCTTGGTGTTTCATACAGAAAGAACAAATAGCACATGAAACGACAAGTAATTGTATCTTTCTTGTAAGCATTGAGAACTCTGAACAATCACTACATTGATGCTTACCCGTTAGAAAAAGCATCACAGATTAAAGAAACAAACAACATTCTTATCTTCAACATATGTCTAAAAATGGTGCCAGTCCTTTGTGGAGCATGGCCAATTTTCTTTGCATGTTGAGTGTTACATCTATAAATTCAATAGAGCATGTGCCAGGTATATGTGGAGAATGCCTAAGCATGGAGAATTTGCAACAACTTCTGGCGTTACAAATTAAATTGATGCTTCTAATTATTGTTAAATTATTGTTAAAGGAATCTTAGCATTACTTGACTTCATTATGAGTAGCATTAAATATTTTTGCAATTTATATGTTAAAGTTGGTTTAAACATAGAAAATGAATGATCACCCCATGATGAAACCAAATAAAACTAAAAATTATTTTATTGAAAGATATAAAAGTTTTAATATACTCTTGAGTGGAAAATTTTGGAAAACTGATGAAACCAAATAAAACTAAAAACTATTTCATTGAAAGACATAAAATTTTTAATATATTCTTGAGTGAAAAACTTTGGGAAACTGTGAATAAATATACATTGTATGTTTTTTTTACATGGAAAGTAACAAAGAAAAACAACTATGTTTTTTTTTACATGGAAAGTAACAAAGAAAAACAACAAATGGATTCATATAATCCTTGTAGCCTTAAAGGCAATGATTAATAAGGTTATGTTTTTTTTTTCTTCCATGAAAAGTGACAAAGAAAAACAACAAATGATTCATATAGTCTCGGTAACTTTAAAGGCAAAGATTAATAAGGCTATAATTATGACACATGTATATAAATAAAAGATAACAAATGATTCATATAGTTTCGGTAACTTTAAAGGCAATGATTAATAAGGCTATAATTATGACACATGTATGTAAATAAACATATAACATTATTATTAGAGACAACTTCAAATGTAATAAGATCATAATTTTTTCATATGTATATAAATAAGTGTATAACATTATCATATTCTAAAGTTTTGATTCTCCATTGAATTTCTACTTCAACCTTTATAATTTTGATGTAAACAAAAAAAAAAAAGTAAAATCATTTTTTTAAATCCTTTTTCAAATTGCATTGTGTCAAAACTATGATGTTAGGTTGGTTGCATTGAGAGTCACATTCTATGAAATTTTGATGTAAACAAAAAAAAATGTAAAATCATTTTTTTAAATCTTTCTTCAAATTACATTGTGTCAAAACTATGATGTTAGGTTGGTTGCATTGAGAGTCGCATTCTATGGATTAAGAGTGGAATATACATTTGAGTTTATCAAAAATGCAAGAGCATTTAGGCAAAAGATGAGGGCACAACTATAAGAGAGTACGAGAGAAACGATGATGTAATGCTAAGAACATTAACTCATTCTTTATAACTAATTAATTAATTATATTATATTAATAGATGATGATATTTATAATTAATTAATTTTTTAAAACATGAATAAGAACATTAGATCATTTACACTTTTATTATGTTAATGAGAAATACCTATATAAATCAATGCTATATACAATATTATTTTATTATGAATTCTATATACATATAATATTATTTTATCGAGTATAATAGTTCATGTGCCTTAGTGATTCGATGTATAATGCAAACATATGTTGGCTTTATATATATATAATATCCAAAAATAAATGATTATATATTTCATTGATGATTATTATAATACCTTATTCATTGAGGATTGTTGTTTTTTAGCTCATGAAATGTATTTTAACTATTGGTTTCAGAGTTATTAGTTTTTGGATTTGTAATAGTTTTTGACAAAACTTTTGTTTCTGATTTTGGATGCTTGGATGGTGGCATATTATGAGAAGTTGTTGTAATTATGATAGAAGAAGTCATGTTTTATGACTATATATGTCATTTTATGTACTGAAAAGTTTCTTTTGATTCTTAATGAATAACATGAAACCGTTTTTTCCTGTGGAAAAAAAAATTAATATCCAAAAATAAATTGTTATATATCTAGGTACCTCAAGTAGGGATTTTGAACTTTTGATAGAAAAGGTGGTAAATTCATGTGAAGGAGAAACCATGAAGACTGCAAAATTTCCTATATATCTCCTCTATACAAAAGCCGCAACAAGAGGGAGGGGTTAATAGAAGAAGAGTAGAAAAGGGGTTAATTTTGGGGACCAACAAATGGTTATGTTGCCAGGACCAGGACATTGCGACTAAGGGGATGTTTTGGAGGCCGATTGAGAAGGAAATCACACACTGGTTGGAACGAAAATAACAAGAATTCGCGTGATAAGAGAACAGGAACCCTTAGATCAGTGACAAGCAATGGATGCAAAAGTATGTGTTCATGAATCTACATGACATTTTCTTTGACGAATTTCCAAAAATTCTGACCGAGTGGCTAGAAAGGTTGCTTGAGAAGATAGGAAGGTATAGTGTTGGAGCGTCAAAGAATTGGACTCCTGAATTAGTAAAACAGTTGAATTTGGTAAGTAACTCAACTACTTGAGCAGTTTATTTTTGGTTAGATAGTGTATTAGGGAGTTATGTTACAGAATTTGCAGTGGATTTCATCCAATCATACTATGTTGCAGAAAGAATTTTTTTCAAAGGTCTGCGTGAAAAGTTCTTGAAATCATTAAATACATGGATAAAGATGTTTTTTATGTGAAAAACACATGATGATTATGAAGTCCAACGACTAAAGGGGCTTCGGGCACATAGGGGAAGCTGGAGGATGGCAAGGGAATCATATGAGAGAAGGAAGCAATGAACGAGGGAGGAAGGGGCTGAGGATGCAAGAAGGCATCATACCAGAGGAAGAGTACGATTTTGGAGAGTTGTGTGGAGGAAGAAGGTACAAGAGGCAAAATATTAGGGATGGGAAGAAGAGCAACCCATTGAGTCGAAAGAAAGAGAACCTTATGCACAAGTATGAATCATGGAGATACCATATGTAGGAGGAAAAGTAGAAGGGTCTCAGTCCAATCCAGTAATAGAGGAGTCAGTAAGTCCTACTTATACAAGATCATGTGTTGAATCCAAGACCCCATGTATGTGTCACCACAATTAGAGATTTTAGTTGAAGACTTGTCAAAAGCTATCATAATTAGTCAAGGAATACATAGTAGTAGTAGTATGAATAGTGGGAGTAGTGCGCAGAATCAAAGTCAAAATCTGAGTCCACCAGTATCACCAAGAGGAGGGACTATACAAGCCAACATGGTGGGAGTAGATAATACTCTTAGACTTCATGAATTCAAGGGAGTGGGGTCAGAGGATCCAGAGCAACACTTGTTTGTTTGTGAAATAGTTTGGGTCACTAAATACATACAGGATGATGTCGTAAAAATTGCACAGTTAGAAACGACATTTAGAGGTCGTGCGTTGGTATGATATATGAAGTTACAAAGCATTACCCCTACAAGACAGGCTAGGACCTTGGCAGAGATAAAGCAAGCGCTATTAAAGGAATTCAAAAATCCAAAGTCAAATTTGCAGTGCATCACCGATCTAAAAGAGATCAAATAGGTACAAACAAAGTTTGTATGGGATTTTGATCAACCCTTTAAGGATGTAATGGGGAGATTGACGTTCCAAATTGTGGATCAACAACACCAAGAGTGGCTTATTCGTGGACTTCTACAACACATTCGGAGGCCCCTGATTCAACAGAAGGTTACGTCACAACCCAAGGCGCTAGAGATTGTAATGAATCTAGAGGAATCGTTGACAGGAGACACAGGAGGAATGACACAAGTTCAGATGTAGTTAGCCATATTGAAGATTCATCTGGTCGAGCTTACCAAGGGAAGGGGAAAATGAGAACAGGTTTGGTGTACAAAGTTCATGACGGAAGGTCATCACAAGGACGAATGCTCAGCATTAGTGCAATATTTGGAAGTTGGAGCGCCAAATCCACTACTCGGAGGAGGATACTGCAAGATCTGTAAGAAATGAAGCCATCATCCCACTGAGTGTCCATTACTCCAGAAATATCAGAGTACTCCAAAGAACTTGTTTTGCAATTTTTAAAAGTTGATAGGGCATGAAGAGAAGGAATGTTGATTTGAATTTGTGAGCGGAACGAAATGAATAACAGACTGAATACAATAACACAGAGATAACAACATATATCCAGTGAACAATAACTTCTATTGAATAAATGAAATAGGTTGAAACTGTAAAATTGCATAACTGAAACAACTTGCTCGAATGGTGGTAGTTATCTCTGAGAAGAGATGTGGCTACTACTCTCATTTGTTTGAGGAGAATGATTACAATGAGGCTCCAGAGGCTTTTTTAACATTACTCATGAATGCCAAAACCCTAGACATCCAAAAACCTAACCCTAGGAGGTCAAACGTCAAACGTTATGTGGGCCCATATGGGTAAGTTGGTACCTCAACTTATCGGGGTTGTAACATTTGCATACGAACTCTATTTTAGGTACGTGATAGCCCGTTGGAAAGGTCTTTTCGAGAACTACGCGTTACACAGTCAAACTCTGACTCTGTTTATAGTTTGATCGTGGCGATCCAAAAAATATTTTTTTAGGGCCCCAAAACGGACCTAGAAGTACATAGAGATGTGTTGACATGAAAACATACAAAATAAGTCAGTTGGATTAGGTGGGAGGCCACCAGTGTCCACCTGGAAGATGTGTAGGGCTTCACACAGCCCCAAAATATAACCCACAATTACGAAGAAGTACAGAATAACGTGTTGAACTAAAAATTGTCAAGAGGAGCCAGTTGGAATAGGTGGGTGGCCACCAATATCCACCTGGATCAGTCCTCCCCCCTTAGGAAGCAATGGTCTCTATTGCGTTGAGTTCCCCCATCATGTGAGGAAACTTATGTTGAATTTGGCCCTGGGTGAGCCACTTTCCTTGGTGTAGGATTTTCCCTACCTTGGCCCCGGGTGAGTGTTCCCCCCTTAGGAAGCAATGGTCTCCATTGAGTTGAGTTCCCCCACCATGTGAGGAAACTTCTGTTGAATTTGGCCCCAGGTAAGCCACTTGCCTTGGTGTAGGAGCAACCCTGCCTTGAATATGCTACATCAATGGGACCCAAGGGTTGGAATCCCAACCCCTCTTGAAATGAGTTGTGGTTGGTGGAGCTATGGAGAGCCATGGTGTAGATGTGTTGAACATAGGAGATACTCTCATCCCAGGTACGTGAATGCTTAGAGTTGTACATGTGCAGGATGTGCACAAGCATCTGATTGACAACCTTTGTTTGGTCGTCGGTTTGGGGGTGGAAAGTAGTGGATTTAATAAGCTTGGTGTCCAACAGTGAACAGAGACTCGAACAAAATATGTTAAGGAACCTGTTGTCCCGATTGGAGATGATGGTCTATGGTATCCCAAAATGGATGCACACTCATTCGAAGAAGAGCTTGGCAGTATATGTCGTTGTGATGCTCTTCTTGTAGGCTGTGAGGATGGTCATCTTTGAAAACCGATCAACCACTACAAATACACGATCATTTTCGTGCTTGGTGAATAGAAGGCCAGACATGTAATCCATTGATATGGATTCCCAAGGCCTCTCAGGAGTAGGAAGACGGGTGTACAAGCCTTGCTTCTTGATGGATGGCTTGGAAATGGCACAGGAAGTGCAAGATCTGATATACTTGTTGACATCATGTCGGAGTTTTGGCCAATAAAAATATTTCTGTAGAACAGCCACAGTTTTCTCCACGCCAAAATGTCTTGCCATTTCACTGTAGTGAGCCTCCCAGATCATTTTTTCACACTCACTTGCAAAAACACAGAGATGGCCAAGATGACATAACAATTTATCCTGAATTTGAAAATCGGTGACATCCGCACCTATACACAAGAGTTGATAGGTGGTGGTGAAGTTCAGATCGTGTTGATAAAGTTGGGGCCACTCATATGCCTTGTGCCCACAAGAATGGAGCACGGTGGTGAGTGTAGCCATGGGAGGTCGACTGAGGCAGTCAGGGACACGATTTGTGATCCTTGTCTTATACTTGATGTTGAGATGGAACTGTTGCAGTTAGGTGGACCACTTTTGATTGTAGTCGTTCTACAACTTCCCATGTGTCTGTATGAACTGCATAGGCTTTTGATCAGTGTGGATGATTGTCTCTTTTCCCAGAATGTAATGTTTCCATTGACGACAGGCTTGTACAATGGAATAAACTTCCTTGTCATAAGTGGGGTATTTTAGGACATTATCTGAGAGTGTCTCACTATGGTATGCCACCAGTGACCATGCTGAGTGGGAACTGCACCTACAGCATAGTCGAATGCATCAGTCTCAATATCTAACAGTTGTTGCGGATTGGGTAAGGAGAGTATTGTAGCTGAGCACAAGTGATGCTTCAGATCATCAAATTCTCTTTGTTATTTCTTCCCCCACATGAAATTTTCCCTACCACCGCCCTTGGTCACTTGGTTGAGGGTCCATGCAATATGGGAGAATCCCGACACGAACCGTGGGTAGAAGTTGGCCAATCCTAGGAAGCTCCAAACCTCGGTGAGTGTGGTCGGTGTTGACCAGTCACGGATGACTTGGATCTTAGTTGGATCAACATGTACCCCATGTTCATCAACAATGTATCCCACGTATTGGACCATGTTCATGCCAAATGAACATTTTTCCAAGTTGGCATATAGCTCATGTCGTCGCAAAGTGCTCAAAACCTGTTGAATATGGTGCATGTGCTTCTCCCAAGTTTTGTTGAAGATGAAGATGTCATCCAAATATACCACCACAAAAGAGTTGGTGAAGGGTCTCAATACATCATCCATCAACCTCATAAAAGTGGTTGGTGCATTTGTTAAGCCAAAGGGCATGACCATCCATTCAAAGAGACCTTCTTTAGATTTGAAAGATGTATTACATACATCAGTTGGCTCGATGGGAACTTGGTGGTAGCCAGACTTTAGATCAATCTTGTTGAAGAACTTTCCCCCCCTGAGTTTGTCAAGAAGGTCATCAATTCTAGGAATTGGGTACCGATTCCTGACTGTGATTTTGTTTAATGCTTTGTAATCAATGCAAAGTCGTCAGGTCCCATCTTTATTCTGCACCAGTACAATCAGGCTTCTACAAGGAGAGGAGTTGGGTCTGATGTGCCCCCTTTAAAGCATCTCTTGGATCTGATGCTTGATTTCGTCATTTTCCATCAACGAGCGATGATAGACCGGTCCATTAGGCAGAAATGTGTCGGGGGTTAGATCAATTGGATGCTTGACTTGGCAGTGCGTCAATACCTGGGTGGGTGAGGAGAAGATGTCTATGTACTCTTCCATGATCCCGTCCACTTGCTTTTGTTGCAAAGAGAGACTCTGTGTAAAGGCCACAGATGTGGTGGCGACCTTCTGCTTACTGTGAGCACAGATCACAAAGAAGACGAATTTCTCAATCTGTGAAATGACCTTACTTCATTGCTTAGCAGAGATTAAAGAAATAGCGGTAGGTTGCGCCACCTCTAGTATCTTGTATAATTTTCTACCTAAAGTAATAATAACATTGTGGGGTCTAGGCTCATACACAGCATGTCTCTTCCACAAATATGGTTGTCCTAAAAGAACATCACAAACTTCAAGGGGAGCAATATCACACAATACCTCGTCTTTGAAGGGCTTGATGCTCTAGAGAAAACGACATTGTTGGATGACAAAGCCAATGGTGTAGGTTTGGGGTGCAGTATCATCGACAGGTCCAGCCGCTTGATGATCTCTGCTAAGATCAGGTTCTTATGACTGTCACTATCGACAATGAAATGAAGCGGAGTTCCCTTTACCCACATCTGCGAGTGAAAGAATAATTCTTATTCCTCTAGTTCTTTTGGTTCACTTGGTTGGACTTTGGTGGTAGCGACCATGGAACTGGGTTCAACATCGATAATTTGTTTCCCTCCTTCTAGATTTTATTCGGAGTCAGAATCGGCCTCTAACTCAGAAGCTTTCAACTCGGCCACAAGTGACTACTTGGAGCGACATTCTTCAGTGTTGTGCCAAGGACTTTTATGGTATTCACACCATTTTATCGTGTCCTTCTTTGACTTCTCATTACCCTTCTTGTGTTGCAGCTTGGACTGGTTTTCTTAGGAGTGGCCATGTTTGTTCTGTTGGCGACAAATTTTCCTTACTTCGGCTGTGAGGATTTTGCAGATCCAAACTCTCGCCTCTTCTGCTTAAATTTTTGTTCGATCTTGATAGCATATCTATACGTCGTACCTAAGGATGCGATGTCCAGAAACTCCATTTATGTTTCAATGTATCTATGCAAACAGTTGCAGTGTTTGAGCACCAATTTCCATTTAGAATATTTGATACCCAATATTGTGCGCAGGGTATGGAAAATATTGGTGAAATCTGGTAATGTCTGGTTCATTTCCTTACGCAGGGTGGTCCATATGGTGTACTAGTCCGCGTAGCTTCCAACAGGGTAGTAGTGTTCTTTAATGGCATCCCTGAAGGAATCCCATGTGGGGGCGACCGTAAATATTGCAGATTTCTCTATGGCCCTTTTCTCAGAGTAAGTATCCCACCAGTCTTTAACATGGGGGACGGCCTTGAGGAGTGCAAAAGTAATTTTTTCCCTATCATAAAAATTGTGGACCAAAAAATACCCTTCGAGTAGATTCAACCATTTATCCACAACATCTGCATCTATCAGTCCTTCAAATAATGGAATATCAAAATTTACCTGTAATTTGAAGGGGGTTGCATGACCTCTTGATGAAAATGCTTCTCCTGTGGGAAGCCGCCGAAGGATTTGTGCAAAGTTATCCATCATTTTGTTCCTTTGTCGCACGAGAGATTCCCCGAGCAACATTTTAAAAGGATATCCTGCTTCATCATCTTTCTTTTCATCCCCCATGGGTTTTTGTCGGGCTCAGCGTGACCAACCTTGCAAAGGCTTGACTAGTTTGAGTCCCAACGTCTTGTACCCAGATCTTGTTGGGGACATGCATGAAGAAAAATAAATGAAGAGTAGACCGCTCTAATACCATTGATCTGGATTTATGATCGGAACGAAATGAATAACAGACTGAATACAATAACACAGAGATAACAACAGATATTCGGTGAACAATAACTTTTATTGAATAAATGAAATAGGTTGAAACTGTAAAACTGCAGAACTAAAACAACTTGCTCGAATGGTGGTAGCTATCTCTGAGAAGAGATGTGGCTGCTACACTCATTTGTTTGAGTAGAATTATTACAATAAGGCTCTAGAGGCCTTTTTAACATTACTCATGAATTCCAAAACCGTAGACATCTAAAAACCTAACCCTAGAAGGTGAAACACCAAAAGTTATGTAGGTCCCTATGGGTAAGTTGGTACCTCAACTTCCCGGGGTCGTAACTTTTTCATACGACCTCTATTTTAGACGTGTGATAGCTCGTTGGAAAGGTGTTTTCGAGAGATACACATTATGCCATCAAATTCTGACTCCATCTATAGTTTGACTGTGGTGATCCAAAAATAAAATGTTTAGGGCCCCAAAATGACCCTAGAAGTATAGAAAGATGTGTTGACATGAAAACATACAAAATAAGCCAGTTGGATTAGGTGGGAGGCCACTAGTATCCACCTGGAAGATGTGTATGGCTTCAGACAACCCCAAAAGTGTAGAACCCACAATTACAAAGAAGTACAGAAGAACATGTTGAACTAAAAATTGTCAAGAGGATCCAGTTGGAATAGGTGGGTGACCACCAATATCCACCTGGATCAAATGTCTCACATTCAACCTACTAAGGGAGCGCACATCGGATATGTACAGGATCCAGGAAGAGAATACCAGCTCATATGGGAATAGCACAGTATAACGGTCATAGAGGTTTCAATCAGGGGAACAAAGCAAATTTTGGTAGAGGTCGAGGTAGAGTAAATTTTGGTAGAGGAAGACGAGGACCGATTATCTATTATAATTGTAATAAACATGGACACTTGGCTCGAGATTGCTAGAACTTGTGTACCATGTGCACATATTGCAGAGAACTAGATCACGCAACGGAGGATTGTCCCCAACTTGTTGCAAAATGGCAGGCCAGAGGAAACCCAAACCAGACTCAGCATCAGACTCGGAATGTGTAGATGATATCAATCAAAAAACACAGTAAAGGACCAAAAATCGCAGTCGTTACACATGGAGGAGCTCAGACAGGCATTGATATGGAAACTCAACGAAACCAAACGGAGCAGTGGGTAATAAATTAAGCAGGGCCTATGCCAACATCCGATCCATGGTAGGAAAAAAAGACATATTAGAGTGCAAGAAAGGAAATATTTGGACCACATGGGGGAGCATAAATATCATCCTTGCCTCATCTAGAAGACCCAACAGTACCTGAAAAGTCAAGTGCGCAAGTAAGTACACTAACAAAATTCTTAAATAGTTGTGTAGAACTAATGAAGGATAGAATTGTGCTAAGTATATTATATAACATGATTGATCACTGCGCAAAAGGAAAGGACACCCCTGTCGCGCAAAGAATGGTAAATTAGGTACTACGCAGAAAGAGAACCAATGGGGAATTCAGGTTTAATGCGCAAATTGGGGAGTACAATGTGGATAATGTTATTCTGGACTTAAGATCGGATGTGAACATACTACCTAAATAGACAAGGGAGATGATAGGAGAGCCTAAGCTAATATGGCCCCTTATTTAGTTAAGACTCCTGAATCAGCATAAGATAGTCCCGATTGGATGACTAACAGGAGTACCTATGAACATAGATGGGGTGCGCAACATGGAAGACTTTGAAGTTATTGAGATAGTAGATGATATTCAACCATATCCAGCCTTAATGAGATTGGAATGGGCGGTTGAAAATCATGCAACTATTAACTTGAAAAGGAGGGAGATGATCTTCGAGGTTGGGGATCTAAAGGTTACTGCACCTTTGGACCGATCAAAAGGGAAGAGATACACAGAATCAGTAAGAGGAAATTACGTGAAAAAATTATATAATATGATTGCACTGATGGAATATTATGTCAACTCGACAATGGATGGTGCACTAAGTTGGAGAAGTATCAATTCATGCGTATCAGATTCAAAAGTTGTTCTAGAGAATTGGCAGCAAAGGATGCATGAAGTGTCAACTAGACGATGTGCATGTGTAAACCGATCCTTGCGCTAGATTGGCACAGAGATACGTGACCCACCCATGTACGATGGAATAACTAAGATTGATATGTTTATAAAAGTATTTGTGTTACAAGTACCTGAACATCAGAGGATTTTGGCACTGGATATCGTCTTAAAAGCAACTCTAGCTAGATGGTGGGTCGCGCATAGAAAGGGAATAAAGGACTAGGGACAGTGTAGTAGACTTATGAAGATACGTTTTGGGCCCAAGAAAGAAGAAAGTGTGTAGAAATACACAGGGAAGGGTGACTCGGCGAGTCACGTAGATTGATGTAGAGCTTTATGGCACTCAGAATCAGAGACAGAGTGGATGCATTTATTCATACACACATTGGATACAATTCCGAAGAATTGGTATTTAGAATTGGAGATGCGCAGGGAGACAACAGAATGGGAAGGATTGGTCCATATATTTTAAATCATGTTTACATTTGAACATGAATCCCCCTCCATATATGCAGCACTACAGGCCATCCGAACAAATATCTTCTCAGAGGTAAAATCGATGGAAGAAGTACCATTAGGCAGTGTGCACAAAGCCAAGATGACGGTCCAGAAGCTATTGGAATGCTATAATGTCACGGAGGAAGAATACGATGAAGAAGATCTCAGTAATGTGCAGGTACCAGAGACAGAAGGAACACACGTAGTCGAAGGGCCCGAGCTTGCCTCCTCCACGTATACACAGCTTATAAAGAAAAAGAAAGTCAACATTGGGACTATGGAGAATCCTAAGTGTTGGGTATATGTTATATTATTTGCATGAATAGATCTAGTGTATGCTACTTTGCGTTGGGCATGCGGGGTGGTTATATCCCCCTGTGTAGGGGTTCAGGGCAGCACCCCTGAGAAAAAAAAATTGCCTCGGGAAATGTGTCGTATTTTTGTCTCGATTTTTGTGTCGCCTCAATTTTCGTGTCTATTGTTGGGCAATTTTTTGGCACATGGTTTTTGTTGATAGTTTTCTATTTTCGGTTAAGAAATTAGGGTTGTTGACTAATCCAAGTCATTGGGTTAGGGTTTTGGATGTCATTGGCTCCTATATGTATATTGTATTGTAAACATTGTAACACAATGAATAAATATAAAATATGTTGGTTTTCCCAGTTTGGGTTTCCAAGGAAAAAATCTATGTGTAATGTTTGTATTTACCATTATATATTTTATGTTCTTTTACTGAAAATTTGTTTGCAGTAAATATTGTACAAGGTTAAAATCTACATTTGGTATCAGAGTTTTGTTGGCTTCACGGGGATGCCTTTGTGGTCAAGGGTTTGGATCAAAACTGTGATAAGCCTTGTTACAGTGAGAGATATGTGGTATTAATTTTTCAGGTGAAAATAAATGGCAAGCAGTTCAAAAATGGAGATGGAGAAGTTTAATGGGAAAAATTTTGAGTTGTGGAAGCTCAAGATAGAAGATTTGTTGGTGGACAGAGATCAATGGATCGCGGTGGATCCAGGTACTACACCTACAGGAACTTCAGGAGATGACTGGAAAAATTTGGATCGAAAGGAGAAGAACACAATCCGACTGTGTCTCTCAGATTTTGTTTTACTGAATGTGTCAGAGAAAGCTACAGCCAAATATTTATGGGATAAGTTGGGGAAGTTGTATCAGTCTAACTCCCTAGTAAATATTTTTTTCCTGAGAAAGAAGTTGTATAACCTGAGGATGAGAGATGGAGACTCGGTGGTAGAGCATTTGAATTCCTTCAATACTGTGGTAAGTCAGTTAGTATCTGTTGAGATTAAAATTCCAGATGAAGATAAGTGTATCAATTTATTGTATTCTTTACCAGACTCGTGGGATAGTGTGGTTGTGGCCATAGGTAGTAATGCAACTTCATTGAAGTTTGATGAAGTGGTCTCATCCTTGTTGTCTAAGTAAATGAGATGGAATAACATGGATGGACAAAGCACAGATGCATTATTTGCATGAGGACGCCCCTAGGAAAGAAATAGATCTAAGTCCTCGAGTGGGATATCTAAGTTTAAGGGTAGATCTAAATCTCCTAGAAATTTTGTAAAGGTATGCTGGAGATGTGGAAAAGAAGGGCACTACAAGATGCAGTGTAGATCCAAATTTGAGAAAAATAAGGGATCTGAAGAAGCTCCTTCTACAGAAGAAAATACCTCCAAGAAAGAAGGAGGGGATGTGTACTTGGCTTCTTCAAGCACACATGCAGATCATGAGATATGGTTGGTTGACTCGGGTGCATCATTTCATATGAATACCCACAATGAATTGTTTTGTGAATATGAAAGGAATGATGGAGGTGTTGATATTATGGTAGCTGCAGGAGGTATTTACCTCCACATATAAACCTAACAAGAATAGAATTATTCTGGAAAGAAAGAAGAAACCCTATTGAGTTGGCTAATAACCCTAGAAGACAAGTCGGCCCAAGAGGATAACTTGTATTAGGTTATTATCCTCCAAGAGAAGAAGTCGGTTAGAAGAAATATTATATACTAAAGAATTAGTACGCAGAATGAGAAGTCGGCACTGGCAATCTGTCAGATTTAGTATAAATACAGGAGGCCAGTCTTCATTCTATCCAGTATTCTCAGAACTGCAGAGCACACTTGTGCGCACTGCAGTTGGGCAGTTTTGTGTGCAAGTCTGGAGGAGAGTTGTTGTTGCAGCTGCTACAGCTAGCAGATTCTGGTTTTGGGTTGGAGTATCTCTTGGTTATGGTTTAGACTATCTGATCATCCCTTGTTTGGTGCGCTACCCTTTGTTTGGTTGTCTAGCCTAGGGTTTGCTTCCGGAATGATTCTTTGTCAAGGTTAAAGTGCTCGGAGGGTGGCTTCGACCTATGGTTGGGTGACAATAGTGATATTGTCTATGTTAAAATGATCACATCCATTCATATTCTAACAGGTTATGGGCCCAAGCCTCCTTCATTCAGTCTAACCATTGGAAGGGAGCATATCCATAAGGATATTAAGCTCGTTGAAGAATTGTTACTAGGGTTTCTAGCAGGAGCATTCACCAAAGCACTGCTGCTAGGGTTACTAGCAGGTGCAGTTGCAGATGCAAAAACCCTAACCCTCTCGTTGAGGCACCTTAAAGTGAAGGGATTGACATAATTTTCAGATAGACCAATGCGCCCTAGCCTAGTGCATCTCCTGGTACTCTCAGCAAGCCAAGACGTCAAGTTTGAGTTTTTTGTCAAATCTAGGGTTGACCAAGGCAGCCACGACTTACTCTATGAAGTCAAAAAACAAGTTAGATGGAGCTTCTAACTTTAGAGCATGGAAGACAAGGATTGACCTTATCCTTTCCAAGAATAAAGTGTTGGATATTGTGAAAGGAGAAATCGTGAAACCAGAGTTTGAAGAAGGAAAAGAGAAGGAACCGCATAACGTTGCAATTATGGAGAAGTTCAAAGACGGTGACATCAATGACATGATTATCATAGTGGACTCTATAAAATATCACTTGATACCCTACATCTCCCATCTTGACTCATCGAAGAAGATGTACGATGCCCTAACAAACCTCTTCTCAGTTAGAGACATTGGACAAGTAATGAGTCTAAAAGATGAGCTCTATGACATGAAAATGAATGATGATGATAGCATAACATCATACTTTGTGAGGATCTCTCAGTTAAGATATCAACTACAAGCTATTGAAGAAATCATTTCAGAGAAGGAATTGGTAAACATAGTACTCAATGGTCTTCCCAAGACATGGGATGCATTTGCCGCAAGCATGAACACAAGGAAGGAGTATCCTACAT
>SNQJ01S0002555.1:461996-502275 GCA_010110895.2 Picea sitchensis | reverse complement strand
CGATGATCAAGCCTTCACAACAAGGTTCAAGGATTTCAGGAACAAAAGGAAGTTTGGCTCCAGGAAGAAGCCAAATCAAGAGAAAGATATGTCAGAAATACAATGCTTCAACTATCGAAAGTATGGTCACTACAAGAATCATTTTCCCGAGTTAAAGAAAGGAAGGAAACACACGAAGCATCAGTTGCCGAATAAAAGGAACCTTCAAATAAGACTAAGCAAGATGAAACAAACTTCTTCTTCTAAAGACAAGGTAACGATACTCTTCTTAGTTCTTGTACATATCTTGTTTGCATAGTCTCTGTACATATTTTGTATATCTATAATATGTTCCAAGAAGAACTATACCTATGGAAGAACAAAAATATAAGGATTGTTATCATTATACAAGTCAAAGGATTAAATACATCAAACAAATCATGTGGAATCTATTACAAGATAAGCCGAAATCAGAATCAATCTTGAAGAAACTTAGAAGAAGCAAAGACGGAAATAAGTCATCAATCAAGAGGAAATTGGAGAAAGACTTATGACACTTTGCAGAAGACAAAAAGGATGCAGACAGAAGCGTGGACTTTGTTAGATGGAGGGAGTCGATTATATATTTCCAAAAGAAAAACATGCACTCATACATGAAGCAAGGATTAGGAGGGAGCTAATCCTATGATCCATTGAAGACGATGAAGTATATATCCATGGTAGCAGCCATGAAAAATAGTATGTGTTCAGTTCGACCTTAGGAGAAGTCTTCTTTGAAGAGAAGCCTTAAAAGTATCCCTGGTTGTCCATCCACATCCGTGATCCTATGATGAAAGGAAGAAGTGGAATCTTTAGGACATGGAATCTATAAGAAACTCCATGGACCCAAGAGCTAAAGAAAAAAACGTGAGGAAGAACATGAAGATTCCAAGAAAGAAAGAGAAGCCAGAACAACCAGTCATTATATTGAGAATCACAAGATTACCAGCCTGATATGAACTCACTAAACGCAATCAAGCAAAGGAACTAAAAATTGTGATGAAGAACAATGTATATGACTGCAAGCATTTCAAGATCCAGAACTAGAGGTTATCCCAGATGGAGGGAGAAGACTATGATAATTACTTGTTTCAGTAAACCAAACATACCTCCACATGAGTCATTATATCATCCGCAATATCCAAGGGTTGGAGTTCTACATCATATGAATGCCAAGACTATTCTCCAGAGAAATTGAACAAAGAGCGTATGAAGAGCAACCTCAAGGCTTTGAGGCATACCAGAAAGAGACCCTTGTATGCAAATGGAAGAAGACAACTCGGTGGAGAACCTTCAATGCACAGCAGAAGCATGGTGAAGATTTTTCTATAACAAAGATATTGTATTAGAATGGTTACTCAAAAGCTCAGAAGTACCACTTGGATATGTTCCAGTTTCACCCTTGCCATGATGTTATGAGCCAACAGGAACCAAAGAGGAATCCAACAATGATATACTTTATTGATTGGATTTATATGAAGCCTTCAGAGAAAACTAGTGTTCCATAAAACCGAAGTACATTTGAGATCAAGCATTACATTCTCCGTGATGAATTCCAGAAAGTAAAAAGTGGTTCTCATATATATATCTCCACAGATGAGCAGATAAGCAGGCATTTTGGTAAAGCCTATGTCCAAGATGAAAGAGTTTGTCTACTCAAGCTGGAGCTCGTGGAGACGACTTTCTTATTGAAAAATGAATAGATGACTCCCAGGTTGGGAGGGAGCACCGTTGTGTTATTGATTTATGGACAGTGATTTTTCAATTCGAAAAATGGTCCAGGATGAACAGTTCCTTTCCAGTTCGAAAAATGGTCCAGATCGAACGGTCGTTTTTATAATGAAAATGGTTTGATGGATTGTTGATGTACCATAGACATCGATTTCCCATTTTGGTTAACATGGAGAATGGTCTAGGGAAATCTCTCTTCTTGATGGTTAATCAAGAGAACTGGTCTGCCTCGTCGTATAGTCATTCTTTCGAGGATCACAGTTGTGAGAAGATTCGAAGAATGGTCTGTTTTGGAGGTTGGTGCAGGACAGTGATTTCCTTTGGAAATGGTCCAGACATTCATTCCTTAGGGAAGATTCATTCTCTCCAAGTTGCACTTTGTTTAGTGCCGGAGGAATGGCCCAGGGTGGGGAATGGTCCAGGTTCAGCAATCAAGGACAGACATTGCTTAGGGCAGACTCATTATGTCCAGATTGCACTTTGTTTAGTGTCGGAGGAATGGCCCAGGGTGGGGAATGGTCCAGGCTCAGAAATCAGGACAATTATTCTTCCTTGCTTGAGAAGAATAGTCCAGATAGCTCATTATTGATGTTTGACTTTCTGAGGGCAGATGCTCTTCCAGATCTCACACATGTGAGTGGAATAATGGCCCAGATAATTCAGTTTATATCATAACAATGTTTTCTGTGCAGGTTGATATCAGATGATTGTTATGGAGACTGTATGTCTCTGGACAGTGGGTGCATGCTACTGTGGTGGATGTGTTCCACTGATTATGAGTATATGTCATTAATCAAGTATCTGTGTGCTAATTGGTGTGGTAGTGTACCACTGGATTGTGGTTGTGTACTACTATGGATAGACACAGTTGTGTTCTATTGAATGATATTGTTCTGATCGCCTTGAAGACTATCAACAGTGTTGGAAATTATTATCAGCTAGATGGATGATCCATGGAAAAAGATTTCCCAGACAGGAAAATGGTCCGGGACATTTATTCTTCTAGGACATATGTTTGGATTAGAAGAATGGATCTTGTGTCACTCTGTGGAGTGAGTTACTCATCCAGCATCATGTCTGATTACTCAGATGGAGTATGGTTTCGAGAGATGATACAGCTAATGACACTGATAGTAATTATGGAATCATAATCTAGTCATGAGATAGTCTATATGACTATGTTGATGCTACCAGGTGAATGGTATGTTTTTGCTCAAGACCATTACCTTCAATACCTCCCTAGCTAGGAGGGAGTGTTGATATTATGGTAGCTATGGGAGGTATTTACCTCCACATGTAAACCTGACGAGAATAGAATTATTCCGGAAATCAAGAAGAAACCCTAATGAATTGGCTAATAACCCTAGAATAAAAGTCATCTCAAGAAGATAACTTGTATTAGGTTATTAGCCTCCAAGAGAAAAAGTCAACTAGAAAAAATATTATATACTAAAGAATTAGTACCTAGAATGAGAAGTCGGCCATGACAGTCGGTCAGATTTAGTATAAATACAATATTCATTATGGCCAGTATTCTCAGAACTACAGAGCACACTTGTGTGCACTGCAGTTGGGTAGTTTTGTGCGCAATTCTGGAGGAGGGTTATCGTTCCAGCTACTACAGCTAGAAGATTCTGGTTTTGGGTTGGACTATCTCTTGGTTATGGTTTGGACTATCTGATCAGCCCTTGTTTGGTGTGCTACCTTTTGTTTGGTTATCTAGCCTAGGGTTTTCTTCCGGAATGATTCTTTGTCAAGTTTAAGGTGCTCGGAGGGTGTCTTCAGCCTATGGTTGGGTGAGAATAGTGATATTGTCTATGGTAAAATGAGCACATCCATTCATATTCTAACAAGAGGTAAAATTTTCCTAGGTGATGATTCGACAACCAGAATCATAGGACGAGGAAAAGTCAAATTGAGGCTCATAGATGGAAGGATTATAACACTACCTGGTGTTCTGAATATCCCAGGTTTGGCCAGAAATTTGATTTATGTAAGAAAAACGGAGGATGCATGAGTAAAAACAATATTTAAAAAGGAAACCTGTAGGATGGTTCGATGAGCAATGGTTTTGTTGAAGGGAGTTCAGTTTGGAACTATGTATAAGATGCAAGGAAACACTATTAGTGATGGGTGTAATAGTTTCATTGTTCCTGATATTGGAGTTGAAAAAGAAAGAACTCCTACAGTCTCTGGAGAAAAGGTTATGATGTGGCATCAAAGGATGGGGCATATTAAAGAGAAGGGTCTTCGACTACTACACAGTAAAGTTATGGTTGAAGGTATGTCTAACTGCTCACTGGATTTTGATTTATGTGAACATTGTGTATATGGGAAGAATAATCGAGTAGGATTCTTCTCTAGTGCAACGAGGGTAGAAGGAATTTTACAGCTAGTTCACATTAATGTGTTTGGAATTGTGTCAGTTCCATCATTGGGAAAATCTATGTACTATGTCTCATTTATAGATGACTTCTCCAGGAATACTTGGATATATTTCTTCAGGAATAAATCCGAATTCTTTGACAGGTTTAAAGAGTTTAAGGATCTTGTTGAGAATCAAACAGAGAAAAGAATTAAGGTGTTGATAACAGATAATGGCAGAGAGTTTTGTGGGAATGAATTTGAAGAATTTTGTAAGAAGTGTGGTATATAAAGGAAGAAGAATACTCCATATACACTTCAGCAGAATGGATTTGTGGAAAGGATGAACATGACGTTGATGGAAAAATCAAGGTGCATGCTCAGTGGTGCAGGGTTAGGGAAATAATTCTTGGCAGAGGCAGTGGGTATTTCATGTTACCTGGTCAACAGATCACCCTCATCAGTGTTGGATGACAAGACTCCACAAGAGGTATGCACTGGTAAGAAACCTTCTCTCACACAGCTCAAGATATTTGGTTGTGACGCCTATGTTCATGTTCCAAAGGAAAATAGGAGTAAGCCAGATAAGAAGGTTGAAAAGTGTATCTTTATTGGGTATAAAGATGGTCTCAATGGTTATAAGTTTTGGAACCCAGAAACTAACAAGGTTGTGTATAGCCGATATGTGGTATTTAGAGAAATGAAGGATGTTGTTAAACATGAAGTCCTGCCAAGTAAGGAAGAACCAAAGAAAATAAAGTTTGATTTAAAGGTTGATGAGTCAGACTCTACAGAAGAAAATGAATCAGAAGAAGAAAATCCTCATACTCCAGTATTGAGGAGATCGGTTCGATAAAGAAGGCTACCAGAAAGGTATACTCCATCTGATTTTCGTTCAAATTTTTCTTTGTCTATTACTGATGATGATCCTAGAACTGTTAGGGAGGCAGTGGATTCAAATGATGGAAATCTCTAGAGAAAGGACATGGATGAAGAAATGGTAGCCTTGGATAAGAATGAGGCTTGGGATCTAGTGGAGTTGTCGACTGGAAGAAATCTCATTGGTAGAAAATGGGTATTTAAAAAGAAGTTGAATGCAGAAGGCAAAGTGGAGAAATACAAAGCTCGGTTAGTAGAAAAGGGTTATTCCCGAGTTGAGGGAATTGATTTTGGTGATATTTTTTCTCATGCTGCAAAGTTAACTTCTATAAGATTTATATTAGTTGTTAATGTTGCATTTGATTTTGAAGTAGAACGGATGGATGTGAAGACAACATTCCTACATGGGGATCTGAAAGAAGAAATCTATATGAGCAACGAGAAGACTTTGTTGTGAAGGGAAAGAAGGAGCTGGTATGCAAACTGAAAAAGTCTCTATATGGTTTAAAACAATCCCCAAGGATGTGTTATCAAAAATTTGATACTTATATGTTGGGACTTGGCTTCAGGAGAAGAAAAGAGGATCATTGTGTGTATTTTAAATTAATTGGTGATCATTTGATTTATTTGTTATTGTATGTGGATGACATATTGTTGATAGGAAACAAGGAGATTATCCAAGACATGAAAATTCAGTTGTCCTCTAAATTTGACATGAAGGACCTAGGTGCTTCAAATTTCATTTTGGGCATGGAAATTAAAAGAGATCAGAAAAGGAGGAAACTCTGGTTAAATCAGAGAAAATATTTCGAGACAATATTGCAGAGATTTAATATGCAGGAATGTAAACCGGTCAAGGTCCCTATTCCTGTTGGTGTAAATTTATCTGTGAATCGGTGTCCCAAGACATAGGAAGAGGAGGATGACATGTCTCATGTTCCATATGCGAGTGCAGTTGGAATTTTGATGTATGCAATGGTATTTACTAGACCGGACATTGCACATGCAGTGGGGTTTTGAGCATGCATTTGTCAAAACCAGGAAAGGAGCATTGGACAACATTAAAAAGGGTTTTCAAGTATTTTTGTGGTATTGCTAGCTATGGATTGTGCTACCAAGGAAGACCAATATTTGACAGAGTGTTGGACATACATGACAGTGGGGTTTTGAGCATGCATTTGTCAAAACCAGGGAAGGAGCATTGAACAACATTAAAAAGGGTTTTCAGGTATTTTCGTGGAACTGCTAGCTATGGATTGTGCTACCAAGGAAGACCAGTATTTGACAGAGTGTTGGACATACATGGCTTTGTGGATGCAGACTGGGATGGAGATTTGGATCGTAGGATAGCTACAAGCGGGTATGTGTTTAACTTATTTGGAGGAGTAATCAGTTGAATGAGAAAAAGGCAGGTTGTAGTGGCACTTTCAACTACAAAAGTTGAATACATGGCAGCCACTCATGCAAGTAAGGAAGTAGTATGGTTACAAATATTGTGTTCAGGTATTAGGTTGGTACAACAAGTTGTAAGGATAGATTGTGATAGTCAGAGTGCAATTTTTCTGGTGAAGAACCCATCTTATCATTCAAAAACAAAACATATTGATATTCAATATCAGTTTGTGACAAACATGGTTGAAAAAAAGAAAGTGTTATTAATGAAGGTGGACACTTTGAAGAATGTTGCAGATTCATTAACAAAATATGTGAGCACTGAGAAGTACTCTTGGTGTAGAGGATCCATGGGCATTTCTTCCTTGGATTGTTGACTATGTAACCTTGTAACCCCATGTATGCAAAGGAAACAACAAGTGGGAGAATGTTGGGTATATGCTATATTCTTTGCACGATTAGTTGTAGCATATGTTGCATTACGCCAGGCCCGCGGGAGGGTTTGAGGGGGGCGCGCTAGGCCCCCTTTGGGGGGTGATAGGGGGCGATATCCCCTACACAGGGGTTCGAGGGAAGCAACCCAGAGAAAAAATATTCCTCGGGAAACGTGTCTCATTTTTGCCTCGATTTTCGTGTCACATCAGTTTTCGTGTCCATTGTTGGGCGGTTTTTTGGCACATGATTTTCGCCAATATTTTTCTATTTTTGGTTAAGGAATTAGGGTTGTTGACTAATCCAGGTCATTGGGTTAGGGTTTTGGATGTCGCTAGCTCTTATATGTATATTGTATTATAAACAATGTAACACAATGAATGAATATAGAATATGTTGGTTTTCCTGGTTTGGATTTTCAAGGGAAAAATCTATGTGTAATGTTTGTATTTTCCATTGTATATTTATGTTCTTTTACTGAAAATATGTTTGCAATAAATATTGTACAAGGTTAAAATCTACATTAAGTTTGCACAGATATGAGACTATTGGAATGATGAGACAATTGAGAAGGTGGTAGACTTATTACGGGAGTATCAAGACTTATTTCCAACCACATTCTCAAAGATGAAAGGGATAGCAGGTGACTTAGGTGAGATGAAGATTCCACTGAAACCTAGAGCCAAGAAAATACGACGAGACCTTATAGATTGAACACGAGGTACAAGGAGAAGGTTAAGGCTTAAATAGACAAGATGCTAGATGTAGGAATTATTGAACCAATAGAAGAATCTGAGTGGATTATCCCAATGGTGGTGTAGGAGAAAAATTTCATAGGAATTAGGATCTGTGTGGATCTAAGGAAGATGGATGACGCATGCTTACATGACCCATTCCCAACACCATTCACAGATGAAGTCCTAGAGAACGTAGGAGGTCAAGAAATGTATTCATTTACAGATGGATTTTTTGGATACCATCAGATAAAAATTGCATAGGAGGATAGACACAAAACCACATTCGTGACAGAATGGGGCAGTTATCAGTACAGGGTGATGCCATTTGGATTGAAGAATTCCCCTGTAGTGTTTTCTAGATTAGTAGTGGAAGCATTCAAGGAGTTCATCCATAAATTTTTAGAATTTTATTTAGATGATTGGACGGTGTTTAGTCTACTGCAAGATCATATAGAAGAGCTTCAGCTTATGTTAGATCGATTCAGGCAATGTCAGATTTGCCTGAACTTGAAGAAATGTATATTTTTTGCACCATTTGGAATAATACTAGGACATGTAGTATAAAAACAAGACTATTGGTTGACCAAGCCAAGATCACAACTATTCTAGAGTTGGAGCCTCCGACATTAGTCAAACAAATAAGAGAAGATTTGGGTCATACATACTATTACAAGAAGTTTATCAAAGGATATGTGCAGATTACAACACCCATGGAAACGTTGTTGAAGAAGGAAGCCAAGTTTGAATGGAATGAGGACTGGCAGAAGGGGCTAGACATGTTGAAACAAAGATTGGTCACAGCGCCCATTTTAATCTTTCTAGATTGGAACAAGGAGTTCCATGTCCATGTAGATGCATCATCCATTGCACTGGGCACAATAATCTCACAACTAGGAGAAGGAGACATCGATCATCTGATTGTGTTTGCAAGTAGGAATTTGTCTATATATGAGAAAAATTATACCACTACAGAACGGAAAGGCTTGGCCATGGTTTATGCGCTAAAAAAGTTTAGGCATTACTTACTTGGGTCTCACTTCAAGATGTACACAAATCGTTCTGCATTAAAATACTTTGTCAATGAACCTGTCTTAGGAGGAAGAATATGAAGATGGATGTTACTATTTCATAAATATGACTTTGAGGTCATAGTAAAACCAGGGAAGCTAAATGTAGGAACGGATCATCTCTTGCGCATATTGACAGGAGAGGATGTAGGTAATTTAGATGATAATTTCCCAGATGCACAGTTTTTTGCAGTTAGGATGGTGGATGATTACTTCGCGAACATTGTGTATTTTCTCAATATAGGTGCGGCCCCCTCCAAAATGACAGTTGTGTAGAAGAAACAATTTATAGTGAAAGAAACAGACTATCAGTTGATTGCAGGGAACTTGTATAAGTTAGGGGTAGATGGAATCTTGAGGCATTGTGTATTGGAACATGAAAGGTTGGTAATACTGGAGGAAGCACACAATGGGATTGTTGGAGAACATTACGCAGGAAAAGCAACGGCACAAAATATTTTATGCGCGGGGAATTGGTGGCCCACATTGCATAAAAATGCAAAGGAGTATTGTCAGTCCTGCAATGTATGTCAAAGAGTGGGTAAACCATCTAGGCATGATGAAATACCATTAAATCCACAAGTTACGTTGCAAGCATTTGATAAGTGGGTCATTGACTTTGTAGGTTCGATCAACCCACAAGCAAAGAGATCAGGAGCAGGATATATCATTACTGTGACCGAGTGCTTAACCAGGTGGGAAAAAGCAAAACCAGTTACTGATTTCACCACATATTCTACTGCATGGTTTCTATTCGAGAATGTAGTCATTGGGTTTGTATGTCTACACATATTACTTAGCGATCAAGGTACACACTTTCTGAACACAACGATTTCCGCACTAACTAAGGAATTTCATATTCATCATCGGAAGAGTACACCATATCACCCTCAGGTTAATGGCATAGTGGAAGCATTTAATAATATTTTGGAGAATGCTTTTACAAAAAAAATCAATGTTGGAAGAGATGATTCAGACTTACGCATCCCTGCAGTACTATGGGCATATAGAAATACAAGTAAGAAGTTGACAGGGCAGTCACCTTTTCAGTTGGTCTATGGATAGGAAGCAATGATGCCAATGGAGTTCATTGTACCTAGTATGCGCATTGTGGACATCAATGAGCTCTCGGATATGGGTGCAATAGAGGAGAGATTGGCACAATTATTCCATCTTGAGGAGGACCGGTTTCTTGCAGTATTCCATCAGTAGGTGCAAAAATCCAGAGAGAAGGCCTGGCACGATCAACACATTAAATCAAAGAAATTTCAAGTCGGTGATTTGGTACTACTCTATGAAAACAAGTATCTACAGAACCCAGGGAAGTTTTGCATGTACTGATTAGGTCATTATGTGATACAACAGATAATTGAGACAGGTGTTGCACGGTTGGGAACCTAGGATGCACAAGTCCTAGATGGAATAGTGAATGGAAGATAGTTGAAACTCTATAGAGACAATCGACCTTCTGCACAGTAATATGGGTTGTGCCAAAACCCCTTTATTATAGTAAGTGTACCATAGTAGAAAGAAAACAAGAAAAATCCATTAAAAATAAGGAAAGAAAAACAATAAAAAGGTAGTGATAGGATAAAGAAAACGAGTGGGTGAAATCTCAAGGTATCAGAAATTGCACAACTCAACAGATCATCTCACACGCAGATAACACTGCACCAAGTTCAAAGAGAATATATGGACATGCCCGACTGCGACGAGAAACACACTACTACGCAGATTGGCATGAAAAAATCATTAAATGCAGTCAGGCAGGCACGAAAAAGAAAGTTGGACGGTCAACATGACGGGTCATAAAAGCACCGTATAAACATTAAATTTGAAAATCCATCAGAAATCCTGGATAGATTAGCAGTACGAAAGGAGGATCATAAGGAGGATTTGGAAATTAAATATCATTTAGTTACCCACTTACCAACTTTGACTCCATATTGGAAAAGACAGTTAAAGTGAGATATGACCGGCCTACTTGGCATGAACACACAAAACACGGAGAGTAAAGGAAACTCTTCGCCATTTTTGCATGCAAAGTAGGAGCAAAGAGAGCCAATTTCTCCACGCCAAGTTACAATGACCCTCACCTCTACAGAGAATTCATTCACAAGTCCATCATATAGAGAAAATGGCACCATCGAGAGTAGGAGGACCGTTCACAACAACCAGGAAACAATCAAAGAAACCAGTAGATGAGGAGGTACAAGAGATGGCCAGGCCTTCGGCCCCGATGCCACCTTAAATTTTTCACCGAGATTATTTTCCCCCACGGAAGGATGACGCACCCCCAATTATAGTTCCAGCAAATGCCAAATATCCATTACCTATAACAACAGTCCTGAAGGGTGTCAATCAAGCTAAGGACATGCTCGGCAAGGTGGCCAATTTGAAATTTATGGACCATGATATCACTGACATGCAGAAATTCCCTAAGTTGGCCAGGGATCAATACTTATGCACAAAGACCAACCTTGGTACAGTAAAAACTCAGGTGGAAGCACAAGAATGGGCATCAAGCTTAGAGAAAGCTGGGATACTCAAGTTGTTCAAAATTCCACATTTCGGATGAAGTAACAAAATCAATGCTTGTGTCAAGGTATTGTTCAGTTTCGTCCATGGGGGGATTCTTTGGCTTGATCCCCCCATTTCAATTGAAACAACGTTAATTGAGCGCATCACAGGGTTGAGCAAGGCAGACGAAGACCCGTCACTATTATTCCTCAAAATGGGAGAGTGATCCCTCTCTGAGGCCATAAAAGACAAGTATGACACATTTAGAGGAAAAAGGGGTTTGGATGTGAAGAGCAATAGTGGCCAAGAGGTTAGGTTTACAACACAGGTTTTATCTTGCAAACTACTACGTAAATATCACAGAGATGAGGTACTAACAACAGTCATCTCAGTCACTGAAAAATGCAAAGAGGGTGTTCAAATGAATTGGGAAACCTTTCTCATTAACCAATTTTTGCAAGACTGCACAGAGGCCTAGGATAAGGGAGTGGAATTTCATTATGCCTGGATACTGATTTTAATTGCACTAGTCGAGTAGCAGGAGCCCGTATTTTACCAGCGCATGTGTGTTTCAAGTCGCATCCCTTTGGCTACTAGATATACCAACTTGTGGCACTCCATCATCGAAAGATGACAAACGGACACCAACACCACTTTTTACTCTTACTTACAGTTCATCACAAAGGTAGTAGAGACTAGATGGAACATTCCAGAGGAAACAATCACTTCCTACATGGATGTCACGCGCTTTAGAGCAGGCATGCGCCATCTATATGTGCAAGCCAAAAAGGATCATGTGAAAAAGAATTTACCAACCACTTACCGGTTGACAATGGAAGAGGTGCACTACATCATCAATCACTGGGAGGATGACTGGAAGAATCCAACCAAAAAGCTAGGGTCCTCACAAGAGGACGAAGACCAAGGGAAAATCAAGGAAGAGGAAGAGGATCGAACAAATGGTGCGGAAAAGTATCCTGACCAATCGAAATCCCCTGAAGTGGGCCTCAAAAGAAAATATCAGGAGCCAGAAAAAATAGGAGGGGCACCAGAAAAGACAAGAGGGGCGTGAAAGAAATCTAAAGCACAGCGCCATGCCATTTTTTGTATTTTGACCGATGATAATATGGATCATATTGGGTACCTGATCCACGATTCCACCAAGGAAATTTGGGAAGAAGCTACAACAAAGCATGAAGACCACTAGAAGAAGGTCTAGGATCAGTTGGGATTCCTTCAGCATCTTTTAGAAATAGTGTGTGTGGTAAAATAACCCAATACAGGGGATGTCCCATCCACTGACTGAAGGATAGCAGAGGACAGTGCACAGACAGCTCTAACACAACCCTCAGAGGAGCATCAAACTATACAACTTGAGGCAGTTGCACTTGAGTTACCCACAAGTGAATTGCAGATGAATATTTCGCCATTGGGCCACCTTAGTCTCGTCATCTCTAGACTACCCATCCAAAGGGTAGAGGAACTCCAAGCATAGTTGGTACAGGAGATAAGGCATCGAGGCAACGCCGCGCACCAAGATTTGACCAGATTGAGGGACGAAAGCGCCCAAGTATAGACGCAGTATGATACATCCCCATAGAAAAAGAAGGAGCTTGAAGTTAGAATGGAGGAAATTATGAAGACAAAATAGGGCGCAAAAGAAAGGGAAACGCAATCCCAAAAGGAGAAGGACAACATAGAAGCTATGGTATAGAAGACATAGGTAGTTGTCCAACAGTTATAAAAACAAGTACCAGAAGTTCCTCTGGTCGTAGAGACCACTACGGAGGAACAACTGTTGAATATTGGTGAAGTTATGAAGAGATTTAGAGAGCAGATCCAGGATCTGCGACTACAAAGCATGCCCAACATGCCAGCTGAGGTGCGCAAGGGTAGACTAAGGATGGGAACAATAACAGTTACCAAAGTTAAGAAATTTGAAGATGAATGCACAGGAATTTGTGAAGAAAGTTCCAAAGTATGGGAAGAACTCATGGGATACCCAGAGATGAAGATCGTAGAGGCTAGACTGTGAGCAACACAAGAACAATCCAATGAGGTGGTAGAAAAGGTGACAACATTGCCATCGGTCGAGCGAATGGCAGCCATTTTGGCGTAGCGACAGACATGTGTCGAAGTAGAGAGACTCGGGGACTAGCAGAAGGTATTTCAACGGAGACTTGGTCCCAGACAAGAAGAAGCGGTCAAGATTATTGGAAAATTGGCCAATGTATAGGGGAAGGTCAAAAAAGTCGCAGCTAACACTGAGGGAAAAATTCAAGACTTGATCGCACATGCCATTGAGGAGATCACAACAAAAGTGGCCACCATGGTTACTGAGGTGGAAGCAGCTAAGGTTTTCGCACAACAATTCATTGCAGAGTGGAATAACAGGAAACATGCATGAGTGGCTCAGGACGAGCCACAGGTGAGTGTTGGGGGCCTGTTGGATAGGTAGTTTTTAGATGAAATTTCGGAGAAAAACCTAAGTATGAATAAAGGACGCAGAAGGAATAAAGTGCGTAGAAGGAAGAAATCGTGCAAAATAAGAAAGCACGCAAAAGGGAGCAGAAGGATGGACAGCGTGAAGGATGAATATAGCGCACAGACAGAAGGATAAAGCAAATGAGCAAGAGAAGGAAGTGCAAAGGATGACAATGTGACTTTCCATAAATAGAAGAACAACAAAAAAGTTGTATAAAGAACGAGAAGTAGAAGAAGGCAAACAACCAGTTAATTGAAGTTGGCCATGCCATGCATTGTAATGGGATATTTTGGGATAGATAAGAATAGAAATTTAAGCCCTAGATTTTGGGTATAAATATGTAATGGGTGGGGTGAAAATAGAGAGCTAGTGAGAGATAGAGAGTGAGAGAGAGCTATTGGGCTAGAGAAATTGTGTAGAATCTATAGAGGTTGGGATTATGTAAGGATCATGAATGTAATCAATTGATACGATGAAGAAAGATAGAGTTTGAGATATAATCTCGCATCTTGTGTTCTTTACTTGTTTAAGTGTGTTTATGAATGATATTGTTATATGTCACAGACTATATTTAGTGTATGGATTGATTATGTTGCAATATTTATGAATGGTTGTAATAATCAAGAGCATACATAAGCTATAATAAGGAACAATGATTCACACATCCACCTCCCTTTCCCTTACTGTTGCAAAAACCTAGTTCTTGTAGTCCCAATAGATACCTCGGGTGAGACTTCATCTGCGCAAGCAGGTGATGCCTAAAGGGTTGGTGTCTTGAGGGATTGTTGGACACAGTAGTACCGAACCTTGGGTCTTACAACCTGTGCGCAAACTATTATAGCCCAAAAACACCAGTCTTTATTAACCATAAAATGGTGCATTCACTTGTTGCAACTCATCTCATGTTGCAACATGCCTTCTGTTGCAACACATATTCTACTATGACACACCTCTACTACAACACCTCTTTATTGCAACATGTCTCTAGTGTATCACACCTTTGTTGCAACACATCTATGTTTTAACTCACCTATGCTAAAACACACCTCATGTTGCAACACATCTTCTATTGTGACATGCCTATGTTGCAACATGTCTCTGCTATAACACACCTCTGTTGCAACACGCCTCCTATTGCAACATGTATTTTGTTGTGGAAATCCTTTGTTGTAACACATATTTTCTACAACAAGGATTTCTCTATGACATGCCTCTACTGCAACACATATGTGTTGCAACATGTCACTGATGCAACACACCTCTTTTTGAAACAAGCCTTCTACTGCAACACAAACCCCAAATCGGTATCATGCATTCGACAACAACTTATATTCATAAACTTATATTATATTTTCAACACAACATCACACTTCGATTGTGTCACAGAATATTGAATCGATGGTTAACTTATCAACCAGGAACACATCCTCATATGCATACCTCTCAGATCTATGGGATGCATACACACTTATATGCTCAAAAACAAATCTCTACACTCGGTTTCATATCCAAACAAAAGCCTTGCCTCACATGCATCAAACACTAAGCTCTTCAACAATACTACACCCTTCCACCTGTGACCAAGGTTAGTTCACAAATCCAGTAATCCTCACACATGTGCTAAAATCATCAGTCCATATGTAGTCTTCCAAAGACTCTATGTTCACCTCCAAGTTATCACATATTTACACATGACCTTCCTCTTATCCAAGATCCCAGTTTTTGTAATTCTATTTACACTACATTTATCCTGGATATTTGAATATTCGAACAACTGGACTTTCTATATATCATTTATTTCTTCAAAATTTCAGATTCTGGATGGAAGAAAAAAATTTAGAAGTGCGGTCAATCCCTCCATGTATTATCTTAATTTTATGTGGCATATTGTGTAGTATCCTATGTGGCATCCGCACATCTAGGATTTATTTTGGACACTCAAAAGTTAGACCTATAATCACCCACTTAGCAATTGATGCCACCTCATCCGCTCACTAGTACCTAATTGATGTGTTAACTTGGCATGGAATTTAGCATGGTATCCTGCGTGTCGTCGGGCATGACATTTGACCTGGCATCTGGATCTAGGTTTTTATTTTAATTTACATTATTTTCCCATTTGGATGCCAGATTTCCAGATTAATCGTACCTTCCATTATTCAAATATTTTTTATTTAATGATTTTCACTTCAAATTTGATTTTCGACCAACTGAATTAAACTCACAGCATGAAAAATTAATGGCACTAATACCTTTGAAGGAGAAGTAATAATTAATGTGGGTGCATTCAAAATTCTTCTTACACTAAAACAATATCAAAGTCTGAAATATCTCTGGTAAGAAATAGTCATTTTTTTCTTTTATGCAATGAATTAAACAAGTACTCCTTTTCCATTTTCTTTTGAATTATTTTATTTGTTCGATTATGCTCCCAAATGATATATTTTCATGGTTTTATGCAGATAAAATGGATAAAAGAACTAAAGGAAAGTAGGGAAAAGTGGAGGATTCAAAGGACAAAGAGTTTGCAGAGGACAAGAACCCTAATGTTTCCTTCTTCTCTTACACAAGCCATAACACTTGACACAAATAATGCTTGGATTGGGGACAAATTTACAGAGTTTTAAGATACGATGATTTTCTTAAAGATGATGAAGTAGAAAGAGAAGCTTATGCAACTATCAAAAATTATAACCTTCACCATATAGTTGCAAGGCCAACAATTATGCCCTATTATGACATGGTATGGTGGATATTTGCTCATGTCGACCTCAAAACTGCCCAACTACAGAGCACACAAGTGTGCTCTGCAGTTCTGAGAATACTGGCCAGAATGAAGATTGTATTTATACTAAATCTAGCAGACTACCATGGTCGACTTCTCATTCTAGGTACTAATTCTTTAGTATATAATATTTCTGCACAGTAATATGGGTTGTGCCAAAACCCCTTTATTATAGTAAGTGTACCATAGTAGCAAGAAAACAAGAAAAATCCATTAAAAATAAGGAAAATGAAAGAAAAACAATAAAAAGGTAGTGATAGGAGAAAGAAAACGAGTGGGTGAAATCTCAAGGTATCAGAAATTGCGCAACTCAACAGATCATCTCACACACAGATAACACTGTGCCAAGTTCAAAGAGAATATATGGGCATGCCCAACTGCGAAGAGAAACACACTACTACGCAGATTGGCATGAAAAAATCATTAAATGCAGTCAGGCAGGCACGAAAAAGACAGTTGGACGGTCGACATGACGGGTCATAAAAGCACCGTATAAGCATTAAATTTGAAAATCCACCGGAAATCCTAGATAGATTAGCAGTACGAAAGGAGGATTTGGAAATTAAAGATCATTTAGTTACCCACTTACCAACTTTGACTCCATATTGGAAAAGATAGTTAAAGTGAGATATAACTGGCCTACTTGGCATGAACACACAAAACACCAAGAGTAAAGGAAACTCTTCACCATTTTTGCATGCAAAGTAGGAGTGAAGAGAGCCAATTTCTCCACGCCAAGTTACAGCGACCCTCACCTCTATAGAGAATTCGTTCACAAGTCCATCATATAGAGAAAATGGCACCACCGAGAGTAGGAGGACAGTTCACAGCAACCAGGAAACAATCAAAGAAACTAGTAGATGAGGAGGTAGAAGAGATGGTTGGACCTTCGGCCCCGATGACACCTTAAATTTTTCATCGAGATTATTTTCCCCCACGGAAGGATGATGCACCCCCAATTATAGTTCCAACAAATGCCAAATATCCATTACCTATAACACCAATCCTGAAGGGTGTCAATCAAGCTAAGGACATGCTCGGCAAGGTGGCCAATTTGAAATTTATGGACCATGATATCACTGACATGCAGAAATTCCCTAAGTTGGCCAGGGATCAATACTTATGCACAAAGACCAACCTCGGTACAGGAAAAACTCAAGTGGAAGCACAAGAATGGGCATCAATCTTAGAGAAAGCTGAGATACTCAAGTTGTTCGAAATTCCACATTTCAGATGAAGTAACAAAATCAATGCATGTGTCAAGGTATTGTTCAGTTTTATCCATGGGGGGATGATTTGGCTTGATCCCCCCATTTCAATTGATATAACGTTAATTGAGCGCATCACAGGGTTGAGCAAGGAAGACGAAGACCCGTCACTATTATTCCTCAAAATGGGAGAGTGATGCCTCTCTGAAGACATAAAGGACAAGTATGACACATTTAGAGGAAAAAGGGGTTTGGATGTGAAGAGAAACAGTGGCCAAGAGGTCAGGGTTACGATGCAGGTTTTATCCTGCAAACTACTACGTAAATATCACAGAGATGAGGTACTAACAACAGTCATCTCAGTCACTGAAAAATGCAAAGAGGGTGTTCAAATGAATTGGGAAACCTTTCTCGTTAACCAATTTTTGCAAGATTGCACAGAGGCCTAGGAGAAGGGGGTGGAATTTCATTATGCCTGGATACTGATTTTTATTGCACTGGTTGGGTGGCAGGAGCCCGTATTTTACCAATGCATGTGTGTTTCAAGTCGCATCCCTTTGGCTGCTAGATATACCAACTTGTGGCACTCCATCATCAAGAGACGACAAACGGACACCAACACCACATTTTACTCTTACTTGCAGTTCATCACAAAGGTAATAGAGACTACATGGAACATTCCAGAAGAAACAATCACTTCCTACAGGGATGTCATGCACTTTAGAGCAGGCATGCACCATCTATATGTGCAAGCCAAAAAGGATCATGTGCAAAAGAAGTTACCAACCACTTATTGGTTGACAATGGAAGAGGTGCACTACATCATCAATGACTGGGAGGATGACTGGAAGAATCCAATCGACAAGCTAGGGTCCTCACAAGAGGATGAAGACCAAGGGAAAATCAAGGAAGAGGAAGAGGATCGAACAAATGGAGCGGAAAAGTATCCTGACCAATCGAAATCCCCTGAAGTGGGCCTCAAAAGAAAATATCATTAGCCAGAACAAACAGAAGGGGCACCAGAAAATACAAGAGGGGCGTGAAAGAAAGCTAAAGAACAATGCCATGACCTGTTTGGTATTTTGACTAATGATAATATGGATCATATTGGGTACCTGATCCATGATTCCACCAAGGAAATTTGGGAAGAAGCTACAACAAAGCATGAAGACCACCAGAAGAAGGTCTAGGATCAGTTGGGATTCCTTCAACATCTTTTAGAAATAGTCTGTGTCATAAAATACCCCGAGACAGAGGATGTCCCATCCACTGACCGAAGGATAGCGGAGGACGGGGCATAGACGGCTCTAATGCAACCCTCAGAGGAGCAGGGAACTATACAACTTGAGGCAGCTGCACTTGAGTTACCCACAGGTGAATTGCAGACAAATATTCTGGCATTGGGCCACCTTAGTCTCATCATCTCTAGACTACCCATCCAAAGGGTAGAGGAACTCCAAGCATAGTTGGTACATGAGATAAGGCATCGAGGCAACGTCGCGCACCAAGATTTGACCAAATTGAGGGACGAAAGCGCCCAAGTATAGACGCAGTATGATACATCCCCACAACAAAAGAAGGAGCTTGAAGGTAGAATGGAGAAAATTATGAAGACAAAATAGGGCGCAAAAGAAAGGGCAACGAAATCCCAAAAGGAGAAGGACAACGCAGAAGCTATGGTACAGAAGACATAGGTAGTTGTCCAAGAGTTATAAAAACAAGTACCATAAGTTCCTCTGGTCGTAGAGACCACTACGGAGGAACAATTGTTGAATATTGGTGAAGTTATGAAGAGATTTAGAGAGCAGATCCAGGATCTGCAACTACAGAGCATGCCCAACATGCCAGCTAAGGTGCGCAAGGGTAGACTGAGGATGGGAACAATAACAGTTACCAGAGTTAAGAAATTTGAAGATGAATGCACAGGAATTTGTGAAGAAAGTTTCAAAGTATGGGAAGAACTCATGGGAGACCCAGAGATGAAGGTCGTAGAGGCCAGACTGTGAGCAACGCAAGAACAAGCCAATGAGGTGGTAGAAAAGGAGACAACATTGTCACCGGTCGAGGGAATGGCAGCCATTTTTTCATAGCAACAGACATGTGTCGAAGTAGAGAGAATCGGGGACTAGCAGAAGGTATTTCAATGGAGACTTGGTCCCGGACAAGAAGAAGCGGTCAAGATTATTGGAAAATTGGCCAATGTACAGGGGGAGGTCAAACAAGTCACAACTAACACCGAGGAAAAAATTCAAGACTTGATCGCACATGTCATTGAGGATATCACAACAAAAGAGGCCACCATGGTTACTGAGGTGGAAGCAGCTAAGGTTTTCACACAACAATTCATTGCAGAGTGGAAGAGCGGGCAACATGCATGAGTGGCTCAAGACGAGCCACAGGTGATTGTTGGGGTCCTGTTCGATAGGTAGTTTTTAGATGAAATTTCGGAGAAAAACCTAAGTATGAATAAAGGACGCATAAGGAAGAAAGTGCGCAAAAGGAAGAAATCGTGCAAAATAAGAAAGCACACAAAAGCGCGCAGAAGGATGGACAGCGTGCAGGATGAAGATAGTGCACAGATAGAAGGATAAAGCAAATGAGGAAGAGAAGGAAGTGCAAAGGATGACAGTGCGACTTTCCATAAATAGAAGAACAACAAAAAAGTTGTATAAAGAACGAGAAGTAGAAGAAGGAAAACAACCAGTTAATTGAAGTTGTCCATGCCATGCATTGTAATGGGATATTTTGGGATAGATAAGAATAGAAATTTAAGCCCTAGATTTTGGATATAAATATGTAATGGGTGGGGTGAAAACAAAGAGCTAGTGAGAGATAGAGAGTGAGAGAGAGCTATTAGGCTAGAGAAATTTTGTAGAATCTATAGAGGTTGGGATTATGTAAGGATCATGAATGTAATCAATTGATACGATGAAGAAAGATAGAATTTGAGATATAATCTCGCATCTTGTGTTCTTTACTTGTTTAAGTGTGTTTATGAATGATATTGTTATATGTCGCAAACTATATTTAGTGTATGGATTGATATGTTGCAATATTCATGAATGGTTGTAATAATCAAGAGCATACATAAGTTATAATAAGGAACAATGATTCACACATCCACCTCCCTTTCCCTTACTGTTGCAAAAACCTAGTTCTTGTAGTCCCAATAGATACCTCGGGTGAGACTTCATCTGCGCAAGCAGGTGATGCCTAAAGGTTTGGTGTCTTGAGGGTTTGTTGGTCACAGTAGTACCAAACCTTGGGGTCTTACAACCCGTGCGCAAACTATTATAGCCCAAAAAAACCAGTCTTTATTAACCATAAAATGGTGCATTCACTTGTTGCAAATCATCTCATGTTGCAACATGCCTTCTGTTGCAAAACATATTCTACTATGACACACCTCTACTACAACACCTCTTTATTGCAACATGTCTCTAGTGTATCACACCTTTGTTGCAATACATCTATGTTGTAACTCACCTATGCTAAAACACACCTCATGTTGCAACACATATTCTATTGTGACATGTCTATGTTGCAACATGTCTCTGCTATAACACACCTCTGTTGCAACACGCCTCCTATTGCAACATGTCTCTGATGCAACACACCTCTTTTTGAAACAAACCTCCTACTGCAACACATATTTTCCTACAACACAAATCCCAAATCGGTATCATGCATTCAACAACAACTTATATTCATAAAATTATATGATACGTTCAACACAACATCACACTTTGATTGTGTCACACAATATTGAATCGATGGTTAACTTATCAACCAGGAACACATCCTCATATGCATACCTCTCATATCTATGGGATGCATACACACTTCTATGTTCAAAAAAAACTCTCTACACTCGGTTTCATATCCAAACAAAATCCCTGCCTCACATGCATCAAACACTAAGCTCTTCAACAATACTACACCCTTCCACTTGTGACCAAGGTTAGTTCACAAATCCAGGAATCCTCACACATGTGCTAAAATCATCAGTCCATATGTAGTCTTCCAAAGACTCTATGTTCACCTCCAAGTTATCACATATTTACACACGACCTTCCACTGACTCATGCCACTTGCACAACAATATCACAATAGGGCTATTCTCCATGGGATTTAATTACTCAAGTCATGGAATTGAATGTGCATCCATTCATGTCAACAACACAACAACATAACATCCTAAAACATTTCATCCATACAAACACAAGGTTAAATCTGCAAAACCCTATCTTTTATTCATTTCATATAGAATAGAATACATCATATCCATGGCTAGCTGCGAGCTTAAAATATCTATAGGGTTTCCAAGTCAAAGTTCACGGTAACCTCAACCACTTTCTTTCTCTCACTGTCTCACACGACCTATCCTCTTGTCGGCTCTATAAGCTCTTCGATATTGTGTTTTATTCCTTCAAAAATAGTTCACTTCAGTTTCCTTAACAGACTCCTAACGCCCTTTCATCTTCTAGCTTCATATTCGTCCTTTCTGTGGTGACTATTCCCCTGAATGCAACCTTCTAGCTTCCACCAGGAGCACACTCTTCATCAACATGTCCTTTCCCTCTGTAATGATCGTGTTCTCCTTCCATGCACTTGTCTTCCACTCATTATGTAGAAACGTGTATGTCATGTAGCATCGCTCCATTTTTTGTGTTGCCACACTCTACAACATTCATTTGATATGCAACATTGTTGTTACTTCCCACAATATGTCACATTATGTCATTATTTATTTCCTACAACACTTAATCATTTTTGTAACATCTCTGTCACATACTACATCTTCCTTTGTTTTGTCATCCCTGGGATAATTGTAATGCTCATGCATCAGTTTTGATTCCACGCATCATTATCCTCTTATCCAAGATCCCGGTTTTTGTAATTCTATTTACACTACATTTATCCTAGATATTTGAATATTCAAACAACTGGATTTTCTATATATCATTTATTTCTTCAAAATTTCAAATTCTGGATGGAAGAAAAAATTTCAGAAGTGCGGTCAATCCCTCCATGTATTATCTTAATTTGATGTGTCATATTGCATAGTATCCTATGTGGCATCTACACATCTAGGATTTCTTTTGGACACTCAAAAGTTAGACCTGTAATCGCCCACTTAGCAATTGATGCCACCTCATCCTCTCACTAGTACCTAATTGATGCGTTAACTTGGCATGGAATTTAGCATGGTATCCTGCGTGTCGTCCGACATGACATTTGACCTGGCATCTGGATCTAGGTTTTTATTTTAATTTACATTATCTTCCCATTTGGATGTCAGATTTCTGGATTAATTGTACCCTCCATTATTCAAATATTTTTTATTTAATGATTTTCACTTCAAATTTGATTTTCGACCAACTGAATTAAACTCACAGCATGAAAAATTAATGGCACTAATACCTTTGAAGGAGAAGTAATAATTAATGTGGGTGCATTCAAAATTGTTCTTACACTAAAACAATATCAAAGTCTGTAATATCTCTAGTAAGAAATAGTCATTTTTTTCTTTGATGCAATGAATTAAACAAGTACTCCTTTTCCATTTTCTTTTGAATTATTTTATTTATTCGATTATGCTCCCAAATGATATATTTTCATGTTTTTATGCAGATAAAATGGGTAAAAGAACTAAAGGAAAGTAGGGAAAAGTGGAGGATTCAAAGGACAAAGAGTTTGCAGATGACAAGAACCCTAATGTTTCCTTCTTCTCTTACACAAGCCATAACACTTGACACAAATGATGCTTGGATTGGGGACAAATTTACAGAGTTTTAAGATACGACGATTTTCCTAAAGATGATGAAGTAGAAAGAGAAGCTTATGAAACTATCAAAAAATTATAACCTTCACCATATAGTTGCAAGGCCAACAATTATGCCCTATTATGACATGGTATGGTGGATATTTTCTCATGTCGACCTCAAAACATCCATAGTGGTAAGTGCATCTTGCCAAATTGTAGGATGATTTAGATCAAATGATTTGGCTACTGTGTACAAGTTAAGACCACTTGAAATCAGTTTAAAAAAACAATTTTTAGAAGTATTTAAAGCTCAAGACTTAGATATGGTTGATTTAGTAAAATATTGGTGGTATAACCCTGAGGTATTCAAGGTAAATTCAAATAGACTTTATCTGATTCAACATTTGAAACAACTGTATGGTTTGGTAGCAACAATGTTGTGTAGGTTATATGGTGAGAAGGATACCCGACTCTTTAAGTTAGAATGGGTTCCCCTTGTTCATCAAATTGTGGAAAAGGGTTCTATTTTCAACTGGGCTTAGATTTCAACTTCAACCATTCATCAAGCAGTTAAGCAGTCACAAGATGCTCCACCTAGTTTTAATGTAGGGTTTTTCATGTCTTCTTATTTAGTTGATGGTGTATGTGTGTGAAACCCTTTTCCTCCATTGGAATGACAATGGTCTCATTCTCAATTGCTTGTACATGTTTATTTCTCAATACTCTGGAGTTATAAGTGCAAGAAATATTTTTATGGTATATGTGAAAACTTCATGATTCCCCTTTATATATTGTTATTCAATCAACTAGATCTCGCATTTACACAAGAAGCCAGAGATGTCATCAAAGGGATTGGAAATTGGTATTTAGATGAAAATTTTCCCTACATAAAAATTTATGATTGTTCATTAACTCCCCATTTATTACCTCGGTGTGTTCCAGATCAACCTTTGTTAAGGGAAATTGTTTTTCAAACAGTGGTATCAAGGATCACTTGTGATTTAATAATGAATTCAAAGAAATTGTGGCCTACTTTTCCCATCAATCTTGGAATATATACTATGTTTAATACTCGTCATGCTAAAAAAGAAGGTATACAACTTGAAGACCTCTAGTTGTATTTTTCTAATTTAAGGAGACATGATCCTGATGGAAATGTTAGGTAACATTATAAATTAACTAGATATTCTAAGTCTTATCAACATGAAAGTTGTCCCTTTGACATTGTTTTTCAAGGAGCTCAAACTTATGAAGATGTCTTAAAAACAATTGAAGATAGCCAACATAAAGAAAAACTATTGGCCTATTAGAAAGAAAGGCGGAAATTGTTTGAAGAAGAAAAGAAAAGAATGATGGGTATAAAAGATAGCCAGGTAGAGTTTGTTCAGGAAGGAAAAAATGAGGAATATAACAAATAAGAGTAGGATAAGGCCAACAAAGGATACATAAGTACACGATTGAAAACCCTAGGGCCTGATAATGAAATTATTACATGAAGCATTCCAAGTCAGAATATTGTGATTAAATATTCACAAATTGATGTTGCAGGTACACCATCGATTACTATTACACCAATTGCTACCCTTAGTGGAGAAATATTTCCTATATGAGTTGATTTAGATAAAATGGAATCTATAGAAGAGACTGTGGTCTCCCTTGGTGAATATTTATTTAGAAACTCAAAAAAGGGGATTATTAAAGGTAGACCAAATAAGAGGAGACTGGGAAGCTCTAAAGAAGAGTCATAAAAATAGGTCATGATATGGAATGTCGCAAGGCAAGAACCATAAAAGGTTGCTAGAGAAATAACTTATCCTTTAGGAGCTTTTGCTAATGCTAATGTGTAACGACCCTTCGACTTATTTAACATTTAAGGATAATTGACCACAACGGAAGTAACACATTTTTTTTTTGAAACGTAGAGTAATTTTAACATAACATAACTGAATCGACATAATAATTAAATCATCATCTATCATTAAAATAATTGAGCACATTATAACTTCAATTTATCAAGAGGTTTCTAAAATTTTCCTACATTAAAATTTGGAATACAATTTTAAAGATGAAAAAGGTGTAAAGTAAGGTGTCTAACTACACCACTCGAATATTGTTCAAATTGTGCAATACTCTTATTGAGTTGACTGATGCAACAATGTACATATGAAAATAAAGTAAATTTCTCTTGCGTAAATTAAACCATTTAATCAACGAGATAAATATGATCTATCACTAATCCTAATTGATTATAATTAAATAACTATATGGATATCATGTAATTCATCCTTATCTACCTCGTTTGAGGTTGTGCAACCTACGCAATTCATTGTTTAAGTAGAATATGCAAGTTGTATTGTATATGTACAAATAAAAATAAAAATAAAATCATTAAACAAAACTATCAATATATAATCATTAATTTGTTAATCATAAATAAGGTATTTATAAAAACTATTAATATTAAGGCTATTGATAAATTCAAGCTACTATTATTAAGCCATTAAAATAAAGCTATTATTATTATTAAGGCTTACTAAAGTACAACCGTTATTAGCTATTAATAATATTATTAGTGTTAAAAAAACTAATAATTGTTAATGCGAAGTTCTCATGCCAAGGAAATAAAACAACACTACATTATATATATATATATATATATATATATATATATATATATATATATATATAAACTAGTAAGTTTAAGACAACTTGACACAACGACTATTAACTATCGCAACTTTTCGTCTACCTAAGATTGAGTAGGAAGGTCGATATCATGGTGCGCTACATTACTATCAAGAATAAACGATAATCAATAATTGCACAAGTGGTATATATCAATTTGAGTGATGCAAAGTTATTTGGACAACATGTCAAACGGGACCTTCAAGGGCGAATTAGTTTTGAAATCTACAATTATAACTATGTGATCTCAAAGACCACTACTGCAGTCAAGTTATCCCTAAGGAATAAATGCTAAAATTCCTGGTAAGGGAAAGATACCATGAACAACGCCCAGTGTTATCAGGTCTATTGTTTAAAACTATGGTTTTTTATATCAGGTCTATTGTTTAAAACTAGATAGCAACTGATCATTTAGGTTTCTGTGGTGAGAGATTTGTTTAGAAACTGTCGGAAGAATCACAGTGTTTTTTATAGCTTGTCGACGTTTCGGATCCACAACAGGATCCATCTTCATGACAAAAAATCCTAAGGAAAAATAAGAGAGGAACCCTTAATAAGAGAGGAACCCTCAAAGAATTAGGTAAGGCTAGTCGATAAGAAATGGGTCCCTTATTTTATACAACTTTGAAAGGTCCCACAAACCTTGGAGAGAGTTTATCACCCTTTCCAAACTTAATAGAACTCTTATGCGGCTTCACCAGCAAAAACATTGTATCACCAACCTCATAGTTGCAATCTATATGATCCACATCTGCATAACTCTTTTGTCGGTCTTGCACTTCCTTAATCCTTTCACTTATGGATTGCATCTGATCTTCCATTTCTTGAATCACTTCCGGTCCCACCAAGACCCTATCCTCTAGTCGATCCCAACTCTAAGGTGTCCTACATGGTCGTCTGTATAGAAACTCAAAAGGTGTCATCTTTATCGTACTCGGATAATTGTTGTTGTACGAAAATTCTACCAATGGTAAAAATTCTTCCCATCATTTTTGTTGATCCATCACATACATTCAAAGAATATCCTCTAGAATTTGATTCGTTCTTTCAGTTTTTCCATCTGTTTCAGAGTGATATGTTGTACTAAAATTCAATTACGTTCCCAAATCCTCTTGGAAACTAGTATGAAAACGTCCAATGAATATCGATCCTCTATAAGATATTATCTTCATTGGTACACCATGCAATCTTACAATTTCGTAAACAAAAATTATAGCTATGTCTAGTGCTTGATATGTTGTACGAACTGGGATAAAATGTGCACTCTTCGTCAAAGTGTCGACAAATGCAAAAATAGAGTTGTGTCTCCTTGCCATCAATGAAAATCCAACAATAAAATCCATCGATATAACTTCCCATTTTGATTCAAGAATCGCATGTGCCTGTAATAGTCTCATTGGATGTCTATGTTCAACCTTCACTTGCTGACATTAGAGACATCTCGCCACATAGTTAAATATACATGTTTCCATTCCCTTCCAAAAGAATAAAGGTTTAACATCCACCTTCATCTTTGTGACTCTGAGATGAGCCATATACACCGCTTGATGAGCTTCATTAAAAATTAACTTTCTCAATTTTTCATTTGTTGGTGCGTAAATTATGTCGTTATACCTTAGTATCCCATCACTATCCAAAGAATATACCTCATATCTAGGTATCATCATGGTATCTTTTCCAATATTTCCTTTTACTTCCTTGTACCAGTCGTCATCAATTTGTAATGCCAAAATATTTTCTCAAAGATTCGTCTTTAGTGGTATAACTGAGAAAATGTGAGGTCTCTGAACCAATGCATATGTTACTTTGTTAACTATTCCTTTAATGTACGTGATATCAAAATCATACTCGCTTAAAATTTCTAACCAACGTCGTTGTCGCACATTCAAGTCACTTTGAGTAAAAATGTGTTGCAATCGAGTATGATCAATTTTCAACTCGATTTTTTGTCCAATAAGATAATGTCTCCAAACTCTTAAGGCATAAACAATCGCTAATAACTCCAAATAGTGTGTTGCGTAATTATCTTCATGCTTTCTTAGTTTCCTTGAAATATACATGATAGCTCGACCTTCTTGCATTAATACGCCTCCCAATCCTTACTTGGATGCGTTAGTGCATACCAAGAATTCCTTGTCCATATCTATAACTTTCAATATTGGTGTTGTTGTTAGTAATTCTTTAAGATTTTGAAATGATACAACGCATTTCTCTGACCATACAAATTTCTTATTTTTCTTCTGCAATTTCGTAATTGGATTTTCTATTTTAGAAAAAACCTCGATGAAACATCAATAATAACTTGTTAATCCCATGAAACTACGTACCTCTTGTACGTTTGTCGGTGTTGGCCATTCCATAATAGCCTCTACCTTCGTTGGATCCACAATGATACCTTCTCCAGAAATTATATGTCCCAAATAGTGAATCTTTGTCTCATAAAACAAACACTTGGACAACTTTCTGTACAATTTGTTTTCTCTTAAACATTGTAGAACTAATCTAAGGTGTTTGGTGTGCTCCTCTTTCTCCCGAGAGTAAATCAATATATTGTCAATAAATACTTGTATGAACTTGTTCAAGTATTCGTGGGATACCTCGTTCATTAAACTCATAAATACACTAGGGGCATTTGTCAATCCAAATGGTAACACAGTAAATTCATAATGTCTTAATCTTGTTTTAAACGTTGTTTTAGGAATGTCTTCCTCCTTGATTCACAACTGGTTATACCCCGATCTCAAATAAATCTTTGAAAACACTTTCGTTCCTTTTATTTGATCAAATAGTCATCAATTATCGGTAACGGGTATTGATTTTTGATCGTGGCCTTGTTTAATTGACAATAGTCAATGCAAAGTCTCCAAGATCCATCCTTCTTTCTTACAAAAATTATTGGCGCACCCCACGGTGATACACTTAGACATATAAGTCTCAAATCCAACAACTCCTTCAATTGCATCTTTAACTCTTGCAATTCAGGTGTTGACATCTAGTATGGCGTTCTAGAAATTGGTTATGTTCCAGGTTTTAGGTCTATAGTAAATTCCAATTATCTATTTGGCAGTAAACCCGGTAGTTCTTCAAGAAAAACATCGGCAAACTCTGATACTACTGGAAAGTCTTCCAATCCTTCCACGTCACCTTTTTCATTAAGCGTTAATATGGCGTACAACTTACATCCCTTGCACATGTTTTTATGTAATTGTAGGGAAGAAATCAATCTGAGCGATACTCCTTGGTTTCTTCCTACAATTACTCTACTTTGTCCCAAATCATCAATCAAGCTTAATCTCTTCATCTTATAGTTAATTATCGCGTCGTGTGATTCTATCCAATCCATTCCAATCAAAATGTCGTAGGATCCCAAGTTTGTGACATAAAGGGTTAAATTTGTGATGAAATAACCCAAGTAAATGTTACAATCCTTAACCTTTCCCCCAACTTTTTGCTTGGCACCAGATGTCATTTCTACATATCTAAACTCGTCTTCTTTGACTACCTTCACCTTAATTCTTATAAGCACCGCACTAGATATAAAATTCTCAGTATCTCCTAGATCTATCAAAACACTAAATTGTTGATCTACTATTAGACCTGAAGTATCGAGAACAATAGATTGATGCTCGGCCTAGAGGTTATTCACCACTGCATGAATCCAATGGGCCTTTCCCAAATATCCCACTATCATCTGTCATGTTGATCTGACATCTCTTGCCTTCTCAATAGGACAATCTCTCTGATAGTGTGGCTCTCCACAAGTCCAACATTCGTTCTTAGGTCCAATGCTCCTAGTTCCACCAAAAGAATCTGTTGGTCTAGGGTTCTGAGGTCGTAATTTTTTCTGCAGAATAGATCTATACTGTTGTTGTTGTTGAGGACGACATGACTACTATTGTGGTGGTTCTCTATACAAATTCCTCTGATTGGTAGCATGTCTTTACGGTGTATAAAACATAGGTCCTCTAGGTGTATCATGATGCCTAGAAGCCTGTTTAACGGGTGTCTGTTGCTGCGGTGCTCTAAGTGGCACATGTTCTGTCTATTTGGAAGGAGTCCTACCCTGACCCCCACTATTTAATTATTTTTCAGTGATAAAATCTTTATGTACTGCATCATGCAAATTCTGAGGCATCAGAATCCTCACCTTAGCATGAATGTTATAGTTGAGACCAAACACAAACTTATTCACATTTAACTTTTCAGTGTTCAGGTGCAAAGTGTATCTCAGAAACTCCATAAATCTAGCCTCATACTCAGGTATTGTATGACTTCCTTATCGTAAAGCATTGAATTCATTGAGTTAGTTCTCAATGAACTCATCAAATAGGTACCTCTCTCGAAATCATTCCTCAAACAATTCCCAAGACACATCTTCAATGGCCATATTCAGTTGTGGAAAGAGTGTCTTCCACCAAATAAACGCACTCCCTTTCAGTTGGAAGACTGCCATGCAGACCTTCATGTTGGAGGTATAATCACACAGTGCGAAACACATTTCCATATTCTCCATCCAAGCTTCAATAGCTAAACCGTCCATATAACCTAGGAACTAGGGAAAGTTTACCTTCTCGAGTTCTCTATGAACACTACCACTAACTACAGGAGGGCATTGCAAACCATCATTGGGCAAAGAATCCCTACCCTCAATGTAATCAAGGAAATTTAGCAGCACCTCAGACATCCTCTGGAAAGATCTCATCATTCCCATGACATCTCCCACTGCAACCTGTTCTTGCTCAGTATTTTGCTTTTCTCCCTATGGAGAAGATCCCTCGAGTGTGGATGTACTGGGAAGAGGAATACCTCTTCATCCCGCACCCTGACGTCTAATCATTCTCTGTCCTCTAACCATGATACCTGCATAAAAAAAAATCAATTAATATTAGCAATATTTCATAATTTAACAAAGTTGCATTGGAAGTCATAACGACTCCTGTGTCACAGAGTAGAACCCTGCTCTAATACCATATGTAACAACCCTCCAGTTTATTTAACATTTAAAGATAATTGAACACAAAAAAAGTAACACATTTTTTTTTTAAATGTAGATTAATTTTAACATAACACAATTGAATCGACACAATAATTAAATCATCATCTATCATGAAAATGCTTGCGCGCATTACAACTTCAATTTATCAAGAGGTTTCTAAAATTTCCCTACATTAAAATTTTGTAATAAAATTTTAAAGACACAAAAGGTGTAAAGTAAGGCGTCTAACTACACTACTCGAATATTCTTCAAATTGTGCAATACTCTTATTGAGTTGATTGATGCAACAATGTACATATGAAAATAAAGTAAATTTATCTTGCGTAAATTAAACCATTTAATCAACGAGGTAAAGATGATATATCATTAATCCTAATTGATTATAATTAAATAACTAAATGGAGATCATGTAATTCATACTTATCTACCTCGTTTGAGGTTGCACAACCTGCGCAATTCATTGTTTAAGTAGAATATGCAAGTTGTATTGTATATGTACAAATAAAAATAAAAATAAAATCATTAAACAAAACTATCAATATATAATCATTAATTTGTTAATCATAAATAAGGTATTTATAAAAGCTATTAATATTAAGGCTATTGATAAATTCAAGCTACTATTATTAAGCCATTAAAATAAAGTTATTATTATTATTAAGGCTTACTAAAGTACAACCATTATTAGCTATTAATAATATTATTAGTGTTAACAAAACTAATAATTGTTAATGTGAAGTTATCATGGAAAGGAAATAAAACGACACTATATATATAAACTAGTAACCCTAAGACAACTTAACCCAACGACTATTAATTATCACAACTTTCTATCAACCTAAGATTACTTAAAGAGCACATAGAAATTCTCAGAGGAAAGAATGGTCTGGGTTGGGGTCGAGACCTTAGGAATAAATCATATCAAGTTCTGGTAAGGAAAGAGATCAAGACTTGTGCAATGTGGGAAACAGTTTGAGCGGCAAACTATGTAATTACCAGAAATTGAAAGATCGCAATTAATATGAAGGATACAAAGACTAGCGTGAATGTTATAGTAATCTAAGTAAGCGCAAAGAGAGACCTTGGAACTCTATACATGGTTCGAAGTTTAACAATCCTGAAAGGAAAGTGCCAAAAGTGCCACCTGGATTAAAATGGTTGGCATAGTAAGTGAGAAGTTAATAAATTTGGGTAAAGACCAGTCGGAATATGTGAAGCTAATTTCACTACCAAATACACAAACACTTACATGGTCATTCATGAAACACATCAGAATTTCAAAATAAATAGGAAGGAGCAACTAAATGTATTCAAGAATATAAATCAGATCCAAGCATTGTATGGAACAATACATAGGTGATCAAGTCAATAAGCAGATCGATTGAGATCAATTTGTATCCTGCTGGAATTTGTAAAAAATTTGCATCAATATAACGATGTCAAATTTATTTCCAATTATATATATATATATATTCTTAAAACAATAGAATATTTACATCCATATGGTAGGAGTATTATATCACTACCAAGTCGTTCTTTCCATACAGATTCAATTTACAAATTTAACATTCTAATACACAATAAATAACTAAACAATTAAATACCGTGACCAGAAGGAAGTTGGTATATGAGGTGATCTTCAACTTGGAATATTCTCATGCATCCCTTCCTTTGCCGGCTAATTCAACAATTTCACTGGTACCTCTCGTTCAACGCTAGGGGTACTTTTATTCCCCTTTATCCCCCCATGTCGCAAAGAGGCCACACGCAGGAATTCAGATCCAAAAACTAGCTCAAGCTTGCCATTGCAAGGAGAGACTTCCACCTCTTGTAAAAGCTTGTAGCCCGACTCACACAAGTAAACTCAGTCAATAGAACTTTTAACAACATTTCATTCATCCAACAATATGGTCCCTCTCCTTCTTCCTTTTCTTTCTTTTATAAAAAAATTGGTTTGACAATTGTCTTCTCATGCAATATTAGCTTATTTTTAATAATCAAATTAAATATTATTCACCCCCAACACAGATCACACTTTCCCCAAGTTTCACATGTTTAACCCTTTTTAATTTAAATAATTATGCATTTTCCCTCACACTCCTCAATTAGTTTCTAGATTTTCTCCTAATTGTCCCTTAGTTCCCCAATTTCTCTTTAATTGTGCCTCCTAACTAATTTATAGTTGGGATTTGATTAGGAATCTTCTCTTAGTTAGACTTTAGAGTCTAGAAATAATTAGGATTCTAACTCTATGTTGACTACCCATTCTCTCATGAATTAATTTTCGTTTTATTTAGAATTATTTTTTGCTAATTTCATGCACACATTATGCACATGCCTTAATTTGTATTCTTATTTTACCTTTACTAGTGTTATTTATTCTAAATTCCCTTAACCCAATTATAACTCTACTTAGTCAAAACACCTAGACTTAGATTTCATTGTGTTTCCAGTTTATAAATTTGTATTGATTTATATTCTCTTTTCTAACCAGTCTAAGTATTCATTTTAATTTCTAAGGTCTTCTAGATTTTTATTGACTCATAATTTATTCATGCAACATCCCCTTCAAGACGCATCTTCGTGCTCCAAGGGTGCCACTTGTCATTGACTAGTTTGGAAGTTGTGTGATTCTTGGAGTCAATACTCCACTTGTCGACCTTGTGTGAGAATAAGGGATTACTGAGGAATAAGGAGTCTGTCTTATTGTGCACCCCTCGGAAGTCCTTGTGAGTGATTGTCTCAATATTCCCCCACAACATCGTGAACCTCTCGGAACAAGGTAGTCGTTAACCTTCAGTTTAGGCCATGGCGGAAGTGCTAGTATGCTATGATAGGGACATTGCCATACCTCTCCCTCATCCATCTAATATCTATGTATGACCCATTTTCTCCATATGTGAGTCGGATTAGAAAACGTTGCCATACATGCATCCACTGATAAAGATAACATTAATAACTCATATACATTAAATCCATAAATGAATCATCATCATAGCACATGCATAAATAAAACAAGTACTCATAATCAAAGTAACAGTCCACTCCTTGACTCAACCCAGAGTCCAAGGAAGTATGTCGATGCCATTAGCTCATCATGTCACGTCTCCTACACACTCAGGAAACCTCATCATAATACCTATCAATGGTATACATCAATATAATTAACATATCAATTTCAATACTCAATCATAGTATAAACATATAAACCAAACTGAGAATCATAGTGTACCAAGTTTTAAAACCAGATCACTTGCTCGCAAGTGTCCTCAAAGAATAAGTCAATGTATGAAATGTGATTAGTAGAACTAGATGTTACATAATGCTTGGATTGTTAATGAGCTTATAGGAGATTTTGAAAAGCAAAAGGCACAAACAATTTTTCTAGAGGAAAGATTAAGCAATCAAAAGTCTTTGTTTGAAGAGGAGAAGCAACAATAGATCAACTAGCTAAGGGAACAACACAATTCACGGATTCCAATCTATGAGAATCAACATGAGCAAGAAACAGAAAAATTAAAAGAGGAACACTTAAAAGAAATGGTTGTTCTTGTTAGGATATTTAGACACTTAAGAGTTAGTTAAGATCTACTTGGTCTATTGTGTCGTCAGGTAAAGTGTGTTTTCTAGTGTGTTTCTTTAGTATGCATTAGTATGCATTTGTAGTTAGGAAATCCGACAGTCACAATATGTTCCCGACATAGAGTAATCTGACGGTTCATACACTCCTAGATATTAACGGCCATTGATCTGTGGCACAACACCCGATTAGTCCATGATCTCTATTTAAAGAGCATGGAGGGTCATTTTCCGATGATCGATTGTGAGAAACTCTCTTGTAAAATATCTCTGTAATCTTTTTATTTGCATTAATAAACTGCTCCAAGTGGTTGTGTTGGTTGGGGCCGTGGATGTTTCCCCGTAGGGGTTTTACCACGTGGAAACATCGGTGTGTTGATCTTTGATCTGGTTTTGCGAGTGGTTACTGAAGTTGTTTTTCCTCTATTGGAATACATGTGTTGTCTAACATGGTATCAGAGCCTGTTTGAAGACTCGCTCCTGTTGTAAATTAAGATCATGAAGTCGAGTTTCCTCATCTCCATTTTCTGTCAATTTCGTACATTTATGGGCTGAGAGGATTGTTTCATTGCGTCTGGAGCACTCGTTTCATTTAGGAACACTTTTTGTTTCACTCGAAAAGGTTTTTGTTTTCCCAAGATACGGCCATTACAGTCAGATCTGGAGGTATAAAGTTTGAATACGCATTTTTTTAATTTTTTGCAGAGACGTATTTCGGTTTTGTATTTTTTTATTTCCAGGTTGCTACTCTTTTAGATCTACGTATGCTCTTTTCCCCATGCCCTGTGCGATCTCGGAAAATCAGAAACAGATAGGCAAAGGTGCATCTTCCGAGTAAGCTAATCGAGATCTAACCCTTGTTGTCATCGAGAAGCGAAATTTTTTTCTTGTGTGAAAAGAGTTTTTTTTTAGCACGCTCTCCAAGGTCATCTTCAACAACAACAACAACAACCCCAATCCTCCTTCTGAACATTACAATATGTTTTGCTAGACCATTTGGTTAAAATTTGTCTTATTAAGTAAGAGGTCTTGAGTTCAAGTCTCTCTTTTGTTACTTTTTTTGAAAAAGTTCATGCTAAAATTGTAAAGTGTATTTCACTTCAAGTATAAAAGTGAATCACTATAAGTAGCTTTAATATTTTATTTTAGAGTTATTTATTTTGCATGCAGCTTTTCTTTGTAAAAGTGAGCCCCACTTCTCTTTATAAAGTGGGTCACTTCATAAAGCAACTTACACTACCACGTGGTCCTTTGGTTACCGTTTATGCCTTTTTTTTAAAAGGGCATAACTCTCACATCCGAAGTCTGTTTTCAATGCCGGTTTTTTTTTAAACCGCATAACTTTTTGAGCTCTTTCCATTCAGATCATCGGTTTCAATTTTTAAATCTCTATTATCTGCATATTTAATATGGCTTCTACAAGTAATCTCTTACTTACCAACACCAACTACTTACAATGGAAATCCCATATGGAGGATTTATTAAGAAGTAAAGGCTTGTAACAGATTACCTTGGGAAAGGAAACAACACCCACCGATGTTGATAAGAAAGCCAAATGGGATAATAGGAATGACAAAGCACGTGGATTAATCGTAATGTCCATCTCTCCTGATTTAAGGTTCCACCTTCAATCAATTGATAAACCCAAAGAAGCTTGGAAAAATATTGAATCTGTGTTTGGTAAACACAATATTATTCGAGCACAATAGTTAGAAAATCAAGTACTAACTTTAAGTCCAAGTGATTTTTCTTGCATTGAAGACTGTCTATCTAAGTTTAAAACACTCAGAACTTTATGTGAAGAATGTAAGATAAAGATAGATGAAGAGCGTTGCATCTATCTTATTCTTTCTAAGCTAGGTAGTGCATATTATGTGTTTGTATCTATCTTTTATGCCATGCAAGAGGCTCTAGGGGTAGCTTATCAAAAACCTAGTCTTGAGAACTTTTGTGATGCTTTGATTAGAGAGCAAGATAAACTAGTTCAACTTGGAGTGATCAACACTGCAGGTACCTCCAACAAAGCCTTAGTTGTCCATCAGAAATATAAACCCAAGAATCCCAAGAAGCAACATCCTTGTCACAACAACAAGCAATATAAGGGTCCCAAACCCACTCGGACAGCTTTTGCTCCTAATGGAGACAAAGGAGCAAAATATAAAAATAAGAATACTAACAGACATTGCAACTTTTGTGATAAAGATGGTCATGATGAGTCCAAATGTCTCAAGAAGATGGCAGCTTTAGAAGCAGTGATGAAGAATCACAACATCAGTATTGATTCTACTTCTTCTTCTTCTTCTCATGGACATGCATTTTCTGCTTCTGGTTTCTCCTTCAATACAAATTCTACTTCCACTTCTACTTCTGATGAGTGGCTTATTGATTCTGGAGCATCCTATCATATGGCTAAGGATAGAGCCATATTTTCTACTCTAAATGAATGTAACACCAAGCAAATATTTGTTGGTGGTGATAGATCTCTTAGTGTTGAAGGATCTGGAACAGTTCAAGTAGAAAATGGTCATTTTAATGATGTATTATGTGTTCCAAGTATTTCTTGTAACCTTCTATCAGTATATCAAATCACTCATTCAGGTGAAGGTAAAACCGTATATTTTTCACCTCACCAAGTTGTAATCAAGGATCTAAAAGATCCTAAGCATGTTATTGCAACTGCAATTGTTGATGATATTACCAGGTTGTACAAATTTGAAAACTTTGGGTCGTCATCCTTTTCATCAATTTTTGTTGCTCATAGTGATGACTTGAGCAAACTTTGGCATGAGTTGTTTGGTCATCTAAACTATCGCTCATTGCGGAAACTATGTAATCAACAGATGGTGACTGGTCTTCCTCTTGTTTCATGCAAAGATGGTGTTTGTGCCGGTTGTGTTCTTGGCAAACATCATTGGGATAGTTTTGACAAACATGCCTCTTGGCACACCTCGGGTCCTTTGCAACTTTTTCACAGTGATTTGTGTGGTCCACTTTCTTCTCCTTCTTTTTCTGGTGCAAGTATTTCTTAACTTTCATTGATGACTTTTCCAGACGTACTTGGGTTTACTTATTAAAACTTAAGAGTGAAGTTTTTGACAAGTTTTTGGCCTACAAGGCTCTTGTAGAAAAGCAATTTGGACATCAAATTCAAAGGTTAAGATCAGATAATGGAGGCGAATATGTGAACAATAATTTTACAAGTTACTACACTATACAGGGAATCCAAATGCAACACATTGTTCCATATAAACCACAACAAAATGGTGTTGCTGAGAGAAGTAACTGCACATTAAAAAAAATGGCTAATTGTATGATCCAATCTAAGGGATTAAGTCTAAAGTATTGGGCGAAAGCCATCAACTGTGCAAATTACATAGTAAATCGCACTCCCACAAAGGATATTAAACATATAACACCGGAATAAGATTAGACTAAAATTAAACCAGATGTAAGTCACTTCCGTGTATTTGGAAGTATAGCATGGGCTCACATTCCTGCTGAGAAAAAGAAAGCATTGCAGCCTAAAAGTGAGAAGTGTATATTTGTTGCTTATTCTGAAGATGTCAAAGGTTACAGACTTCTTCAATCTCATTGTAATGAAATTATTATTAGAAGAGATGTTAAATTTGATGAAAATCTCTTGGCCTACGAGCCTAATTCGGCGTTTGTGCCTCCTTTGGCCTACGAGCCTAATTCGGCAGTTTTGCCTTCTTCGTCCTATGAGCCATCTTCGGCATTTGTGCCTTCTTCTGATTTGGTTTCTTCTTCAGATGATGACAGTGAAGATGAAAATCCACCTATGCCTGCTCACCCTCCTCTAGATGAGTCATTTGAACCTGAACCAGCACCAGCTCCACTGCTTCCTAGATGGGTCCGTTCAACACGAGAAGCAGATGGTGATCTTGTCGGTGATCCTTCAGATCAGCGTCAGACATGTTCACAGTTCTAGCGAGCCTCTTCTCTTTTGTCTCAAGTTTAAGAAACTCATGATCCAGAGACATTTGCAGAAGCTTCAATTCATCCAGATTGGGATACAGCAATGCATGAAGAGTATCGTTCTTTAATGGAAAATGATACTTGGGATATTGTACCTCTTCCAAAAGGAAGAAAACTTGTTAGATGCAAATGGGTCTACAAAACTAAGTATGCATTAGATGGAAGTGTTGAAAGACACAAGGCTCGATTAGTTTCCAAAGTATTTTCCCAAGTTGAAGGAATTGACTATAATGAAACCTTTTCCCTTGTAGCAAAAATGAATTCCATCTGCCTTGTTCTTGCCCTTGCAGCCTCACATAAATGGGAGGTCCATCAAATGGATGTTAAATTCGCCTTCTTGCACGGAGATTTGAAAGAAGAAATCTACATGGAACAACCTCCTGGCTATGTCTAGAATGACTCTAGCCTTGTTTTTCGCCTCAAGAAATCTCTTTATGGTCTCAAGCAAGCTCCTCGAGCTTGGTACGCCAAAATGGACAGCTTTCTTATTGCCACTGGATTCTCTAGATGCCATTCTGATCCTAATGTCTATACCAAGAAATTAGGAAGCCATCTCATAATTCTTGTCCTTTATGTTGATGACCTTATCCTTACTGGTAGTGACTCGAAACTTTTAAACCATGTGAAAACTAGCCTTAAGAAGAAATTTGAGATCACAGACTTAGGATTTTTGCATTATTTCCTTGGACTCCAAGTTTTGCAAACCAATGAAGGCATTTTTCTTTCCCATTCTAAGTATGCATGTGACCTTCTTCGTCGCTTTCACATGGATGATTGTAAACCAACCCCTTCTCCCTTTCAGTCTGGAGTCAAGCTTACTGCCACCTATACTTCTCTTGAAGTTGATGCCACCTTGTATTGTCAGTTAGTTGGTAGCCTCTTATACTTGACTCATACCCATGCTAATCTTTCCTTTGTTGTTGGTCGTATTGCCCGGTATATGCAAATGCCCCATGAAAGCCATTGGAAAACAGCTAAAAGGATACTTCTCTATGTTCGTGGTACAGTTCAGTTCGGGATACATTACAGTTCAGAGGGGACTCCTTTATTGGTTGGTTTCACTGATTCAGATTGGGTCGGTGACCCTGATGATCGGAAGTCTACTGCAGGTTATGTTTTCAACCTTGGTTCAGGACCTGTCACTTGGGACTGTAAGAAACAACATGTTATTGCACTTTCTTCAGCAGAAGTAGAGTACCGAGCAGTGGTAAATGCAATTCAGAAAGCCATGTGGCTTCGACATCTCCTTTCAGAGTTTGGATTCCAGCACCAGCATCCGACCAGCCTTTGGTGTGACAATCAGAGTGTCATCAAGCTTGCCAAAGACCCAGTTCAACATCAGCGTAGAAAACACATCAAGATACACATGCACTTCATCATAAATCTCATTCATGATCAACTTATTGAAGTGTTATTTTTCCCTACAGAAGATCAAGTTGCAGACATTTTCACAAAGTCTCTTACAGAAGCGAAGCTTTCCAAACTTCGATCTATGTTAGGAGTTCAGGAAGTTGTCATTAAGGGGGGGTAGGCTCTAATGCCTCCTTCCTTCTCCTATTGTGTCACTATTGTAAATCCTTCAATCCTATCCCAAGTTGTTCTTAAGGGGGGATGTTAGGATATTTAGACACTTAGGAG
>SNQJ01S0002555.1:437510-459941 GCA_010110895.2 Picea sitchensis | reverse complement strand
TATATATAATATTTTTAGGATAAATTAGATTAAAATTATCAATATTTATTTGATTTATTTTACTTAGGTGGCTAAGTGAGTCCACATATCAGTTGGAAGTTGTCGCATAACACAAAAGTAGATCTAATTGAGATATGTCATCGGGCTACTCTCCCCTTTGTTGGTGGAGGAATATTTTCAACCATAAACAATATGATAAGAAATGAGAAGAATGATGACTCATCATTGACATATTCATCCATACTAAGATTTTTTTGTTTGCTAGTGTGTCCATGACTTGTGAGACTAGCATGTGGCTAAGAAACCGCGACCCAGGAGCCTCTAAGCTGTCAAAATCACACGAGGATCGTACCCGGCTTGTGCCACACCAACTCTTAGCTAGCTGAATTTTTTGGTATCTCCTACCGACAGATTTGAACCTGGATCACCATGTAAAACGAAGCCTATTAAAACCAATTACACTAACAAACGTTAACACTAATCATACTAAGTTAAAATAATAACAATAAAATAAAATTTTAATATTTATTAAAAGAAAAAGTTAAAAATAAATAATAAATAGAATGAAAGATCAAATGAGTTAAGTTAAAAATAATAAATTTATTAATAAAAATCATTTTTTCATTAATTATTAAAAATGATTAATAAATCAAACTAATAAAATCAAGGTTAGATGGATTAAGTTAAAAATAATTAATAAATAAAAAACTAACCAATAAAAACTAGAATGGAAGAAAAATATATTTAAAACAATGAAAATTTTATTTATTTATAATTTAAAAAAGACAAAATTGAAAGAAGGGAAAGGAAGCCCGGAATAGAGTGGATAGGGTAAGTTAAAAAGATTTAATTGACATTTTAGGGAGAATTTTGAGATTATAATTATTATTTTTATTTATATTATGTTATTAGGGGTAAGGGTTTTTTAATTTTAGTAAATTATATGATAAGATATTAAAAATAAATTAAAATTTTAATTTAGAGGATGGCTATGACCAAATATCTATTGTATAAGAATAAGTTAAATAACATGGAAGATGAGAGGCTTTCTAAAATTGTTTTAAAGTCTTTACTTGAGCCATGTAAGAATCTCAGATATTATATTGCAGAATAAAGATAATATTAAAAATATTGCAGTTCTTCGAGCAGAGGACGTTTCAAAAACTTCATACATAGTTTATTATCCAAAAATATATTAATTATAGCATTATTATTGCATCAAAATTTAAGGAGAAAATGTGGTGCAATAAAGAGTTAGAGGGAAAAAAATTAAGATATTGTAAGGAGGTAATCAAACCTAATCTAGAAGATCAAAAAGAGTTTGTCACCTTTGTGACATTAAGAGGGTTGAAGATGAAAATCACTTTCTCTTAGAATGCCCGACATATACCCATATTAGATTGCATTTTCAAAATATTTGTGACGATACCAACATTCCTAACATTTTAACTCAACAAAATTATTGTGATCTTGGAAAGCTTCTTTTAATGCTTTTCAAGCACAGAAATAAAATTCTAAGGAATTCCAAGTAATCCCTTACCTTCTTAAGGTATGATATACCAATTTGGGCTCAATGGATGGTAATCAGCATCATCGGTATGAATGTATTAATTAGTTTGATTAATATAAGAAGTGTTGTAAGAGAAAAGTATTTTATAAATGTCATTTATTAAGTGGGGTTTTTTTATAAGAAGTTTAAATGTTATAAATAAAAAACAAAAAACGCTCTGTTGGGGTTTTTTCGTGGGTTCTGGTCTATGTCTGTAGTCGTTGGAAGCATGAATTTGGTTTCAGGAGTGGGGAATATGCCCCCACCAACTCCCCCATACATTGTTGCATTTCAAGCTATGGTGGCTTCATAAACTAAGTCTTTTAAATCCCCACCTTCTATATTTGTTAAAAAAAACGATGAGATTCCAAAGGTCCCTATCCATCCATCGACCTCCAGAAATATTTCATTGTGTTTTGTTGAAAACGGGTTGATAGGTCATTTCATAAGGATATGATTGTCTCCTTAGGCCATGGCTCAATGGGTAGATAAAAACCGAAAGCCTCTCATCCAAGGGCAAATGCCTTCCTCCTTCTGTGGTAAGGGTTTTTTCAGGTTTATGTTTGAAAGCAAGTCGGATCAGGATCTCATCTTCAGAAGTAGAACCTATTTTATGGGATCCATGGGTATGTATTTGAACACATGCACTCTGGAATTTATCCCCAAAAATGATATCCCCTCAATAGTCCCAATATGGGTTTGCTTTTTGTTCCTTCCTTTGCACTACTAGAATGATGAAACCATTCGGAGCATAGGAAATACCCTGGGTATATATATTGATCGCGTTGAACCACAAGAAGGGATTTTGGCCTATGCTCGGATTTGTGTGGAGGTGGATCTGGAAAAGGGTTTACCAGAATCCCTATAGTTAACCTTGGATAACTATAACTATATTCAATAGGTGGACTATGAGCAACTTTCGTTCAAATGTAAAGCGTGTCATGAATATGGACACTTCGCAAAAACTTGCATGAAGGTAAAGCCTGATTTTCCTATAGAAGGGTAAAAAGAACAGTGGTAACAACCAAAATCAAAGAAGGCACCAAAAAATTGGATCATAACAAAACTAGAGAAACCACAAGGAGTCAACCCCGCACTGATTCCCAATTCCTCTAATTTCCTTGGCTCAACTCCTAGGGGAGGTCGCGAGGAAGAAAGTAGTAAACATAGGTACGAACCTTTGGTGAATTTAGAGGTAGAAATCAAGGAATATTAGGAAAATTTATAGGAACAGAAGACAACTCAAAGAATGAGTCTGAGAAAGGGATCCCCCTTCAAAAAGACAATCCACCTCCTCCCCCGGGAAAGGTGATCTCACCCTTATAAAAATCGCCACGAGACAAAAATCACGATCCTAGTAATTCTTGAGGAAGGGAGTCATAAGGACTATAGGTATGAGTCAGAGAGAGACACTTCCCATAGCGCTCTGGTTAAGAAAATGGGATGCAAATCAAATAGAAATAGGAGGGAGGAAGAAGTTGATTGGGACAAGGAGCTAGGAATCCAAACTACTTTGGATGGATGCTTTAAAAAAAATGTCAAGGGTGGTTGTGCCCAGTGAAGTTCTCAACCCTCAAAAGGGGTGGCTCAAGGTAGTTCTCATACCCCAAAAGGGGGGGAAAATAAACCCACGGGTAAGTAATGAAACTTGTCTTCTGGAATTTCATAGAGTTTGGCAAAGAGAAAAGAGAGGAAATGAGAAAACTCATCAAGGTGGAGAAACCTTAATTCCTTATAATTCAAGAGACAAAAATGAGGGGCATTTTCATCCTTCGGGAGATTCCTCAGTATTGGATAATAAGTAAAGGCATAGCGGTCAGTGCCAAGGGGGGCTCGGGGGGTTTATGCACCTTATGGAACCATGTTATGTTTCAGCTAGAAAGGAGTTTTGAAACAAAGCATTGGATCATGATCAGGCTCACGCACCTACCCATAGGTAACTTGATTCACATGGTCAATGTTTATATGCCAAATAATTACAGAGAAAAAATAGAATGTTGGGACTCACTTCTTGAGTTATAGGAGATAGGATTTAGTAAAAATTGTATTTTTTTTAGAGACTTTAATACCACCCTCCATCAGAATGAAAAGAAAGGGGGCTCCATTGTTCGAGATCCATTCAAAGAAAATATGGAAGACCTCATTTCTTATTTGGATCTAATTGATATTCAGCCAAGTAAGGGAAAGTTCACTTGGAATATTAGAAGAGCATATTCGGGGCACATAAATGCAAGGTTAGATCGTTTTTTGGTTTGTAGTTATTTTTTGAAAACCCTAGGTTGATTTTTCTCATATCCTCCCATGGGAAATCTTGGATCATCACCCCATTTCTTTTTTTTTTAAGGAAGAAAAATTGGGTCCTATCCGTTTTCGGTTTAATCCTTTGTGGATGGTTGACCAGGCCTTCTTTCCCCTAGTCTCTCATTTTTGGAGTTAATGGATCTCAGGCTCTCTAATCTATATTCATGAGCAAAAGCTTAAAACTACCAAGGTCTCACTTAAGCTCTGGCACTCCTTGGAAATAGAAGTAGTGGATAATAAAAATATTTGGAAGCTATTTAGGATAGTATAGAGAGAGACCTAATAACCCCAACCGTGCTACGAGAAGAACAAATTGTGTATCAGAAGTATCAAAGGTTGAAATTCATAATCCTCTAGCTTCAAGCTGGAGATAAAAACACAAGTTTCTTTCATAAGCAGGGACAAGGATCGACAATGGAGAAATAGGGTGGAGGAAATCACCTCTCATGAAGGTGTGGTTTTATCTTCATTTGAAGATATTTGTTGACCTTTTAGTAGCGGAAGGAGGTGTTCCCTCCTGGACAAACTTTTTTATAAGAGAAGAAGATTCCAGAAGTCAAAGGAAGATAATTGAACAGTTGAAGAAGACTCCAGAAGAGAATTTGGCCCACGGGAAAAGAACAAAGTGGAAATGGAACTCCTAGGAAGAAAAGTTGGCTCATGGGAAAAGATAAAGGGGAAATAGAATTTCCCAAAAGAGAAGTTGGCCCCAACTAAAGTGACTTGAAGACTATAAATAAAGTGACGCCTTGCTCATTTGTACACTCATTCACTCAACTATCTCACACAAGAAGAAGGCGCAAGTCTGAGGAAAGGAGAATACATAACTACTATGAAATCTGAGGTTCTTGGTTATTCTTGGTGGTATCTCTTGTGCGTTGTCTCTGGGAAGAGGTGTGGTAGCCTTGTATGGTGTTTTTGTTGTAGTTTTTTGGTGCACTACCTTTGTCTGGTGCACTAGTCTTGTATCAGAGGTTCTTCCTCATCAGTTTTCTCTTGTGAAGAAGAGCTTGTTCATAGTTTGATTGTATTATCAGAAAGAATCTATCTAAGAAAGGTTGGTTGGGTTTTTCCCCGTGTTTGGGGTTTTCCCAGGATAACTCTTGTGCCTTCTTGTGATTTTTTATGCTGCTCATATTTTTACTATATGGTATATGGTTATTAAATGTAAAAGAATATCTAAATACACTGGTAAATCTATTTCTCTATAAATACAAGAAATTCTAACATGGGATCAGAGTTGGTTACCTTCAAACCAGTCTAACCATTGGAATGAAGATTTTGAGATTTGCAGTTGCACGGGTTTATTTTGTAAAGATCATTGAGCACTCTTTCCAAATTCGTCGGGACTATCTCCACCTTAGAGAAACTCACCTAACCCTAGCGCACTCATTGCTCCTCTCAAATTGCAGTTTGGTGAAGTTTAAAATTTTGGATTTTTTCAAATCTAGGGTTTCTACCAGCAAAAATGATTACAAGTATTAGAGTAGAGGATAGGTTGGATGGAGCAAACAAATTTAGATAGTGGAAGCATATAATACTCCTCATTCTAGAAGAGAATGAGTTGTTGGATCATGTCAAGCAATTCCTCCCAGAACTAGAAGAGGAAGACGCCAAGGAAAAACATAAGAAGAATGAAATCAAAGCCAAGAGGATCTTGACACATTCAATCAAGGATCACTTGATTCCCAATGTATCATAATTGAATACACCAAAGGAAATGTTTGATTCCTTAAAGAGATTATATGAAAGAAAAAACACAAGCAGGAAGCTAACCCTAAGCCATCAACTTAGAAACGTAGTGATGAACAAGTCAGAAATAGTTTCCAACTACTTCATGAGAATTTTGCAAATCAAGGATCAGTTAACAGTTATTGGAGATTTAGTGGACAATGAAAATCCTCTGACCACTACTCTTAATGGCTTTACTTCTTCTTGGGACCCATTTTTTCAAGGAATTTGTGCAAGAAGTAAATTTCCCAATTTTGACAAGTTGTGGACGGACTGTACCCAAGAATAATCTTGATTGATATCCAAATCACACAAGACAAATGATGAAGAGAACCAAGATCTTTCTGCTCATGTGAAGAAAAGGAAATAAGGGAGAAATCTAGACCATACCACAAGAAGGACGTATCTAAAATTAGATGTTTCACTTGCAAGAAGTTGGGACATTACGCCTTTCAATGTCCTCATGGGAAAGGAAAGAGAAAACATCATGCACATGAAATAGATATGGAAGATTCCACATAGCAGTAGAAGGAAAATGAATCAAAATATGAAGAGTATGTCTTTGTCTCATCTCTCACAGGTACTATCACTCAAGGAAGTTATATTTGGTTCGTGGATAGTGGTGCTTCCAAGCACATGACCGAGTTTAGAATTTCTCTTACAAAATTGATAGAGAAGAGTTCATCCCTTCAGGTGGAACTTGAGGATGATTCAAAGCACGTAGTCAAACGAATAGGAGAAGCATCTTACTAGCTTGATTCAAGTAATTCTATCTCAATAATAGATGTGTTATTTGAAAAAGTCTTAAATGATAATCTTCTTTATATTTCTTCTTTAGAAGATAAAGGCGTCAGAGTAGTGTTTGTGGATTGCGGAGTCTTTTTATGGCCTAAGGGTTCAAGTATTTATTTAGCTACCGAGATTGGTGTCTGAGAGGGAGGAATGTATAAATTAAAGGGACACCCAAAACAAGCACGTGTTCACAACAGTATTAGCTCTACTGAGCTATGACACCGAAGACTTGCTCACCTCAATTACAGAGCATTACCAGTTATGAGCAAGATGGTTACAAGTCTACCATATAGGTAGGTAGAACATTATGGAGTTTGCAAAGGATATGCACTTGGAAAGAATGCTAAGGGAATATTTTCAAGAAGTGACAGTAGATCCAAGGGGATCTTGGACATCATACATTCAGACGTATGCAAACAAATTATGGTACCTTCCCGGGGTAACTTTTTGTACTATGTCATTTTCATTGATGATTAATCACGTAAGATATGGATCTATTTCTTGAAAGCGAAAGATGAAGTTTTCAGTTAGTTTCAAGAATTTAAAGCTAGGGTAGAAAATCTCTCTGGAAGAAAGATTAATATTTTGAGGTCAGATAATGGAGGTGAATACACCTCAAATGAATTTAAATACTTTTGCAGAGAATCAGGGATTAAGAGGGATCTGACAACTCCCTACAAACCCTAGTAGAATGGGGTTGCAGAGAGATAGAACAGATCAATTGTAGAAGCAGCTAAAGCGATGATCCATGACCAGAAATTACCCATGCACCTGTGGGAAGAAACATCCAGTACAATTGTATATGTCCAGAACAAAAGTTCTCATAAGATATTGGGGAACAAGACACCAAAAGAAGTATTCACCGGTAAGAAACCAGAAGTCAGACACTTGATAATATTTGGTTGTCCAGTGTACATACATGTTACCAAGGAAAAGAGAATGAAGCTAGAGCCTTCATGAAACAAGGAATATTCATTGGATACAGTGAGACTTTGAAGGATTGCAAAATATACATCCTCTAACAAAGACAAATTGAAATTAGCAAGGATGTTACATTTGATGAAGAAAAAACCTTCAAGAAATCTAGAGAGTCTCACATCGATGAGGATAGAGAGAAGTAGAAGGCTCCAAGGGATCCAGTAATGATTGACTCTACTCCAGAAGAACACATTCCAGAAGATCAGAATGAGACAATAGAGCCAAAGATACATGTATATCCACCCAGAGAAGTTATAGTTACCAGGAAGAGACCAACATGGCTTCGGAACACTTTGTGGGAAGTTGAAGTACATCCAACTCCTAGAGGCTCTTTCAGAGAGAGAAAGAGACCACACAATTTTTTCATCTATGTGGCGTTGATGAGTAAAATCATTGATTCAGAACCTTCCATTTTTTAGGAAGTTGCTAAGAAGCAAGCGTGGAAAGATGCCATGATGAAAGAGTATGAGTCCATCATGAAGAATGATGTGTGGGAAGTGGTTCAGAGACCAGAAGGGAAGTCAGTAGTGACTTCCAAGTGGATCTAAAAGATAAAGCATGGTGTATATGGAAACATAGAGAAGTACGAAGCGAGATTTGTGGCTAGATTATTCTTCCAGGAAGAGGGATAAGATTATGAAGAGACATTTTCTCCAGTAGCAAAGTACACTTCCATCAGATATATTATTTATATTTCTTTTGTCATGGTATGGAAATTACACGAGATGGATATCAAGACAACTTTATTGAATGGTGTAATTGAATAAGAAGTGTACATAGAACAGCCACAAGGTTTTGTAATTCATGGGAAGGAGTCCCATGTTTGCAAATTGAAGAAAGGTTTGTGCGGGCTTAAGCAGGCTCCCAGGGTGTGGTATTAAAAAATAGACAATTATCTTATGAGCTTGGGGTTTACCCAGAGTGATGAAAATTCCAACCTTTACTAAAAGTTTGAATATGGTTTCCCATTGATTTTGGCCCTATATGTGGATGACATGCTTCTTATAGAGGATGAGAAGCTCATAGATGGGTGCAAGAGGGAGCTCACTTCAAAGTTTGAAATGAAGGATCTCGGTTTGATGCACTCTTTCTTGGGAATAGAGGTGTGGTAGAGGCCAAATGAGATTTTCCTTAGTCAAGGAAAATATATAGTTTAGATAATGCAAAGATTCGGGATAGTGGACTACAAGTCCATGGCCACACCTATGGTTACAAATATGAATCTCTTGAGTGATTCATATTCAGATTTAGTTGATCCCACGAGGTACAAATAATTGATTGGATCCTTGATGTACCTAGTTAACACCAGATCGGAGATATGCTTTGTAGTGAACACATTGAGTCAGTACATGGTTGATCCTAAACATGTACATTGGATAACAACAAAGCATGTGTTCATGTAATTGCATGGTACGGTTGTATATGGACTCAGATATGTATCAAACGGTGAAGTAAAGTTGCAAGCTTATACAGACTCTGACTGGGCGGGGAGTGCAGTGGACTAGAAAAGCATATCAGAATGTTGGTTCAGTTTGGGATCAGGTATGATCTCATGGTTGAGTAGAAAACAGATGTCAATGGCACTCAGTACAATAGAGGCAAAGTATATTCCATCCAGTGTTGGAATCTGTGAAGTGGTTTGGATTTATAAGTTGCTTGTAAGCTTATTTGAACTAGAATTGGAGCCAATCTTGATATATTTTGATAATCGAAGTTGTGTGAAGCTTTCAGAAAATCTAGTCTTTCATGACAAGTCAAAGCATATAGAGATAAAATACCATTACATCTGAGACATTGTACAAAAGGGATCAGAGGAGCTCCGGTACTTATCCATAGATGACCAAATAGCGGACATTCTCACCAAGCCTATGTCTAGAGTGAAGTATGAGTACTTCAGAGACAAGCTTGACATGATGCAGAATGTCCACCCTCGTTAAGAGGGAGGTGTGATGTTTATCCTCATGCGGGCTTCCCTTTGGCCAAGGGTTTCCCATATCAGTCATGTGAGGTGACTGAGGGATTAATATGTATCCTGGTACAAGCCTTTCATACGCCATATGATGTGGCTAGGTGTGAATGGGACTTGTAGCGTGGTCTTAAGACCATGGAGTATCCTTGGGGCTATGGTAGTTGTTTTTCCCAGTGGATGGGTGTTAATGGGACTACTAGGAGAGGAGAAACATCATAGCATAGTCGTGAGACTATGGCAGTAGTTTTTTACTACTGGATAGCATGGTAGTATCCTTGGGGCTACTAGTTGATTGCAACATAGTCGTGAGAATATGGCAGTATTTTTGTACTACTGGATAACATGGTAGTAGCCTTGGGGATACTAGTCGATTGCAGCATAGTTGTGAGACTATGGCAGTAGTTTTGTACTATTGGATAGCATGGTATTAGCCTTGGGGATACTAGTTGATTGCATCATAATCATGAGACTATGGCAGTAGTTTCATTCTACTGGATAGCATGGTAGTAGCCTTGGGGATACTAGTTGATTACAGCATAGTCATGAGACTATGGTAGCAGTTTTGTACTATTGGATAGCATGGTAGTAGCCTTGGGGCTACTAGTTGATTGCAGCATAGTCATGAGACTATGGAAGTATTTTTTGTACTATTGGATAGCATGGTGGTAGCCTTGGGGCTACTAGATGATTGTAGCATAGTCGTAATACTATGGTGGTAGTATTGAGTATACTAGAAGAAAAACATATTGGAAGAATACCTCCCTAGCTAAGAGGGAGTGTTGATGTTTTAGTAGCAGCAGGAGGTATTCCCTCCTGGAAAATCTTTCTTATAAGAGAAGAAGATTCTAGAAGTCAAAGGAAGACCATTGAAAAATTGAAGAACACCCCGGAAGAGAAGTCGGCCCACGGGAAAAAAATAAAGCGGAAATGGAACTCACAAGAAGAGAAGTCGGCTCACAAGAAAAGATAAAGGGGAAATATAATTTCCCATAAGAGAAATCGACCCCAGCTAAAGTTTCTTGAAGACTATAAATAAAGTGATGCCTTGCTGATTTGTACACTCACTCACTCAGGTATCTGACTGAAGATGAAGTAACAATTTTGAGGCAAGGAGAATACGCAGCTACTATGAAATCTAAGGTTCTTGGTTATTCTTGGTGGTTTCTCTTGTGCATTATCTCTAGGAAGAGGTGTGGTAGCCTTGTATGGTGTTGTTGTTGCAGTTGTTTGGTGCACTACAAGTTGATGTTTTTGTAGCTATGGGAGGATCTTTCCCTCCTAGATGACCTTTCTTAGATGCGGAGAAGATTCCAGAAGCAAAAGATCCATTGAATAGATGTTGAAATACCCTAGAAGAGAAGTCGGCCCAGAAGAATAAAGTAATAATGAAAAGACACATGTCCAGAGAAGAAGTTGGCCTATTCTAATGGAAAAGAAGACTATAAATAGAGGACCTATTAGCTCATTTGTTCATAGTTCCAGCGAGCCTCTTCTCTTTTGGCTCAAGTTTCATAAACTCGTGATCCAGAGACATTTGTAGAAGCTTCAGGTCATCTAGATTGGCATACAGCAATGCATGAAGAGTATCATTCTTTAATGCAAAATGATACTTGGGATCTTGTACCTCTTCCAAAAGGAAGAAAACTTGTTAGATGCAAATGGGTCTATAGAACTAAGTATGCATCAGATGGAAGTGTTGAAAGACACAAGGCTCGGTTAGTTGCCAAAGGATTTTCCCAAGTTGAAGGAATTTACTATAATGAAACCTTTTCCCCTGTAGCAAAAATGAATTCCATCTGCCTTGTTCTTGCCCTTGCTGCCTCACATATATGAGAGGTCCATCAGATGGATGTTAAATCTGCCTTCTTGCACAGAGATTTGCAAGAAGAAATCTACATGGAACAACATCCTCGCTATGTCCAGAATGAATCTAGCCTTGTTTGTCGCCTCAAGAAATCTCTTTATGGTCTCAAGCAAGCTCTCGAAGCTTGGTATGCCAAAATGGACAGCTTTCTTATTGCCACTGGATTATCTAGATGCCATTCTGATCCTAATGTCTATACCAAGAAAGTAGGAATTCAACTCATAATCTGTGTCTTTTATGTTGATGACCTTATCCTTACTGGTAGTGACTCAAAACTTTTAAACCATGTGAAAACTAGCCTTAATAAGAAATTTTAGATGACAGACTTAGGATTTTTGCATTATTTCCTTGGACTCCAAGTTTTGCAAACCAATGAAGGCGTTTTTATTTCCCAGTCTAAGTATGCATGTGACCTTCTTCGTTGCTTTCACATGGATGATTGTAAACTCGCCCCTTCTCCCTTCCAGTCTAGAGTCAAGCTTACTGCCACCTATACTTCTCTTGAAGTTGATGCCACCCTGTACCATCAGTGAGTTGGTAGCCTCTTATACTCTCCTCATACCCATCTTGATCTTTCCTTTGTTATTGGTCTTATTGCCCGATATATGCAAACGCCCCATGAAAGTCATTGGAAAGCAACTAAAAGAATAGTTCGCTATGTTTTTGGTACAGTTCAGTTCGGGATACAATACAGTTCAGGGGGGACTCCTTTATTGGTTGGTTTCACTGATTCAGATTAGGTCGGTGACCCTGATGATCGGAAGTCTACTGCAGGTTATGTTTTCATCCTTGGTTCAGGACCCATCACTTGGGCCTGTAAGAAACAACAAGCTATTGCACTTTCTTCAGCAGAAGCAGAGTATCGAGCAGCAGTAAATGCAAGTTATGAAGCCCTATGGCTTCGACAGCTCCTTTCAGAGTTTCGATTCTAGCACCAGCATCCGACCATCCTTTGGTTTGACAATCAGAGTGCCATCAAGCTCGCCAAATACCCAGTTCAACATCAGCGTAGCAAACACATCAAGATACACATGCACTTCATCAGAAATCTCATTCATGATCAAGTTATTGAAGTGCTCTTTTTCCCTACAAAAGATCAAGTTGCAGACATTTTCACAAAGTCTCTTACAGAAGCGAAGTTTTCCAAACTTCGATCTATGTTAGGAGTTCAGGAAGTTGTCATTAAGGGGGGTTCGATCTATGTTAGGAGTTCAGAAGTTGTCATTAAGTGGGGATAGGCTCTACTGCCTCCATCCTTCTTCTATTGTGTCACTATTGTAAATCCTTCAATCAGATCCGTTGTTCTATGGGGATGTTAGGATATTTAGACACTTAGGGAGTTAGTTAAGATCTACTTGGTCTATTGTGTCATTAGGTAAAAGTGTGTTTTCTAGTGGGTTTCTTTAGTATGCATTTGTAGTTAGGAAATCCGACGGTCACAATATGTTCTCGACATAGAGTGATCTGACGGTTCATACTCTCCTCGATCTTAACGGCCATTGATAAGTGTCTTAACACTCGATTGGTCCATGATCTCTATTTAAAGAGCATGGAGGGTCATTTGTCGATGATCGATTTTGAGAAACTCTCTTGTAAAATCTCTCTGTAATCTTTTTCTTTGCATTAATAAACTGCTCCAAGTGGCCGCATTGGCTAGGGTCGTGGATGTTTCCCCATAGGGGTTTTACCACGTGAAAACATCGATGTGTTGATCTTTGATATGGTTATGTGAGTGGTTACTGAAGGTGTTTGTCCTCTATTGGAATACCTGTGTTGTCGAACAGTTCTCCACGAGAAACTAGAGTTGAAACTCAAGGAAGTTTCTGGGTAATATCAAGAACAAGTCAATACATTGGAAGCACAAATGAAAAAGGTTAAATATGACCAAGTTCTTTAATTGATTACTAATTAGGTAGAATGTATGTGATGTTTTTTGAATAATTATTTATTTGAAAATGATATATGCACATGTGTCTAAAATTTTACTGAATTAATAATTTTTTATTATTTTTTTTTCAGTAATTCATTATCCAATCCTAAAAGAATTATATATATATATATATATATATATAATACTTTTAGGATAAATTAGATTAAAATTATCAATATTTATTTGATTTATTTTACTTAGGTGGCTAAGTGAGTCCACATATTAGTTGGAAGTTGTCGCATAACACAAGAGTAGATCTAATTGAGATGTCATCGGGCTACTCTCCCCTTTGTTGGTGGAGGAACATTTTCAACCATAAACAATATGATAAGAAATGAGAAAGAATGATGACTCATCATTGACATATTCATCCATACTAAGATTTTTTTGTTTGCTAGCGTGTCCATGACTTGTGGGACTAACCTGTGGCTGAGAAACCGCGACCCAGGGGCATCTAAGCCGTCAAAATCACTCGAGGATCGCACCCGGCTTGGTCCACACCAACCCTTAGCTAGCTGATTTTTTTGGTGTCTCCTCCCAACAGATTTAAACCTGGGTCACCATGTAGAATGAAGCCTATTGAAACCAATTACACTAACAAAAGTTAACACTAATCATACTAAGTTAAAAGAATAATAAAGTGAAATTTTAATATTTATTAAAAGAAATAGTTAAAAATAAATAATAAATAGAATGAAAGATCAAATGAGTTAAGTTAAAAATAATAAATTTATTAATAAATATCATTTTTTAATTAATTATTAAAAATTATTAATAAATAAAACTAATAAAATCAAGGTCAAATGGATTAAGTTAAAAATAATTAATAAATAAAAAACTAACCAATAAAAACTAGAATGGAAAAAAAAAATATTGAAAACCATGAAAATTTTATTTATTTTTAATTTAAAAAAGACAAAATTGAAAGAAGGGAAAGGAAGCCCGGAATAGAGTGGATAGGATAAGTTAAAAAGATTTAATTGACAGTTTAAGGAGAATTTTGAGATTATAATTATTTTCTTTATTTATATTATGTTATTAGGGTTAAGGGTTTTTTAATTTTAATAAATTATATGATAAGATATTAAAAATAAATTAAAATTTTAATTTAGAGGATGCTTATGACCAAATATCTATTGTATAAGAATAAGTTAAATAACATGGAAGATGAGCGGCTTTTTAAAATTGTTTTAAAGTCTAGCGCGGCTTAAGCGAGGATTGCATAAAGATACCTAATTTTGGCTTAAACTAATAGAGAATAAAGAAAGATATTATATTGCAGAATAAAGATAATATTAAAAATATTGCAGTTCTTCGAGCAGAGGACGTTTCAAAAACTTCATACATAGTTTATTATCCAAAAACATATTAATTATAGCATTATTATTACATCAAAATTTAAGGAGAAAATGTGGTGCAATAAAGAGTTAGAGGGAAAAAAATTAAAATATTGTAAGGAGGTAATCAAACCTAATCTAGAAGATCAAAAAGAGTTTGTCACCTTTGTGACATTAAGAGGGTTGAAGATGAAAATCACTTTCTCTTAGAATGCCCGACATATACCCATATTAGATAGCATTTTCAAAATATTTGTGACGGTACCAACATTCTTAATATTTTAACTCAACAAAATTATTGTGATATTGGAAAGCTTCTTTTAATGTTTTTCTAGCACAGAAATAAAATTCTAAATAATTCCAAGTAATCCCTTACCTTCTTAAGGTATGATATACCAATTTGGTCTCAGTGGATGTTAATCATCATCATCGGTATGAATGTATTAATTAGTTTGATTAATGTAAGAAGTGTTGTAAGAGAAAAGTATTTTATAAATGTCATTTATTAAGTGGGGTTTTTTTATAAGAAGTTTAAATCTTATAAATAAAAAACAAAAAACGCTCTGCTGGGGATTTTTCGTGGGTTCCGGTCTATGCTTGTAGTCGTTGGAAGCATGACTTCGATTTTAGGAGTGGGGAATATGCCCCCGCCAACTCCCCCAGACATTGTTGCATTTCAAGCTCCGGTGGCTTCATAAAGTAAGTCTTTTAAATCCCCACATTCTATATTTGTTAAAAAAACAATGAGATTCCAAAGGTCCCTATCCATCCGTCAACCTCCAGAAATTTCTCATTGTGTTTTGTTGAAAATGGGTTGATAGGTCATTTCATAGGGATATAACTGTCTTCTTAGGCCATGGCTCAATGGGTGGATAAAAACCGGAAACCCCTCATCCAGGGGCAAATGCCTTCCTCCTTCTGTGGTAAGGGTTTTTTCATGTGTATGTTTGAAAGCAAGTCGGATCGAGATCTCATCTTCAAAAGTAGAACCTATTTTATGGGATCCATGGGTATGCATTTGAACACATGGACTATGGAATTTATCCCTAAAAATGATATCCCCTCAGCGGTCCTAATATGGGTTTGCTTTTCGTTCCTTCCTTTGCACTACTAGAATGATGAAACCATTCAGAGCATAGGAAATACCCTGGGTATATATATTGATCGCATTGAACCACAAGAAGGGATTTTGGCCTATGCTTGGATTTGTGTGGAGGTGGATCTGGAAAAGGGTTTATCGGAAGCTATCTAGTTAACCTTGGATAACTAGACCTATATTCAATAGGTGGACTATGAGCAACTTTCGTTCAAATGTAAAGCATGTCATTAATATGGACACTTTGCAAAAAAATGCACGAAGGTAAAGCCTGATTTTTCTATAGAAGGGTAAAAAGAACAGTGATAAGAGCCAAAATCAAAGAAGGCACCAAAAAAGAGGATCATAATACAACTATAGAAACCACAAGGAGTCAACCCCACAATGATTCCCAATTCCTCTAATTTCCTTGGCTCAACTGCTAGGGGAGGTCGAGAGGCAGAAAGTAGTAAACATAGGTACGAACCTTTGGTGAATTTAGAGGCAGAAATCAAGGAATATTAGGAAAATTTATAGGAACAGAAGACAACTCAAAGAATGAGTCTGAGAAAGGGATCCCCCTTCAAAAAGACAATCCACCTCCTCCCCAGGGAAAGGTGATCCCACCCTTATAAAAATCGCCACGAGACCAAAATCACGAATCCTAGTAATTCTTAAGGAAGGGAGTCAGAAGGACTATAGGGATGAGTCAGAGAGAGACACTTCCCAGAGCGCTCTGGTTAAGAAAATGGGATGCAAATCAAATAGAAATAGGAGGGAGGAAGAAGTTGTTTGGGACAAGGAGCTAGGAATCCAAACTACTTTGGATAGATGCTTTAAAAAAAATGCCAAGGGTGGTTGTGCCCAGTGAAGTTATCAACCCTCAAAAGGGGTGGCTCAAGGTAGTTCTCAGACCCCAAAAGGGGGGGGGAATAAACCAAGGGGTAAGTAATGAAACTTGTCTTCTGGAATTTCATAGGATTTGGGAGCAAAGAGACAAGAGAGGAAATGAGAAAACTCATCAAGGTGGAGAAACCTTAATTCCTTATAATCCAAGAGACACAAATGAGGGGCATTGTCATCCTTCGAGAGATTCCTCAGTGTTGGATAATAAGTAAAGGCGTAGCGTTCAGTGCCAGGGGGGCCTCGGGGGGTTTATGCACCTTATGGAACCATGTTATCTTTCAACTAGAAAGGAGTTTTGAAACAGAGCATTGGATCATGATCAGGCTCACGCACCTATCCATAGGTAACTTGATTCACATGGTCAATGTTTATATGCCAAATAATTACAAAGAAAAAATAGAATGTTGGGACTCACTTCTTGAGTTATAGGAGATATGATTTAGTAAAAATTGTATTGTTTTTAGAGACTTTAATACCACCCTCCATCAGAATGAAAAGAAGGGGGGCTCCATTGTTTGAGATCCATTCAAAGAAAATATGGAATACCTCATTTCCTATTTGGATCTAATTGATAATCAGCCAAGTAAGGGAAAGTTCACTTGGAATATTAGAAGAGCAGGTTTGGGGCACATAAATGCAAGGTTAGATCATTTTTTGGTTTGTAGTTATTTTTTGAAAACCCTAGGTTGATTGTTTCTCATATCGTCCCATGGGAAAGCTCGGATCATCACCCCATTTATTTTTTTTTAAAGGAAGAAAAATTGGGTCCTATCCGTTTTCAGTTTAATCCTTTGTGGATGGCTGACTAGGCCTTCTTTCCCCTAGTCTCCCATTTGTGGAGTTAATGGATCTCAGGCTCTCCAATCTATATTCAGGAGCAAAAGCTTAAAGCTACCAAGGTCGCACTTAAGATCCAACACTCCTTGGATATAGAAGTAGTGGATAATAAAAATATTTGAAAGTTATTTAGGATAGTATAGAGAGATACCTAATAACCCCAACCATGCTACAGGAAGAACAAATTGTGTATCAGAAGTATCAAATGCCTCTAAAGAAGGAGGAAATGTGGAGGTTGAAATTCATAATTCTCTAGCTTCAAGCTGGATATAAAAACACAAGTTTCTTTCATAAGAAGGGTCAAGGATCGACAATGGAGAAATAGGGTGGAGGAAATCACCTCTCATGAAGGTGTGGTTTTATCTTCCTTTGAAGATATTTGTTGATCTTTTGGTAGAAGAAGGAGGTGTTCCCTCCTGGAAAACCTTTCTTATAAGAGAAGAAGATTCCAGAAGTCAAAGGAAGATCATTGAACAATTGAAGAACACTCCAGAAGAGAATTCGTCCCACAGGAAAAGAATAAAGTGGAAATGGAACTCCTAGGAAGAAAATTTGGCTCACGGGAAAAGATAAAGGGGAAATAGAATTTCCCAAAAGAGAAGTCGGCCCCAACTAAAGTGACTTCAAGACTATAAATAAAGTGGTGTCTTGCTCATTTGTACATGCATTCACTCAACTATCTCACACAAGAAAAAGGCACAAGTCTTAGGCAAGGAGAATACATAACTACTATGACATCTAAGGTTCTTGGTTATTCTTGGTTATTCTTGGTGGTATCTCTTGTGCGTTGTCTCTGGGAAGAGGTGTGGTAGCCTTGTATGGTGTTGTTGTTGTATTTGTTTGGTGCACTACCTTTTTCTAGTGCGCTAGTCTTGTATTAGAGGTTCTTCTTCATCAATTTTCTCTTGTGAAGAAGAGCTTGTTCATAGTTTGATTGTATTATCAGAAAGAATCTATCTAAGAAAGGTTGGTTGGGTTTTTCCCAGGGTTTGGGGTTTTCCTAGGATAACTCTTGTGTCTTCTTGTGCTTGTTTATGCTACTCGTATTTTTAGTATATGGTATATGGTTATTAAATGTAAAATAATATCTAAATACACTGGTAAATCTATTTCTCTATAAATACAAGAAAATCTAACATGGGATCAGAGTTGGTTACCTTCAAAGTAGTCTAACCATTGGAAGGAAGATCTTGAGGTTTGCAGCTACACAGGTTTCTTTTGTAAAGCTCATTGAGAACTCTTTCCAAATTCATCGGGACTATCTCCACCTCAGAGCAACTCACCTAACCCTAGCGCACTCATTGCTCCTCTCAAATTGCAATTTGGTGAAGTTTAAAATTTTGGATTTTTTCAAATCTAGGGTTTCTACTAGCAAAAATGATTACAAGTATGAGAGTAGAGGATAGGTTAGATGGAGAAAACAAATTCAGATATTGGAAGCATATAATACTCCTCATTCTAGAAGAGAATGAGTTGTTGGATCATGTCAAGCAAGTCCTCCCAGAACTAGAAGAGGAAGACGCCAAGGAAAAACATAAGAAGAATGAAATCAAAGCCAAGAGGATCTTGACACATTCAATCAAGGATCACTTGATTCCCAATGTATCATAATTGAATACACCAAAGGAAATGTTTGATTCCTCAAAGAGATTATATGAAAGAAAAAACACAAGCAGGAAGATAACCTTAAGTCATCAACTCAGAAACGTAATGATGAACAAGTCAGAAATAGTTTCCAACTGATTCATGATAATTTCGCAGATCAAGGATCCGTTAACAACTATTGGAGATTCAGTGGACATTGAAAATCGTGTCACCACTACTCTTAATGGCTTTCCTTCTTCTTGGGACCCGATTTTTCAAGGAATTTGTGCAAGAAGTAAATTTCCCAATTTTGACAAGTTGTGGATAGACTGTACCCAAGAAGAATATTGATTGATATCCAAATCACACAAGACAAATGATGAAGAGAACCAAGCTCTTTCTGCTCATGTGAAGAAAAGGAAAGAAGGGAGAAATCTAGACGATACCACAAGAAGGACGTACCTAAAATTATATGTTTTACTTGCACGAAGTTGGGACATTACGCCTATTAATGTCCTCATGGGAAAGGAAAGAGAAAACATTATGCACATGCAACAGATATGGAAGAGTCCACATAGCAAAAGAAAGAAAAGGAATCAAAAGATGAAGAGTATGTCTTTGTCTCATCTCTCACAGGTACTATCACTCAAGGAAGTTATATTTGGTTCATGGATAGTGGTGCTTGCAAGCACATGACCGGGTTTAGAATTTCTCTTACAAAATTGATAGAGAAGAGTTCATCCCTTTAGGTGTAACTTGAGGATGATTCAACGCATGTAGTCAAACGAGTAGGAGAAGCATCTTACTAGCTTGATTCAGGTAATTCTATCTCAATAAAAGATGTGTTGTTTGTAAAAGTCTTAAATGATAATCTTCTTTATATATTTTTTTTAGAAGATAAAGGCTTCAGAGTAGTGTTTGTGGATGGCCGAGTCTTTTTATGGCCTAAGGGTTCAAGTATTTATTCAGATACGGAGATTGGTGTCTAAGAGGGGCGATTGTATAAATTAAAGGGACACCCAAAACAAGCACTTGTTCACAACAGTATTAGCTCTACTGAGCTATGACACCGAAGACCTTCTCACCTCAATTACAGAGCATTACCAGTTATCAGAAAGATGGCTACAAGTCTACCATATAGGTAGGTAGAACATTATGGAGTTTGCAAAGGATATGCACTTGGCAAGAATGTCAAGAGAATCTTTTCAAGCAGTGACAATAGATCCAAGGGGATCTTGGACATCATACATTTAGACGTATGCGGACAAATGATGGTACCTTCCCTAGGTAACTTTTTGTCCTATGTCATTTTCATTGATGATTAATCACGTAAGACATGGATCTATTTCTTGAAAGCGAAAGATGAATTTTTTAGTTAGTTTCAAGAATTTAAAGCTTTAGTAGAAAATCTCTCTGGAAGAAAGATTAATATTTTGAGGTCAGATAATGGAGGTGAATACACCTCAAATGAATTTAAATACTTTTGCAGAGAAGCAGGGATTAAGAGGGATCTGACAACTCCTTATAAACCCCAACAGAATGGGGTTGCAGAGAGATAGAACAAATCAATTGTAGAAGCAGCTAAAGCGATGATCCATGACCAAAAATTACCCATGCACCTATGGGAAGAAACATCCAGTACAATTGTATATGTCCAGAACAAAAGTTCTCATAAGATATTGGGGAACAAGACACCAAAAGAAGTATTCACTAGCAAGAAACCAGAAGTCAGACACTTGAGAATATTTTTTTGTCCAGTGTATATATATGTTACCAAGGAAAAGAGAATGAAGCTAGAGCCTTCATGAAACAAGGAATCTTCGTTGGATACAGTGAGACTTTGAAGGCTTACAAAATATATGTCCTCGAACAAAGACAAATTGAAATTAGCAAGGATGTTACATTTGATGAAGAAAAAACCTTCAGGAAATCTAGAGAGTATCACATGGATGAGGATAGAGAGGAGTAGAAGGCTCCAAGGGATGCAGTAATGATTGACTCTACTCCAGAAGAACACATTCCAGAAGATCAAAATGAGACAATAGAGCCAAAGATACATGTATATCCACCCAGAGAACCTACAGTTACCAGGAAGAGACCAACATGGCTTCGAAACACTTTGCAGGAAGTTGAAGTACATGCAACTCCCAGAGGCTCTTTCAGAGAGATAAAGAGACCACACAATTTTTCCATCTATGTGGCGTTGATGAGTAAAATCAATGATTTGAAACCTTCCACTTTTGAGGAAGTTGCTAAGAAGCAAGTGTGGAAAGATGCCATGATGGAAGAGTACGAGTCCATCATGAAGAATGATGTGTAGGAAGTGGTTTAGAGACCATAAGGGAAGTCAGTAGTGACTTCCAAGTGGATATAAGAGATAAAGCATGTTGTATATGGAAACATAGAGAAGTACGAAGCGAGATTTGTGGCTAGATTATTCTCCCATGAAGAGGGATAAGAGTATGAAGAGACATTTGATCCAGTAGAAAAGTACACTTCCATCAGATATATTATATCTATTGCTTTCGTCATGGTATGGAAATTACACAAGATGGATGTCAAGACAACTTTCTTGAATGGTGTAATTGAATAAGAAGTGTACATAGAACAGCCACAAGGTTTTGTAATTCATGGGAAAGAGTCCCATGTTTTCAAATTGAAGAAAGGTTTTTACGGGCTTAAGAAGGCTCCCAGGGTGTGGTATTAAAAAATAGACAATTATCTTATGAGCTTGGGTTTTACCCAGAGTGATGCAAATCCCAACCTTTACTAAAAGTTTGAATATGGTTTCCCATTGATTTTGGTCCTATATGTGCATGACATTTTCTTACAGAGGATGAGAAGCTCATAGATGGGTGCAAGAGGGATCTCACTTCAGAGTTTGAAATGAAGGATCTGGGTTTGATGCACTCTTTCTCAGGATTAGAGGTGTGGTAGAGACCAAATGAGATTTTCCTTAGTCAAGGAAAATATATAGTTGAGATACTGCAGAGATTCGGGATGGTGGACTACAAGTCCATGGCCACACCTATGGTTACAAATCTGAATCTCTTGAGTGATTCATCTTCAGATTTGGTTGATCCCACGAGGTACAAATAGTTGATCGGATCCTTGATGTACCTAGTTAACACCAGGTTGGATATATGCTTTGTAGTGAACACATTGAGTCAGTACATGGTTGATCCTAGACATGTACATTGGATAAAAACAAAGCATGTGTTCAGGTACTTGCATGGTACAGTTGGATATGGACTCAGATAAGTCTCAAACGATGAATTAAAGTTGCAAGCTTATACAGACTCTGATTGGGCGGGGAGTGCGTGTTGATTAAGGTTGGTTGTCATTGATGTCAACCCTTGAAGAAAGACCCGTAGAAAAAAGGTTTGGGTAATGGACCCAATATTGTTTGATGTAAATATGACTCATTATTTCAATAATAAATTGTTTCAATAATAAATTTAATGGATAAATTAGAAGTGGACCCAACCCTAAAATAAGGAAAGTGGGCCAAGTGACCTAGAAGATGTTTTTAAGGAAGCTACTTGGAGAGTATAAATAAGAGGCAAGGCTCTCTCATT
>SNQJ01S0002555.1:374624-422735 GCA_010110895.2 Picea sitchensis | reverse complement strand
GAAAGTGGGCCAAGTGACCTAGAAGATGTTTTTAAGGAAGCTACTTGGAGAGTATAAATAAGAGGCAAGGCTCTCTCATTTGAATAAAACTTGAGAATATTGAATATCTATATGTTTCTAAGGTAACCAAGGATATCTAAACCGGAATTCTAAGTGAAGGTGAAGAAAAGAAGGCCGAAATGCAAGGAAGGATAAATTCTTTTGATGGTGCTTTCTAAGGTATGTTATTTACAGGTCATCTCACTATTTTCGCTATAACTTGTTTTCTATAATGATTCAGACCGTGAAATTGCTGTGAAAGTGAGAAATCATATCCAAGTATCTGTGGTAAAAAATTCATCTTGTGGGTCATTGTATTTTTGGATTTACACTCCGTGGAAAATAGGGTTTGTGGCCAGTCCTAACACTAGTCAAAATCAGGTGTTTCAGGTAAAAACGTCATAACTTCTTCATAAAAGATCCAAATTTAGTGAGACTAAATGTGTTGGTTAGGAAACAGTCTGTAGTATTTTTTTTAATAGTTTTATATCAATTCATCAAATATTTTGTGTGGGGCACGCTCTACAAGGTCGCTCTCTAGAATAATCTAGAATTCAGCAAGGTATGCCATTTTTTCTATAAATCCTTTTCTGAGAGGTTCCAAGTAGTGACACTTGGAGGAATTGCATAAAACACATTGAAGAAAATTGTGTATCAGTTTTATATATTTATACATTACATGTTCAAAGTTATGATTACTTCAAGTTAGGGTTTTTGACTAATCCAAAACTAGACATGGGAGACTAAAGAAAAGTTTGATGAAAATGCTAGTCTCTTGTTTTTAAAGTTAAGGAAGGTTTGCAGGAATATGATCATATACACCAGGTCTATTATAGAGCTACAAATCAGATTTGGATGATGAAATTAATGAGGGATTTTGGTTGTGGTACATGTTGAGTACATGGTTGAGACAAGTAGTTGATGAGTTGGCGCACATACATGAGGTGTATAGTTGATGATGTTGGTACATATTGATGAGTAGTTGACACATGATTGGAACTTACTTGGTACATGGTTGGATGCACTTGTTTATTGTACAGGTTGATTACAAGTTGAGGTACAGGTTGATGCATGGTTCATATTTATTGGTACAGGTTTACAATGGTATATCTCACAGTGATAGTGTGACAATGGTTCCATCATTCTACTTCTACTTTAGGGTCCCAGGATGGGGCAAGGACAGGTGGTTGTAGCCACCTTCCGGTTGTAGCCGGAGAACATTGGGGGTTGTAGCCTCCTTCTGGTTGTAGCCAGAGAATTGGGGAGTTGGAGCTTCCCTCAGGTTGTTGCCAGAGAAACTAGGGGGTTGGAGCCTCCTTCCAGTTGCAACTGGAAAATAAAGGAAGTTGGTGCTTCCAATGAATGTAATTCTTCAAGACATATAAGAAAAAGCATTCTGTGGTTTTCTCCCGATTTGGGTTTCCACGTAAAACACCGGTGTGATGTGTATTGTGTATGTGTGTGATTGTTTATTTCTTACTGCTCATTATTGGATAATAATTCTACATTGATATAACATTTTAAGAAAAAGGATTATAATTATGCTATTACTGATTTACCCCCCCTCTCAGTAATCCAACAGTGCGGTGGACCAGAAAAGCATATCAGGATGTTGGTTCAGTTTGGGATCTGGTATGATCTCATGGTTGAGTAGAAAACAGATGTCAATGGCACTCAGTACAATAGAGGAAGAGTATATTCCATACAGTGTTGGAAGTCATGAAGTGGTTTGGATTTATAAGTTGCTTGTAAGCTTATTTGAACTAGAATTAGAGCCAACCTTGATATATTGTGATAATCGAAGTTGTGTGAAGCTTTCAAAGAATCTAGTCTTTCATGACAAGTCAAAGCATATAGAGATCAAATACCATTACATCTGAGACATTGTACAAAAGGGAACAGTGGAGTTCTGGTACTTATCCGCAAATGACCAAATAGCGGACATTATCACCAAGCCTATGTCTAGAGTGAAGTATGAGTACTTCATAGACAAGCTTGGAGTGATGCAGAATGTCCACCCTCGTTAAGAGGGAGGTGTGATGTTTATCCTCATGCAGGCTTCCCTTTGGCCAAGGGTTTCCCATATCAGTCATGTGAGGTGACTGAGGGATTAGTGTGTATCCTGGTACAAGCCTTTCATATGCCATATGTTGTGGCTAGGTGTGAATGGGACTTGTAGCGTAGTCTTGAGACCATGGAGTATCCTTGGGGCTATGGTAGTAGTATTTCCTAGTGGATGGGTGTGAATGGGACTACTAGGAGAGGAGAAACATCATAACATAGTCATTAGACTATGGCAGTAGTTTTGTACTACTGGATAGCATGCTAGTATCCTTGGGGCTACTAGTTGATTGCAACATAGTCATGAGAATATGGCAATATTTTTGTACTACTGGATAACATGGTAGTAGCCTTGGGGATACTAGTTGATTGCATCATAGTCATGAGACTATGGCAGTAGTTTTGTACTATTGGATATCATGGTAGTAGCCTTGGGGATACTAGTTTATTGCAGCATAATCATGAGACTATGGCAGTAGTTTCATACTACTGGATAGCATGGTAGTAGCCTTGGGGCTACTAGTTGATTGCAGCATAGTCATGATACTATGGTAGCAGTTGTGTACTATTGGATAGCATGGTAGTAGCCTTGGGGATACTAGTTGATTGCAGCGTAGTCGTGAGACTATGGTAGTAGTTTTGTACTATTGGATAGCATGGTAGTAGCCTTGGGGCTACTAGTTGATTGCAGCATAGTCATGAGACTATGGCAATATTTTTGTATTATTGGATAGCATGGTGGTAGCCTTGGGGCTACTAGATGATTGTAGCATAGTCGTAATACTATGGCGGTATTATTGGGTATACTAGAAGAAAAACATATTGGAAGAATACCTCCCTAGCTAAGAGGGAGTGTTGATGTTTTAGTAGCAGTGGGAGGTATTCCTTCCTGGACAACCTTTCTTAGAAGAGAAGAAGATTCTAGAAGTCAAAAGAAGACCATTGAACAGTTGAAGAACACCCCGGAAGAGAATTCGGCCGACAGGAAAAAAATAAAGCAGAAATGGAACTCCCAGGAAGAGAAGTCGGCTCACAAGAAAAGATAAAGGGGAAATATAATTTCCCATAAGAGAAATCGACCCTAGCTAAAGTGACTTGAAGACTATAAATAAAGTGATGTCGTTGATTTGTATACTCACTCACTCAACTATCTGAACAAAGAAGAAAGAACAATTCTTAGGTAAGTATAATACATAGCTACTACGAAATCTAAGGTTCTTGGTTATTCTTGGTGGTTTCTCTTGTGCATTATCTCTAGGAAGAGGTGTGGTAGCCTTGTATGGTGTTTTCGTTGCAGTTGTTTGGTGCACTACCTGTTGATGTTTTGGTAGCTATGGGAGGATCTTTCCCTCCTAGATGACCTTTCTTAGCTGCAGAGAAGATTCCAAAAGCAAGAGATCCATTGAATAGATGTTGAAATGCCCTAGAAGAGAAGTTGGCCCAGAAGAATAAAGTAATAATGAAAAGACGCCTGTCCAGAGAAGAAGTCGGCCTATTCTAATGGAAATGAAGACTATAAATAGACATATTAGCTCATTTTTTCACTCACTCACACTCTCATAGCTACACAGAAGCAAGGTGCAAGTTTGGAGGAGGTGACGCAGTAGCTACAGTTGCACAGTTTATTCTTGTTTAATATTTTGGTATCTCTCTCTTGTGCGCTACTCCTTGAGGAGATGTGCTACCTTTGTATGGTGTTGTTGCTACAGCTGGGGTGGTATTTCTGGTTAAGCTGGCACTTTTTCTAGGTTTTATCTGATTGGACTTGATTTGTGAACAAAATTTGTCTAAGAAAGGTTGTTGGGTCTTTCCCCCATTTGGGGTTTTCCCGTGATAAATCTCTTGTGTTCTTTTCTATCTTTTTTTTATGTTACTACTACTCAGTACATGATATCTATGTTAATGGTAACGAAGTAAAAGAACACTAGTAACACTAATGCTATGTAATTAAGGAAAATCTAACATGGTATCAGATTTGGTTACCTTAAGAACAATTTGACCACTGGAAGGAAGATCGCTACAGCAACACCTTGCATATGCAATACTTTGTCAAGCTCGTTGAGCACTATCCCAAGGATGTTGGAAATAATTCCTTCATAGAGAAGTGTGCCCTAACCTAGCACACCCCCTAAAACCCTCACCGTGCAGTTTGGTGAGGTTTGGAAAATCGAGGTTTTTCAGTGCTAGGGTTTCTACCTGAAAAAATGTCAACCAGTATGACAGTTGAGGATAGATTAGATGGAGCAGATAACTTCAGATCCTGGAAGCATAGAATAAAAATCATTCTAGAAGAGAATTAATTATTGGATCACGTCGAGAAGATGCTACCATAACCCAATGATGAAGAAGCAAATGCAAAGTTCAAGAAGAGTGAGGTCAAGGCCAAGAGGATCTTGACAGACTCAATCAAGGTTCACCTGATACCCAATGTATCTGAACTAAATATTACAAAGGAGATGTTTCATGCGCTAACCAGAATCTATGAAAGAAAGAACATCAGTTGGAAGCTTATCCTATGACATCAACTCATAAATGTGACTATGAACAAGTCAAAGACGATAGCCAACTTCTTTACAGGATCTCAAATATCAAAGACTAGTTAGCATCCATTGGAGATCCATTTGAAGATGTTGAACTAGTAACCACACGTTAAATGGATTCCCTCCCTCATGGTACCCATTTACGCAAGAAGGAAATTTCCCAAGTTTGACAAGTTATGGTCAGATTGCACTCAAGACGAAGCCAGGTTGATATCCAAGACACAAAACACTAATGAGGATGAAAATCAAGCACTTGTTGCCCAAGTGAAGAAGAGAAAGAAAAGGGAAGAAGGCAGCCTGAAGAAGTCTAAGAGACATCGTTACAAGAAGGATGCATTAAAGATCAGATGCTACAATTTCCATAAGCTGAGACACTATGCCTTTCAATGTCCATATAGAAATGAAAAGGAGAAGAAGAAACACCATGCACATGGACCAGATGCAGAAGAGCACTCAAAGGCATCAAAGGATGAAGAATTTGTCTTTTAGACAATGATGTTTCCATGCATATGAACGATAAAAGGAAACTCAAGTAGGAAAACAAGGCCAGACTCCAGGTTTCCATATCAGGTTTGATATTTTTATATTTTTGTTTCTTAAGTAAGTATTTTACCTAGGATAGCAGTATTTACAGCTTTATTATTTTCTATTGCTATCAAATGTTTAGGTACACCTGAATATTGTCGATACAATTACCATTAAAATGCTTATTGTTCATAATTAATGATCTACTCATTTGAAAGATGAAATTGATCTCCTCTAGGATATGTTCTTGATTACTAACCATTCCATGGAGGCTACCATGTGATCCAGAATCGAATCCAGGAGTTTGATGGGGCTCATAAAGGTCTAAAAATCAAAGTTCTCAGAATATATTCTAAACGGAAATGTGCGTAAACCTTGTCGATAAAAACCCAACGCAACTTGAACGGGCTCAAACGGACGTCGTATGCTCAATTTATGGCGATATGTTTGTTTTGTCAAACAAGCAAAAAATGATGATTGTATAGTCCATACAGTGCCACGTGGCAGCTAACTGTACATGTTGTATGGTCGTACAAATGACATGGTAGCTTCTTGAGGTGAAACGTGTCACCCTTGTAGTGGTGACACATTTCATGTTTGTATGGATGACATGGCACGATGTACAGCTTATGTGGCAGGTATGACACGTGGCAGATAGTGCTGACAGGGAAGATGATGTGGCAGACATGTTTTGCAAAGGTGGACCATCCATCATTTTACACATGGCATAGGCATAGGCATAGGCGAATGGCGTGGTGCCAAGTGGACCAAACATGGGCTACGACGTGGCACCCAGGTATTTGCTGAGTTTATTGGCAAAATTTTGGAGTTCAACGGACTTGAACCCTCGACCTCTCTGTGGGCCAGTGACTTGGTAGGTCGGTCTAACCATCCCACCTACGCTTTGGTTCTTAACCTATTATGGAAGAATATGTATTTAAATTCGAACTGTTGTATTGTTGGCGGAGATTAGGGCTAGGGCTAGGCCCCAGCCCCCGATCATGATACTTAAGCTAAAACCACGGTCCATTGGTTACGTTATTGGCTCGAGTTATCGAATGGAACTAGCCCCGATTTCAACAAACAATGTTTAACTCGGATACCACAACCCCTCCATTGATACTTGGAGCAGAAGAAAAGGGTTTAGCCCAGTCGGTCGGGCTAGCCAGTCGACTAAGGGCTTAACCCTGGGTTATACAGACTGGTGTGCACGCGTGGGGAGTGGCCACATGGACCAACAGCTCAAGACCAGGTGCCAGACTTCGAGGGCTAGTGCGCTAAGGACCAATGCCTGGCCACATGGCGGATGTCCATACAACCAGGGGCCAGCCAGTTAGGGGTTTTTCTCATATATTATTGCAAAGTGGGTTTCATACATTGTAATATGGCTTATTATTGATTTTCTCAGCAGATTTGGGGGCTTTTGCCCATTATTGGGAGATATTGGGCCCTTTTTTAGGCTAGATCTTGGGAGGAAGTTGGGAGATGGTTACCAAATTCATCCCTATATAAAACAGGCCTTCTTGAGGCCATGGGAGGAGGTTCAGAACAGGTTTATGCTACCGGATTGTTGATCCAAAGCCATTTTCATGCAGGGAAGCTATTGAGGAGCGCACCTTTGCAGGCCATTTCTGGGAGCCTCATTCATCTGATTTGGGTTTCGTCAGTTTTGATGGGTTCATGAGATCTGGTAGAACACGACCATCTCATTGTTGTAACTTTTTTTCACTATCATGATGTACTTGTAAAGATTCGAACAGAAATAAGAAAAGCCCACTGAGACAAGGCCCAAAGACGTAGGCGAGATTGTCGAACTCCGTTATCACATTGGTGTTATGGTTTCCTTCTATTTTATGCTTTATTTCAAATCTGCACATGTGTATATGGTTGTCACATTTCTTCTTTACTTCTTCCTCTTTATTTAAGCTTCCTAATTGGTTAATCAACACATGCTTAATAACTCAACCATAGTCATGTAAAATATATTTTCGGATCAAGTGGTATCAGAGCTAGTTGACGTTTGGATTTGAGTTTTGCATGTTAACCAGGGAAGAGCTCATCTCAAGGGAGAAAATGGCATCCATAGGAGGACTTTGTCAAGATGAGAGTGAATTCATAAATTCGGTGTTTTCCATGGCCGAGATGGTGAAGGTGCTGTATGAAGACTAATTGGAACGAAAGAGATCGGTTCAAGAGAAAACTTCCAAGAACAAAAAAGGCAAAGAATGATTGAAGGAAGTGCCTTCTACATATGTTTCAGAAAACATCTCAGAGGTATGCAGTGAAGGTCAATCATCAAATTCTCCCTATTTCCGTCAAGATGGTTTTGCTGCATTTGAAAAACATACAAGAGGTATAGGTTTGAGATTGCTAGCCAATATGGGCTATGAAGGAAAGGGCCTTGGAATTGAGGGCCAAGGTATCGTTAATCCCATTGAGGTTGTGGAAAGGCCTCGATATTTAGGATTGGGATTTGGCGAAGTGAAGATTAGAGCATCCTCAAAGATGGGTTCCAAAACTTCGGAAGCAAGTAATGCTTCACATGGCCAACTTAAGTCATTGCAAGAACACTTCACGAAAGGTGATGGCGTATCACTCCTTGACTGTGGTAGTGAATGCAAGTCATCTCCAAAGCAAAGTGAATATCAGCATGGAAGGTATAATGGTCATGTTTTTACCAATTCTCTTTTTTATTATAAAAAACATAATCATGTAATCTGAAACTTGTGGAATATGTATCCATGTACTTTTTGTCATTCACCCAAGCATTGTGTTGCCAAGTGTTGGGAGATACAAACTTTATACAGGAAACCTATGTCGACTAGGAAGGAAACACGACATAAAGACTCAACTCCACAACGGAAGAAAGAGAAGGGAAAACAGGTCTAGATGCCAAAAACTCAGTGCACTTATTGCAACAGGAGTGGACATCAAAAGTCTCATTGTTGGAAGCTTAATCTGGAGGTTCTTCCAAGGAAGGAAAAAAGGATTGCGCAAGTACTCATGAAGGAAGAAGTATTACCAGTGAAGCATGAGGAACACCATGAAGGAAAGAAACTAGCCACTTGGTTTTTCCATAAGTGGATGTCACAACTTCATTGTATTTTGCTTCCATTAATGTAATCACACATGTTGAAATGATGACCTGTTATAACATCGTTGTTGTACAACATCATGTTTTTTTTTCTTCCTTATGAGTATGTAATCAATCAAAGTCCATTTTTGTAACCTTTTGGGGACCAAAAGGTCCTTTAGTGGGGATGTGTGATCCAGAATCGGATCCAGGAGCTTGATGGGGCTCAGAAAGGTCTAAAAATAAAAGTTATTAGAATGGCTTCAAAACAGACATGTGAGTAGACCTCGTCGATACAAACCCAACGCAACTTGAACAAGCTCAAACGGACGTCGTATGCTCAAGTTATGGTGATCTGTTCATTTTTCCAAACATGTAAAAAATGATGATTGTACAGTCTGTGCAATGCTACGTGGAAGTTGACTGTTCAGGCCGTACGATCGTACAACTGATGTGGTAGGAAAAATCAGCACTAACTTGGCAGCTTTTGGAGGTGACATGTGGTAGGGTGACTGGGTGTATGGACGCTGATGTGGATAGGTACAGGGGACCAATCCAGGAGTGACACGTATCACCCTTGCAGTGGTGACACGTGGCACATTCGTACGGATGACATGGCATGTCGTACAGCTTATGTGGTAGGTATGACAAGTGGTAGATAGTGTTGACAGGGCAGATGATGTGGCAGACACGTGTGGCAGAGGTGGACCATCCAGTGTTTGACACATGGCATAGGCGTCGGCGAATGGCGTGGTTCCACGTGGCCCAGACATGGGCTTCCACGTGGCACCCAGGTATTGGCTGAGTTTATTGGAAAAATTTTGGATTTCAACGGACTTGAACCCCGACCTCTTAGGGGGCTAGTGACTTGGCAGGTCGGGCTAGCCAGCCCACCTGCGCTTTGATTCTTAACCTATTACGACGAAATTTGTATTTAAATTCAAACTGTTGTATGGTTGGCAGAGGTTAGGGATGGGGCTAGGCCCTAGCCCCCAGTCATGATACTTATGTTAAAACCACGGTCCACCGGTTACGTTATTGGCACGGGTTATGGAATGGAACTAGCCTCGGTTTCAACAAATAATGTTTAACCCGGATACCACGACCCCTCCGTTGACACTTGGCGCAGAAGAAAAGGGTTTATCCTGGTCGGTCGAGCTATCCCATCGATAAAGGTCTTAACCCTGGGCTATACAGACTGGTGCGCGCATGTGGGGAGTGGCCACATGGACCAACAACTCCAGACCAGGTGCCGGACTTCGGGGGCTAGTGCGCTAAGGACCAACGCCTAGCCACATGGCAGATGTTCATATGACCAGGGGCCAGCCAGTTAGGGGTTGCACCCATATATTATTGCAAAGTGAGTTTTATACATTGTAATATGGATTATTATTGATTTTCTCAGCAAATTTGGGGGATTTTGCCCATTATTGGGAGATATTGGGCCCTTTTTTAGGCCTGATCTTGGGAGGAAGTTGGGAGATGGTTACCAAATTCAGCCCTATATAAACCAGGCCTTCTTGAGGCCATGGGAGGAGGTTCAGAATAGGTTTATCCTGCCGGATTATTGAGCCAAATCCATTGTCATGCAGGGAAGCTATTGAGGAGAGCACCTTTGTGGGCCATTTCTGGGAGCCTTGTTCATCCGATTTGGATGTTGTCAGTTTTGATGGGTTCATGAGATCTGGTAGAACACAACTAGATCATTGTTATAAACTTTTGGCACTATAATGATGTACTTGTAAAGCTTCGAACAGAAATAAGCAAAGCCCACTGAGACAAGGCCCGGAGACGTAGGCAAGATTGTCGATTTCTGTTATCACATTGGTGTTATGGTTTGTTGCTATTTTATGCTTTATTTCAGATCTGCACATGTGTATATGGTTTTCACATTTATTCTATGCTTCTTCCTCTTTCTTTAAGCTTCCTAATTGGTTAATCAACACATGCTCAATAACTCAACCATCGTCGTGTAAAAGATCTTTTCGGATCACCATGGAAATGTTGTTCTTGCCTCTTGTTCTGGGTAGGTCATAGGTGATAGCTCTAATAAGGAGCTATGATGATGGTTGCAGAAGGAAATTATTTAGACAGTATCTAGCTGAGACATAAAAATGTGTGCACAAACATACACACCCATGTGAAGAAGAAAACAAAGAAGAGTATCTCTTATGGAGATTGACTTTGAGGAGAAGAAGGCTCCAAAGATGACTATATAGTTAATTTGACCACTCTTCAGATCATTAGGAAGAGTAAGTAGTGCAAGAAGGGTCTACCTAGAAACAATGTAGTAAAACCAACATGTTGTCATGATACCTTGCATAACGTAAAGGAGATACAGATACATGGCATTGATAAGCCATGCTATGAAGAGAAGCAGATGGCTCCACCAGTGGTGAGGTAGGCGGCGCCATCAAGTACCAGCTTAGAAGGAACTATAATTCATAGGGAGTCATCCCCTAGGATCCAGTAGCGAGGAGCAGCCTCCCGAGGACAATTCATAGGAACATGCAGACTCAGAGTGAGCTTGATCTCAGAGAGAGATAGTTTTTTAGATATTTTCATTCGGAAAGTATTCCTCCTCAGATTCATATGGGAGAGAGAGACATCTTCCAGGACTGACAGACATGAAACTAGATTGAATCTTCAAAGGCTTTGAGGAGATATGAGACCTCTTGGGAGGATTCCCTTGTTTCAGTGATAAAGGAGAAAGCCAATAAGAAGGACTGGGATATAGATTTTGCCTTGATTTCAGAAACCACACATGTTTTCCAACTATGTGACGTTGATGAGGAGAATCATTGATTTAGAGCCTTCCACCATTGAAAAATTTCTTCATAAGCAGGAATGAAAGGATGCCATGATGAAGGAGTATATGTCCATCGTGAATAATGGTGTGTGGGAAGTGGTTCTGAGACCAAAAGGGAAGTCAATAGTGACTTCCAAGTTGATCTACAAGAGAAAGCATGTTGCAGATAGAAACGTGAAGCGAGATTTGTGGCTAGAAGATTCACCCAATAAGAGGGAGAAGACTACGACGAAATTTTTTCTCCTGCAGCAAAATACACTTCCATTAGATCAATCATTATGATTGCTTCCACAATGGGATGGAAATTACACCAGATGGATGTCAAGACTACTTTCTTGAATGGTGTAATAGAGGAAGAAGTGTACATATAACAACCACAATACTTCGTGATCCATGGGAAGGAGTCCCATGTGTGCAGACACAAGAAGGCCTTGTACGGACTGAAGCAAGCATCCAGGGCATGGTATGCCAAGATAGATGGATATTTGATGAGATTGGGATTTACCAAGAGTTAGGCAGATCTTAACCTCTATTGTAAGGTTGAGGATGGATGCCCATTGATCTTGGTTCTATATGTAGATGATCTATTTCTAACAGGGGACGAGAAGGTCATTGATGGGTGTAAGAGGGAGCTCGCTTCAGAGTTCGAGATGAAGGATCTAGGTCTGAAGAATTAATTTTTCGGATTGGGGGTATGGCAGAGATCAGATGAGATTTTCCTTAGCCAAGGAAAATATAATGTTGAGATCCTGAAGAAATTCAGGATAATGGACTGCAAGTCCATGACCACACCTATGACGATAAATATGCAGCTCTTGAGTGACAAATATTCAAATTTGGTGAATCCCACGATTTACATATAGTTGATTGGATCCTTGATGTACCTGGTTAACACAAGGCCAGACATATTCTTTGTAGTGAATACCTTGAATCAACACATGGTTCAGCCTAGACAGGTACATTGGATGGCAGTTTTAATACCCGTGTTTCCCACAGCTTGTAGTTAATAATTACTTATGATTACCAAGTTATGGCATGTGAACAATGTAAATGTATTATTGTTTATATTTCCAAAAAATTACTGTGGGGGTGAAGCCTTGAAGTATTGGCCATGCTATCACTAGAGGAAAGAGTGAGGAAATTGTAGAGAGGGTTCATTATGTCAAAATGACACAAATTCTCTTTGCTGAAATAATAATCCTCATCTTGATACCAAGGAAAAATCAGTTAACAAGAAAAGGATTGGTGGTTGAACAATCAACTACCCGAATGAATGAAAGCATGGACGGTTTGGCTAAGGAGACAGAAAAATGGCAGCCTGAAGTACCACATAACACAGTTTCCTGCAGGCCCGGATTAACCCGAGTTCTTTCTGACAGAAGGAACAAGACAGGTCTAGAACCTCCCTGGGGAAAAGGAGAGAGCATGCAAGAGAAGAGGATATACCATTCAGAAAGAATAAGAGCACGAGAGGATCTCCAGCTCAGAATAATAACTGAAGGATTAAGTTGTTTTGGTTACTGGAGAGAACCAGAGGAGGAATTCGATCTGTGAGGAAGAGAATCGTTGAAAGGAATGCACTAGAGCATGCAATAGAAAGATTAGAAGAACTCATGGAAGAGTTATGAACTGGAGCATAGAAGACCCGAAACTTAGACTGGACCAAAAGAGGGTCACAGACTTGGTGTCGACTAGAAATAAACAGATGTTGTAAGGAAAGGGCATCGAGGGATAATGTAGTTGTGAAGGGACTCTCTTGCATAGAGTAAATCTAGCTGGGAAGGCATCTGATAAACCCCACGGATGCCTTGAGCTCAGTGGGGAATAAGGGAGACTTCTACTATTTCCATAGAGGTGGAGGAGAGTAATCTCCCCAATACCTTTCTTGAGTTTGGAAGGAGAACCCAGAAAACCTGACCTGAGAAGAAGGTCAGGAGCTTGATGCTGAGAGAGCACCTGATAAAACTCATAGAGGTTGTGATAGAGAGAAGATCTTTGAGAAATTTGCAGAAGTTTCCCTAGTGATATCATGGCTTGGATGGGGGGTGGCCAGAGTGCTAAGAGTGAATGCCTTTGAGCCTATGGTTGGGTGGAGAGGAAAACACCCACAGTCAGTTGGTTGGTTGCAACTTGTAATAGATAAGTATTTTGTATACCATGTGCACTTGAATTGAAATGCATGATTTGAATGCTTATATTTTTTATATACATGTATCTCCTATGTATAAGAGATTGATAGTGTGATATTATGTCAAAATGTGCCTCGTGAAATTGATGGTACTAATGCTTATTGTTCTTCTGTAAATTGTTTCATTTGAATGGTTTTAAGATGACAAGTTTGGGCCCTTGCGCTGGTTGGAAAATCCTCAAGGTGTTTTTCCCAAGGATCAACTTCACAATTCTAGAGTCGGGACAAACTCCACAGGACAAACTCCATGGGACATGCCAGACCGGTAACTTGATGGTTGACTGACAATTGGCGGGAATTTACCCGATATTGTGGGATTCATCCCCTTGTTAAACCCCGATCCACTTCTCGGTCGTGAAGTAACGTGAGCCGTAGATCTATGGATATTCAAGATCTCCCCTGACAATTGGATCTACGTCATGGTCAGTCCCACCTTGACCAAACCGGGAGAAAAAGGGTGTTAAATGGTTGGAATCCCTTAATGGTAAACTCATGAAGTAACGTGAGCCACATATATCAGGATATTCAGGAATTTCCCTGACCATTGGATCTACGTCATGGCCAGTCCAACGTTGACCACTCCAGGAGAAAAAGGGTGTTAAATGGTTGGAATCCATGAACGTCGAACTCGTGAAGTAACGTGACTCGTGGATCTAAGGATCCTTAGGGATACTTCTTGATCGTTAGATCGAGAGTTAGTGGAAGGATAGAGTAAGGGAAGGGATGACCGACAGCAAGCGGTCAATATTCCTTATGACCCTCCCAGTCGGTTACCCTCGGGACTAAAGACTTATGATTGCATGGATCACGAGAGCATGGAGCCACAAATACCTATCATTCATTGGATCAATACAGGGAAGATTATGGGACATCCGATCATTATTCGGCTCTCCGGCTAAACCCCACTTCAGGTGATTCAGGATGCAAGGTTTGGAGTTTCCCCGAAGGTTGAAGGTCGAAGTGACGTCAGCAGACGACATGGAAAAAGTACACAATGGAGTTTGACCGTATGACAGAGTCTACGCATGTCATCTCATGGCTAAGCCACATGTCTTGTTGACTCATCATATATGGTATAAGGTTAGAGAGAAGGGTGTCGTGTATCAAGGTGGCGTCATCGCCACATATCTGCTAGGTGGCACATGGTAGTAGGGACACCCATGCAGAACGCCACATACGCAAAAGGGACCCGCTCCAGGAGTTCGGGACTTCGAAACTCCGGGTGTTTGGAGTGCTAAGACGCAAGCTCCAAAAGGGTCAAAGGTTGGAGCCATGTTGTAGGACTCTGGCGTTCGAGACTCCAGAGGATTTTCAAATAGAGAAAACTGGATGAAGCGTCAAAGCGTCGAAGTGCCGAAGCACCAAAGTTTTCCCAATTGTAGTGTCAAGCTCTAATAGGATGGGCCCGTGTGCATCATGGTGATGTGGCATGTATGTATAGCTCCACATGTTATCATGGGATTGGACATGAATTATATGTGGGACCCCACCTCTCTAGTCAACTCCAAGCGATGTGCTAAGTACATGTAAATCTTAATCGTTAGATTCAAAGGTGGACAGAAATCCACCATAGATTCTAGAGTAGAGAGAGAGGCTCTGAGACTTTGAGTCTTCAGGAAGATTTAGTGTTATACAAAAGAGTGGAAAGGTTGAATTCTAGAGGACAAGGTTCCAGCGTCGGTCACGTGGTAAGGAAAAAGGGAAAACAAGAAGTACCGAGGTTCTGGAAGTGAATAAGCCTACGACGGATTGGCAGAGACTTTCCCCTGTAAACCCTTCTTTCACGTCCATGTCATTCCAAAGGGTGGTGATTGAGGCCATGATAGTTCCATATTGGATGGTACAAGGAAAGTGAAGCCACGAGGATGCCACATGGCGAAGGTGGTGGCCATTGGCCAATGACACCTTGTTGACGCTTGAATCTGTCAGGACCGAAACGACAACCTCATGAGGACATTAGTGTTGGGTATGTGTTATATTCTTTGTATGAATAGTAGTGTCTATGTTGCATTGGGTGCATGGGGGGTTCAGGGGGCCGATATCCCCCCCGCGGGGATTCCCCCAAGAAAAAAAAATTGCCTCGAGAAACGTGTCGCATTTTTGCCTCGATTTTTGTGTCACCTCGATTATCATTTCCATTATTGGACGGTTTTTCAGCACATGGTTTTTGTCGATGGTTTTCTATTTTCGCTTAAGGAATTAGGGTTGTTGACTAATCCAGGTCATTGGGTTAGGGTTTTGTATGTTGTTGGCTCCTATATGTATATTGTATTGTAAAAAATGTAACACAATGAATGAATGAATATAGAATATGTTGGTTTTCCCGGTTTGGGTTTCCAGGGGAAAAATCTTTGTATAATGTGTGTATTTTTTCTGTTCTTTTACTGAAAATATGTTTGCAGTAAATATTGTATAAGGTTAAAATCTACAATTAGTCCCTCTTCTTTTTTAGAGAGGTGGTTCTCCTCTTTGGCTAAAAAATATATCTTTGAATATATTAGATTATGGGGAGTGCTAGGCAGAAAACGCCAAATATTTATTGATTGGATTTATTTACAAATGGTTTTTCAATAACCCAATATGATCTTTATGTGCAACAAAAGTCTTTTAATCAGAAAAGATTGAAGGAGGGCTTCAACATCAGAATTAAATTGTGATCAACATCACACACAATCTTCAATAATATATAAATACAACCATATCTTCTTCATAGGAGAGAATGATTTGATCATCTCAAATAATTTTAAAAGAGAATTTGATAGGTCAACCTCAAATACCTCATACTTAAAACTCAAAGTTACAAAACACAGTCAAGATCAACCCTGAAGCATTCCTTGTGGAGTTTTATTCATGAAAGATGTTCTTCATTACAATAGCTTTGACAGCCATGTATGTGGCTGCAAATATTCCATGATCATATAAGAAAATATCTTAGAAGAATATAAGAAGAACACTCAACAACTCATCCTTGTGCCCAACTCTGAGATTCAAGCATAAAACTATGAGAAGTGGTGTAGAAGAATATATATAAAAAGAAATGGAGAAGATGGAGATTTCTTTCTTTTGATCAGAAGCTTGATTATGTATCCATGGTTGTATCTTCTTCTTCCTATGATATTCTTCCCTGTCCCTCTGACAATATTGATTCTTGGACCTTTGAAAAAGCCTCTCTTCTCCTTTTAAGGTGAGATTTTCTAACTACTTGAGTAGTTAGGGTTTCTCCCTTCTAGAAATTCTCGTACAAGTTTCTTCTTGAAACATTCCCTTTAATTGATGCCTCATTAAGTCCTCATTAATGAACTCACATTATCAATATATGTATATTGAAAATGGGTCCCTCTCCATTTTTAATAAAAGTTTTAATTAAACTTTTATTTTCACAATTTAATTAACTTCCCATTAAAAATGCATTTGACTGATATTTTAATTTTCAAGAAAAATGTATCAACTTTCAACACTCAAAACCTATACCACCATATTCTATGTTGAAATATCTTTCCAACGGTATAAATTTTGCGCGATTCCAACACCTGGAGCTCAAGTTATGGCCTCTACAAGATCAATACCCAGCCATCGTCGATCAAAATTGATGGGCAAATGTGGGCCCTTTGATGAATTTCGTGTTTCCCTTGATAAAATTCAATTTTTTGGTTTAAAAGTATATCCCACATGCATTGGGATATTATATTCTTCATGATATATAATACTAAGTGTTTGATACACTTAGCAAGAAACATGAGAAGAGAAGAAACTATGGAGCTTGGAGGATTCAGCCCTTGGAAAATTGTTGAATGTAATAATAATTTTGCATGCCCAGTCAACAACCAATCTGCCCAATCAGCAATGATGAGTCACCCAACCAAATGTTGTCACATTTCATCACTTGGTAGGCCAACAATATGCCATATGTCATCTAATAGAATCACACCATGTGTCACTTCTTGTATGCTACCACGTGTCTCCATTAATTAGTTTCCATGTGGCACCATCCATTAACTGCCATGTGGATGTATCTCATTGGTTAACAAAGTGACATGTGTCACTTGGAGATGTTCCTCATAGAACTTAGGAAAAGATCCATCTTATTAAAATAATATGGTGGGTTTGTCGGGTTACGTGAATGCGGAGGTCAGTGAGAATCTAATATATGAAAGAAATATCATATTACCAATCCGTGAACCCGCGGTAACTCGTATATTTGGCGTGAAATTTGGGAAAGGAAAAATGGGAAAGGAAAATAAATGGGAAAATGTGATAATGAAAATGGAAAGGAAAATAAAAAGAAATGGGAAAATAAAGGAAAATGGAAATGAATGTGAACGTGGAAAGGAATAAGGAAAAATGGTTAAGTGTGGAAAATGGTAAGGGGAATATTAAAGTAATGAGACAATGGGGAAAAATGACTAAGTATAAAATGAGAGAACGAATAGAGGTGAATGGAAAGGAAATGAGAGAACATGTCACTTAGATCATTTTTCATATTTCTTCTTGTAATACCTCCATTGTACTTCTAGACATAAGTATGTGTATCTTGGTCATGGAGACTCTGATTTTGATTCCATGAAATGCATGGCGAAGTTGATACTGAGGTCTATGAAATGAACGTATAATAGTTCAAAAATATTCATCTTCCAATATCATTTTTTTAATCATTCTAGGAGCAGGAACATATAGGTAACCAAATTTTGGTCAACAATTGGCTCCAACTGCAGGACAGTGACCCCCTATGGGTTGCTAAGAACACTAGAATCTTAAGACCAGTTGCCTTCTCCATTGGGATATGGAATCATATTCAAAATGAACTCTTGTAATTCTTCTTCTTTCATGGAGTTATCTTCAAACTTCAATATAAATATTGCCTTATTATGTAAAATTGAACTGAAGAAACAAAATATGTATATACATGATCTAGCTACCCTAACTTACTTGAAATAAAGGGGAACCTTAGGTGTAGGAAGATTTTCAATGGAGCCATTTAAGAATTGATCTGATTTGTGGAATGAACTCAAAATTTTTGAGATATGTTGGGACTTGTACCAATGAGTCGGGGGAAATCTCAATATGTACTGGAGAAAAATTATACCAAGTATGGTGAATATTTGATTGCATTGTTTGGCCAACAATGCTCTGGAACCATAATTCAATGAAATCAATTCTTGGCTGCTCAAGAATACTATTGTCTTTGATTGGTTGAGGATTTTTTAACATAAGAATACATTCATCATTTTCCTTATTTCCAACCACTTCCAAGGTTCTTGATTCATCAAAAATCTCAAGGTCATCTTGCTCATCATTCTTCTCAAGATTCAATTATTCTTGTTGCAAGTTCTCTTGTAATGTTTCATCATCTATTACAAAGCTGAAATCTTCAGGTGTATTTGGTGGAGGCTCCTCAATTTCATTCTCAAATTTGTTGCTTGAAATATCTTCATATGGAGTATATAGGAGGCTGAAATTTGCTTCTTGTAATTTGGAAATTTCGTCTTCGTCCTCGGCAACATAACTTGATTTAAAAATTCCATCCAGTCTTTGATTAGATTCTTCTTCAAAATTGAGCATTTTGTTATCTTGCTTCCACATGGGAGAGGATGGGTGGGCAACAACATTTAAAACATCAGCAAAAACATATGAATCCACTTTTGGGATAAACTTTTCTACAAATGAATCTTCTAACACATCCTAGCTAGTAATGGAGTTAAGCATTAATGAACTATACCATTCAAGAGCATCTTCTCATAGCGTTTGTAAGAATAATCTACATGTAACATTGTCTTCAGTGAGGTTGAAATCATAACATGTACCTTTAAAATTAATCAAGTGTTGTTTTGCATATTCTAAAGCATCCCCAGAGAATGTAGAAAAAATTTCAATAGGAATATCGGGATTTGAAAGTCTATTTTTGGTAGATTTAAAAGGGTATTATGAAATCGCCTCCTTCTTTGAGTATTTCTCCCTTTTGTCAAATCTTGCAAAGCCATTAATGGGCCCGATGAAGAACATAAAGAAGCATTATGACATGAATGAAACCCTTCAATTTGAATTTTTTCAATGGAGTTGCATGGGAGTTCATTCTCTCGAATCTTTGGTGCTTCTCGTTTCTTTTTTAAATTACAAAAAAGGTGAGCCATGCTTAAAATAAGCAACAATTTTCCTGAACCTTCTTCTCGAAACTTTGAGCCATGGAGATTTCTAGTTCCTCAAATATCTCGAAAATAAATCGGTCCCCAGTGTAGTCGCCAAAAATGTTGACGCTTGAATCTATCGAGACCGAAATGGAAACCTCATGAGGACATTAGTCCCCCTTTGTTTTTAGAGAGGTGGTTCTCCTCTTTGGCTAAAAAATATATCTTTGAATAACTTGGATTAGGGGGAGTGCTAGCCAGCAAAACTCAAATATTTAGTGCTTGTATTTATTTACAAATGGTTCTTCAATAACCCAATATGATCTTTATGTGAAACAAAAGTCTTTTAATCAGAAAAGATTGAATGAGGGCTTCAACATCAGAATTAAATTGTGATCATCATCAAACACAATCTTCTTAATAATATATAAATACATCCATATCTTCTTCATAGGAGAGAATGATTTTATCACCTCAGAGAATTTTAAAAGAGTACTACAATCAATATCAAAAGAGAATTTGATAGGTCAACCTCAAATACCTCATACTTAAAACTCAAAGTTACAAGATACAGTCAAGATCAACCCCGAAGCAATGCTTTGTGGAGTTTTATTCATGAAATATATTCTTCATTACAAAATATTTGACAACCATGTATGTGGCTACAAATAATCCATGATCATATAAGAAAATATCTTAGAAGAATATAATAATAACACTCAACAACTCAGTCTTGTGCCCAACTCTAAGATTCAAGCATAAAACTATGAGAAGTGGTGTAGAAGAATATATATATATGTGTGGATAAGATGGAGATTTCTTTCTTTTGATCAAAAGTTTGATTGTGTATCCATGTATGTACCTTATTCTTCCTCTGATTTTCTACCCTGCCCCTATGACAATATTGATTCTTGGACCTTTGAAGAAGCCTCTCTTCTCCTTTTAAGATGAGATTCTCTAACTATTTGAGTAGTTAGGGTTTCTCCCTTCTAGAAATTCTTGTACAAGTTTCTTCTTGAAACATTCCCTTTAATTAATGCCTCATTAAGTCCTCATTAATGAACTCACATCATTAATATATGTATATTGAAAATTGGTCTCTCTCCTTTTTTAATAAAAGTTTTAATTAAACTTTTATTTTCACAATTTAATTAATTTCCCATTAAAAATGCAGTTGACTGATATTTTAATTTCTGACAAAAATGTATCAACTTTCATTACTTGAAACCTGTACCACCATCTTCTATGTTGAAATACCTTTCCAATTGTATAAGTTTTGCGTGCTTTTGACACCTGGAGCTCAATTTATGGCCTCTGCATGATCAATACTCAACCATCGTCAAACGAAATTGATGGGCAAATGTGAGCCCTTGGATGAATTTCGTGCTTCCCTTGATAAAATTCGACTTTTTAGTTTAAAATTCTATCCCACATGCATTGGAATATTATATTCTTCATTATATATAATACTAAGTGTTTGATACACTTAGCAAGAAACATGAGAAGAGAAGAAACTATGGAGCTTGGAGGATTCAACCCTTGGAAAATTGTTGAAATTAATATAATTTTGCATGCCCAGTCAACCACCAATCTGCCCAGTCAGCAATGATGAGTCACCCAAACAAATGTTGCCACATGTCATCACTCAATAGGCCAACAATATTCCATATGTCATCCAATATAATCATGTCATGTGTCACTTCTTGTATGCTACCACGTGTCTCCATTAATTAGTTGTCATGTGGCACCATCCATTAACTTCCATGTGAATGTATCTCATTGGTTAACAAAGTGTCATGTGCCACTTCTAGATGTTCCTCATAGAACTTAGGACAAGAGCTATACTATTAAAATAATATGGCGGGTTTTTTGGGTTACGTGAATGCGGACCTGCCAACCCGTGGTAAGCCATAGTAAATAAGACTAAGTCTGGAAAAAGGGGAAAGGAAAGAAATGGAAAAATGGGATAATGAAAATGGAAATGAAAATAAAAAGAAATGGGAAAATAAAGGAAAATGGAAATAAATGTGAATGTGGAAAGGAATAAGGAAAAATGGTTAAGTGTGGAAAATGGTAAGGGGCATATGAAAGTAATGAGACAATGAGAAAAAATGACGAAGTATAAAATCAAAGAATGAATAGAGGTGAACGGAAAGGAGAGGAGAGAACATATCACTTAGAACATTTTTCATATTTCTTCTTGTAATACCTCCATTGGACTTTTGGACAGAAGTATGTGTATCTTGGTCATGGAGACTCTGATTTTGATTCCGTGAAATGCATGATGAAGCTGATACGAAGGGCTATGCAATGAATAAATAACAGATCAAAAATCTTCCTCTTCCAATATCGTTTTTTTTATTATTCCTGGAGCGAGAACATATAGGTGACCAAATTTTGGTCAACACACCCTGAAAACTTTGGAAGGATATAAATCTCGAACCAGAACTCAGTTTTGGACGAGTTTATATCCATTGGAAATCTCTCAGAGAACATAAGGAAATGGTGCTCTTATTCGAGGGATTCAAGAAGCTGCAAAACAGAGGAAAAATTTATACCCCATCCCTTAAAAAGGCACTTAGGTGTCGGGTGTGTTATAGAGTGGTATAAGAGTGGGAAACAACACTTGGCATGCGTGTGCTCACAAAAGAGTCAAGTGATTTTTCTTTCTTTGAAAAATTTAAGGGAGAGGGCACCCTACCCTATCCTATTGTTAAAAAAACATGATCGCGGAGCAATAAAATACAAAAAAATGCAAAAATAAAACACAGAAGATACACAATACAATAGAGACACAAATATACTTGGTTCACCCGGTGTGGGCTACGTCCATTAGAGAAATTGTCAAGTCCTTCCTTTTTTATTATCCATCAAAATGAAGGTTCACAACCTACATCACACCTGTTGTAACTTCCTCTTCTTTCTCTCACAATCTCCTCTCTCATAATACAATATTCACAATCAAATCAAGCCGCAATACAATTCCCTCATAAGAGAGGGTTTCCTTGTAGGAGAAAAAACCCTAAAAATAACTTCTACTGTCACATATGCGACCGTATAATGAACGGTACAAATTGACTACGAAATTACATTATTTTACACGGCAATTTTTCCCAATATTTTGCTTTGGGGGCACTGCCCTCAAATCCCTCGTTAGTGGGAGGGGCTAGAAATATTGTCGCCCGCCCCCTAGACCCCTCTGGAAACAATTGTAGGGGGAAATCCCCTCCACACCCCCCGTTAGGGAATGGAGTCCAAGCACGGCTGAAACAAACATCTGAATCGACAAGATAATCAAGCTCCACAACCAATACCTATGTAGTAGAGCATGATTCAAACAAAGCCTGGATGGGCTGGAGAACAATCATAAGACTATTTTACCTAGGGCTAAGATGAGCCCGTTGACAGTATTATTGTCGAATGGAAATTATCTGCATAATTTCCTTGAGGAGAAGGATAAAGATTAAAATTCAGTTGGGATTTTACCCAATGAGATTGAATCATGCTAAAATGTGGCAGAAGAAGCCTATCATTTCTATTGGGAAATGATAGCCAGTGCTACAAAAGTGGAATTATGTCGAGGGGAATTAATAATAAAACTTGGATGCAAATGGCATAAACATGTTTTAAGGAGTACTTGAGTCCAGAAGGAAAATGGAATGAATATGTGGCAGGAATTGCCTAAAAAGTGGGCTTATGAAGCCTCTGTTAATTAAAAGTGTTGATTAAATGAAGGATTTGGAATTGGGAGAACAATCCTCCATGTATAGAGTCCTTATTGGAGTAGGTGATATCAACCTACTTGACCTGTTATAACTGAAAAAATTCCTACTGGGGTAATCCCTCTTTGTAAAATAAAAGAATGCATGAGGATTGAGAATGAACCTCATGGAAGAAGTGCAATGACATGAGAAAGTTCAAAATCTCATGGTTGTGTTAGGGGAGTGTGTATCCCTATTAACTTAAGGGCGTGTCTATGCAAGAGGAATAGGTTTGGTGACCATTTTTTCTGAAAAGGGAGAGCATGTGCAACTCTCTAGTTCCGAAGGGAACTGAGAAATGAATTTGTTTCTGAGTATAGGAATTGATGGGCATCATTTTCTAATCAAGCTTGTAAATGGAGCTGCAGAAATATGGAGTGATTGAGTGAGCAATCACTGCAGCCTCCCTTTCTTGGTCGATAGAAAACTAATCTACCATAATTCTTGTGGGAGGAGGAGAGTAACCTTCATCCCTGGTTGTTGTTGAATAGAAAGATTAATGAAATGTTAATCTTGAATGTGGTAAAGGAAGTGTTGGGACACTTCTAGATGACCAATGGGTCAGGTTGACATCTAGAGGTGGATGGTATCCATATAATTTATGGTTGGATATACTCAAGTAGTAGTGAGAGGGAATCTAGAAAAGGATTCCCTTGATAAAAATGTTTGTTAACTAAAAATGGTTTGAGGCATGAAAAATCATCTTGATAAGTTGTCTTGTTGCCTTGGGCATTGTTGGAATTTCCCATATGGTATTTATGGGTTGTTGAATAACTTTATACTAGTTGAGGCAAAAATGCCTTCTTACCGATTGTTGTCGTATGGAAAGGGGGACATAGTTATGATTGTGTACGTTAAACTTTCCATGTGGATATCATGTGAATGACTGCAAGCTCTCAACAGAGAGGGAAGCTCAGTGTTGAGTATCTCTATGACACTTGTCATAATAATGGCAGCAAGATCCTTGGGAGGAGCATATGGAAATCTGATATGTCCATGTGTATGAATTACATGGAAAGAGGGCAAGTAATGAGCTTGCATGATGAATGTTTAGATGTGTTTATTTATGCATGAGTGCATGGATTTAATGCATCATAAGGTTGCTTTATATAAGGAATGATATTAAGACCGAATAGATATGAGTGAATGATGTTAAACGTGAAAATGATGCACATGTATGATGTATTAGTGAAATGTAAGGCAAGAATTGCACTTGCCAAGATTGAATGAATACCATAGATGCATGGCTAACTCTATTATGAAGAGTCGTGAAAGTTTTTTTTTGAATGATAGCTTGAGGGGAATGTGTTCCATTCCCTCAGGGAAGGCTAGTATAAATAGATGAAAGAGTAAATGAGCAAGAATGCTTTGTTGTCATGGTAAAAGACAACATGATTATGCCTTTGAGGATCACATGAGAACAATTGTGAACAATCATGAGTTAAATGATTTTAATGAAAAGACGTATGTGAGTTGTAAAGTATACCTATGTTAGATACACATAGGCTTATGATTATGCATGCGTTTAAGTGCATCATGGATGTAAGTTAACAAAACAAGGAACATGTGTGGATAAATAATCGGGATGCATAACGCAAATGCATGTTTATATTCCTTATGGAATATGTGGTAAACAATTGAAGCTAACTCAAGGTTGAGGCCATCAAATATAGTGATGGATATGCAATAAGGAAGTTGCATGCCGAAGGAGTTCTATGTGGAGGAACCATGTGAAGACTCTGTCAGGAGAACAAAGTCACAACCTCAATGACTGCTGAGAATTGAGCAATGGATTGCAAGCCTCTCTCTCTCTCTCTCTCTCTCTCTCTCTCTCTCTCTCTCTCTCTCTATCTATCTATCTATCTATCTATCTATATATCCTAGATTACATTTTAAAAACATCATGCATGAATGGAAGACTAACAAATGAATGTTGACCATTCTAATAATTGAATGCTAATGTACAGAATGCACAGGTTCATGAATCATTATGAACAAAAAAATTTGTTATTGGAGCATGTTGATGTATCTAAAAGGTTAGGGTGAGCCTAACCAAGGTTGCTCAAGGAAAAGAGCAGGGAGTAGATTGCATAAGAAAAGAAAGAGAAAAGGAGGAATACTTTCCTCACCATAAAAACTCTGAATTTTTTAACAGAGTTGTAAGCCTTAGAAGAAAATTTGTGGAAACAAGTACAGTTGGAGAAAGGAAAATAAATAAATTAGTAAGTTTGAATGAATAGGCTTGGTTAAGTCGCGATAAGTAAAGGCAGTGAGGACATGGAAAATAGCATGTTTGGACTGAAAGTCCATAACTGTGTAGAAGGAGTTGGACAAGGGAAGAGTTCCTTGACCCCTTCCTTGTTGTTTCTTATATTTCTCTAGTACGAGAGATTGATTTACTAATGAAAGTAAATGTTTTGACATCATAGTGATGATGATTGTATGACTCTAGAAACAATTGAGAATTGTTTGTATTGCACTCATGAAAACATTAAGGATAATGTGGTAGAGTGCATAGAGATATGTTGGGGAATATCTGAAAACGTTTTATATATTTAAATTCTATGATACATGCATTTTTGTTTTACATGACGACTAATATATATATATCATGTATAAAAAATGATTGGAGTCGTTGGGAAAGGATAGCTGCCAATGGTAGATAACCTCTAATAAAGGATAAATGCAAGAAGGTTGTTGTTGAAAGATTGTTGAAAGGACTTTGGGAGCCCCATGGACACTTCTGATGAGGTAAAAAACAGAAAAAGGGTGCTAGCATCCAGAAGAGGTATAAAAATGTCCATTCCTGTGTGGCATAAGGTATGGAGGGATTTGATAAGAATCCCCTTTGAAGTATTTTAATTTCTTACTAATATGAGAATAATTTTGAGTGGTTATTGTATGCCATTGCTATCCAAGAAGGGTAAGATTCAGAAAAGAATAATCTGAATAATAGAGATATGAAGTTTATGCCAGTCAAGAATGAGTTATAATCCTTGCAAAAAAATGCATGACTAAGGAGTACCATGGGTACAATGACCAATCTAGGGAGATTGGGAATAAAGGTGCTCATAGTTAGCACATTGCATGGAATGCAATGAGGAAATGCATGTTTGTATAAGAGGGCAGACAATGGATTGCCCATTAAGGAAGGAGGACCTTCCAAGACTCCACTTGAATTGTGTAGTTGTTAAAGAAAGAAAATTTGGGTGGCCATGAGTGTTGGCACCCTGGTTACTAATGAAGGAAGAATGCTTGGGTGCATTCAAGAGAAACTTTTAGTTTCATATGTGTTGATTTGAGATTGTGATCAACCTGTAGCACAAAGCCTAATCTTGTTGTAAGAGTGAATGAGAATGAATAATCCATATGACGAAGAAGTTGGTTAAGCTCCAACACACCATGGCAAAGTATTTATCATAAACTGTGGCAAACTTGAAATCAATGCAAGGGTGCATTGGGTATGAATGTGGCCATGAATATTGGCACATTGATTAAAGTCATTTGATGTTTGAATTACATTTGGAAAATCTGGTATGTTGAAAGGATGCATACATAAATAATGATATTTCCTTTTTCTTTGTACCCTTGAATAGATGAAAATGACTTGGACTGTTAGTATGAATAGTTTTGAAAATATAATGTGCATGAAAACTAACAATTTGTTTGGTTTAGGAATGTTGAAATTGCAGGAAGAAAAGGGTCTTGGATATGGCAGTGTTGTAATTCCACAAGGAAGACCAATTGCCTACTGAGCCAAACTGCAAGAAGGGTATTTCCTTTTTGAGCAAATGAATTTGATTGTTAGTATGCATAGTTATGAAATTGTTTGTGAGCCACTACAAGTATCCGATGAAAATATAATGTGCATGAAAACTAACAATTTGTTTGGTTGAGGAATGTTGAAATTGCAGGAAGAAAAGGGTATTGGATATGGCAGTATTGTAAGCCCATAAGGAAGACAAATTTCCTGCTGAGCCAAATTGTTATGGGAAGGAAAGTGCCATACTTGTGAATTTGGTTCTTGTGTGGAACAGATCTGAAAATAAATGTGGAATTTGTAAATCTATGGGTGATAGATTTGCAAGAAAATTATGAATTGGAAATTGATTATAATATCTCATAATTATATATACATGTGATACAGGTGAGATGAAAAATATATGTCTAGGGAGGACAGACGAAGATTTTCAAGATGGAAAGCATGAAAGAGGCTATTGTTGATACATGAGAACCCTGTGGTAAGCCATGATTTCCATAGAATATGTTGTGTTGTGGTAACACAAGCAGGAGGGACGCCTCAACAGAGAAAATATGAGGGACGCCTCGACTATAAGGCTCAATGAAGTCCTTAGAACTCTTCCTATGCGAGAAATCCTTGGCAAGGCAAGATGGATCACCCGAGGGATTGTATAGCAAAGAAATCCTAACATAAGAAGAAGGTCGTGAGCTTGATGCTAAGAGAGCACCTAATAAACCTTGCAGAGGTTGTGACAGAGAGAGGATCTCTGAGAAATTTGCAGAAGTTTCCCTAGTGTCTTTTCCTGTCGACTTCAACTCATTATCCAAGAATTAGAATTAGAAACTAATTGGTACCTTGGAGCCTGGTACAGTTCAAGCATATGTTATCCTCCTCAAGCTTATGTAAAAATAAAGAGGTACTCGCCAGAAATGGTGGGAGGAAATTGGGAAAGAAATGTTTTTGAAAATGTATTCTATGGAAGTAAGTCACTCTTGAACATGACACCCTTTCACTCACTTTGTGTTATGGTTGGAAACATTCGCTTGTCTCTTGATCATACTCCTTTATAATATTACCATTTGGTCTGTGATCATTTTATTGAGTCAGTGTTGCTAAGACAGTTGTCGTGTCGTTAATATGTTCAAAGAGAAGTTCAACCCAGAAATCCTTCTATTGTGTCGATCATTTATGCAATCCTTAAGCCTTATATTGTGTCGGACATCCTTGAGTCAGTCCTGCATCACTTGTTACTCTAATCTACTTCAAACCTTTTTACCTGTTTCGTGTCATTGAAAAGGGGATACATTAAGGCCCTCCTGTGACAAGTCTTTTCCTGTTGACTTCAACTCATTATCCAGGAATTAGACTTAGAAACTAATTGGTACCTTGGAACTTGCATGCCTCAATGGCAGGTTTCCTCGCTTTCGACAATGGGTTTTCATTATTGACCTCTAAATGGGAGATTTCGTTGAGTGTTCGATGTCAGCTCACAAATTCACACTCGTTGGATTGTACTAGTGTACCTTGGGAGTCATTGACATTAATGGTGATTTCCCTCGCACTTGTTAACGGTGTTCATTAATGACCAGTAATCAAGTGGTTTCTACCATGTTCGACTTCAGCACATGTATTTGCATGGTTAGATTCGTACTATAGAGTTGTGGAGATGAAGACCCTGAATCTTTTCTAATAGATTCAGGTTGCGTTGGAGTATATTCAGATTGTACTATTGCATAGATCCACGGTGTATGTCTTGTGGCTATGTTCAAATTTGAGTCTTTAACACATAGATCCACAATGTATTTTTGGTGGCTATGTTCAGATTTGAGTCATATTGGCATGGATCCACAGTGTATGTTTGGTGGCCATGACCTGTCTTACTTGACATGGATCTTTATATGTCGGCATTTATGATTTGAGTCATTTGTATTCTGAGTATGGGAATGCCTACCTCAGTGATGATATATTATTGTACCGTATTTCCTTGTTTGTTGGCAGGTTTCCGACCGACATGTTCCTTGTTCCCAACACACACTTGACAAAGTATTTCAGCTATCACTTTGTTCTAACTTCATACTTTGGGGGGCTCATCGTTACACATTATTTTAGTCACCCCTATGACCGTTAATGGTTTAAACCTATCCTTTGTCTTTAGAAGGATCAATTGCCTTAGTCCCTGAAGAAGAATGAAGATGAATTTTCCCAGAGAGATGAAATTATATTTTCCCTTGTAAAACCCCTATCAAGAAGGATCGTCACACTTTCCCCAGTGTTAAGGGTGTGATGATTCCAAATCGTCGCATGTTGCACCATAGTAGCCTGCGACGTCATCGCACCTTGCTTAGTGATAAGGGTGCGGCGATTTTCCTTACAATGGAAAAAGAGAAGCTTCTCGATGCTTCTAGAATAGAAGCTTCGAGGGTGAGGTGGCCTCTGATCGGTTTGGATCTGATTCGTATCTATGATCTCTTGGGATCATATTAACCTCCTCACCCTATCTTTTTCAGCTTATAAAAGAAGAGGAGTTCTCATGGGGAAAGTTAGTTGTTTTGGAGCTTGGTGAGCTTTGTGAAGAACTTTTGATATTAGCTAATGAGATATTAGTCTAGCCAAGAGTTTGGGCCTATGTTGGCTATGAGCTTTGTTTTGTCAAGATAGATTGTGAGTGACTTTCAAATCTATAGTCTCATAATATGTGGAGCATAAGTGTGTGGGAAGCAAGGAACTGATGGAAGGGCCTTACAACATCAAGGCATCGACTGTATTCTCCTTTTCATATTTCCAATACAAAAATATTTTTATTTCCCATAAAATTGTCCTTATTTTATTGTATGACTCCTTGATCACATACATAGGTTTTGTTGAGTATACATTATTGCTTTCACTTCGTTGGTTTATGTCTTTTTATAGGTTCAGCGTCCCATAAGCCTGGAAACGGAGTGAGTATGACACTAGCAAGTAAAAACGACATTTGAAAGGTATGTCATTTATCGCTTGTTAGTTAGTATGCTTGATGATTAAAACTTAGGGAAAGTTTTATATTTTGTCTTGTTTTGTTCTAGTTTCAGGGTGAAACTAGGGGGATCATTTTGTGTCTGCACTTACCGATTTGTCCGATAAAACTAGGCCTGGAGGGTGAGTGACCGCAAGGAAGAGGAGACTTTGATAATTCTTATAAAGTATTGATTGGGATCATGCACACAATGGGTATGTCAAGGAAAAATAGTGAGCTAATATAACAAGACAGCCATATGGATGCAGATCCATGAACTACACAGATAAGTATTATGCTGGATTATGAAATTTTCCTCTTGAATTTTGAACAACAGTAAGGTGTTTTCACATGAAATTGTGATTAATATGGTTGTTTTCCAAAATTATTGAAGGCATGTGACGAAGGCCAAGGGTCTGGAAAGGACCTGACCAAGAAAGAGGATCAATATTTCTAAAGCACTTGAATGACAAAGAAATGACAAGTGTTACTGAGGAAGAACATCGAGGACGGTGTTCCTTTGAAGGGGGAGGGGATTGTAATAGCCATGTTTCCCCCAACTTGTAATTAATCATTACTTGTGATTACCATGTTATGGCATGTGAACAATGTAAATGTATTAATGTTTATATTGCCAAAAAATTATTGTTAGGGTGAAGCCTTGAAGTACTGGCCATGATATCACTAGAGGAAAGAGTGAGGAAACTATAGAGAGGGTTCATTATGTCAAAATGACCCAAATTATCTTTGTTGAAATAATAAGCATCATCTTGATCCCAAGGAAAAATTAGTTAATGAGAACAGGACCAGTAGTTGAACAATCAACCACCTCAATGAATGGAAGCATGGAGGGTATGGCTGAGGAGATAGAAAACTGTCAGCTTGAAGTACCATAGAACGTAGTTTTCTGCAAGCCCATATTGACTCAAGTTCCTTCTAACATAACGAACAAGACAGGTCCAGAACCTCCCTGGGGGAAAAGGAGAGGGTGCGAAAGAGAAGAGGATATACCATTTATAAATAAGAAGAATGTGGGAGGCTCTCCAACTCAGAAGAAGAACTTAAGGCTTAAGTTGTTCTAGTTACTAGAGAGAACCAGAGGAGGAATTTGGTCTCTAAAGAAGAGAATCATTGAAAGGAATGCACCAGAGAGTGCAATAGAAAGATCATAAGAACTCATGGAAGAGTTCTGAAATGGAGCAAAGAAGACCCGAAATCAAGATTGGAGAAAAATAGGGTCATGGACTTGGTGCTGACTAGAAAGAAACTAGTGCTGGAAGGAGAGCACGTCGAGGGATAATGTAGTTGTGAAGGGATTCTCTTACACAGAGGAAATATAGCTAGTAAGGCATATGATAAACCCCGTGGAGACACTGCGTTCAGTGGGGAAGAAGGGAGACTTCTATTGCTGCTAGAGAGGTGGAGAGTAACCTCCCTGATACCTTTCTTGAGTTTGGAAGGAGAACTCAGAAAACATGACCTAAGAAGAAGGTCATGAGCTTGATGCTGAGAGAGAACCTAATAAACCTTGCAGAGGTTGTGACAGAGAGAGGATCTCTGAGAAATTTGCATAAGTTTCCCTAGTGATATCATGGCTTGGCACGGAGGTGGACAGAGTGCTAAGAGTGAATGCCTCTGAACCTATGGTTGGGTGGAGAGGCGAACACCCACAGTCAGTTGGTTGGCTACAACTTGTAATAGAAAAGTATTTCATATACCTTGTGCACTTGAATTGAAATGCATGATTTGAATGCTTGTATTTGTGATATACATGTACCTTCTGGATATAGGAGGGTGATGGTATGATATTGTGTCAAAATGTGCCTCGCGTGAAATTGATGGTAATAATGCTTATTGTTCTTATGTAAACCATTGCATTTGAATGGTTGTAAGATGACAAGTTTTGGCCGTTGTGCTGGTTGGAAAATCCTCAAGGTGTTTTTCCCAAGGATTAACTTCACAGTTATAGACTCGAGACAAACTCCACGGGACTACTATAGTCCTATTGATCCCTCAAAAATACCCTTCCCTATTATATAACTTGAGTTCTGTGAATGGAAGGTACTTCCTTCAAGCCAGTCGTCCAAGAGACCACGGGCTCATTCCAACGAACTTAACCAAAAATTGACTAAGAGTTATGAGTGTAGCCTCTGGAGCTTGACAAAGTTCCATAAGACCAGGACCATGGAACCCTTTGCTACACTAAAAAAGGATCTAGGTTATTCAACACTCTGGGAATTCGGAGCTCCGATGTAAATGAACATTGCAACGTCCTAAATGCGTAAAAGGTGACCTGTCAGACCGGTAACTTGACGATTGACCTATAGTTGAAGGTCCTTTACCCGTTATCATGGGATTCATCCCCTTGTTAAACATCGATCCACTTATTGGTCACGAAGTAACGTGAGCCATAGATCTGTGGATATTCAAGATCTCCCTTGACCGTTGGATCTACGTCATGGTTAGTCCGACGTTGATCACTCCGAGATAAAAAGGGTGTTAAACGGTTGGAATTGTTGAACATCAAACTCACGAAGTAACACAAGCCATAGATATGAGGATATTCGGGAACTCTCCCAACTGTTGGATCTATGTCATGGTCAGTTTGAAGTTGACCATTCTGGGAGAAAAAGGGTGTTAAACGGTTGGAATCCCCGAACGTCGAACTTGCGAAGTAACGTGAGTCGTGGATATAAGGATCCTTCGGGCTCCTTCTTGATCGTTATATTGAGTGTTAGTGGAAGGATAGAGTAAGGGAAGGGATGACCGACAACAAGAGATGAATCTGCCTTATGACCCTCCCAGTCAATTACCCATAGGACTAAAGACTTAGAATTGCATGGATAGTGAGAGTGCGGAGCCACGAATCCCTGTCAGTTGTTGGATCAAGACAGGGAATATTATGGTTCGTCCAATCATTATTCGACTCTCTGGCTAAACCCCACTTTGAGTGATTGAGGATGCAAGGTGTGGATTTTCCCCGAAGGCCAAAGGCCAAAATGACATCAGCAGATGACGTGGCCAAAGTACATGGTGGAGTACGACTGTATGACAGAGTCGACGTGTGCCATCTCATGGCTAAGCCACATGTCTTGTTGACTCATCATATATGGTATAAGGTCATAGAGAAGGGTTCCATGTATTAAAGTGGCGTCATCGCCATGCAATCGCTAAGTCGTAGATGGTAGTAGGGACACCCCTGCATAACGCCATGTACGCAAAATGGACCCACTCCAAGAGTTCGGGACTTTGGAACTCATAATGTTTGGAGTGATAAGATGTAATCTTTGAAAGGGGTGAAGGCGGAAGCCACGGGGTAGGACTCTAAGGTTCGAAACTCTGGAGGATTTGCAAATAGAGAAAAGTGGTTGAAGCATTGAAGTGTCGAAGCACCGAACTCTCCCTGGTTCTAGTGTCAACCTCTGATAGGATGGGCCCGTGTGCATCATGGTGATGTGGTGTGTATGTATAACTCCACCTGTTATAATGGGATTATACATGAATTAGGTGTGGGACCCCACCTCTCTAGTCAAGTCCAAGCGATGTGTTAAGTACATGTAACTCTTAACCATTATATTCAAAGGTGGATAGAACTCCACCATAGATTCTAGAGTAGAGAGAGAGGCTTCAGGACTTCGGGTCTCTGGGAAGCTTTAGTGTTGTACAAAAGAGTGTGGAAAGGCCAAAGTCTGAAGGACTAAGTTCCAACCCCAGTCGCGTGGTAAGGAAAAAATGAAAACAAGAAGTACTGAGGTTCTAGAAGTGAATAAGCCTCCGACGAATCGACGGAGACTTTCCCCTATAAACCCTTCGTCCACGTCCATGTCATTCCAAAGGATGACGATCGGGGCCATGACAGTGCCATGTTGGATGGTACGAGGAAAGAAAATCCACGAGTATTCCATGTGGTGAAGGTGGTGGCCATTGTCCAATGACACCCTGAAAAATTCAGAAGGCCATAAGTCTCAAACCAGAACTCAGTTTTGAACGAGTTTATAGCCATTGGAAAGCTCTTAGAGAGCAGAAGGCAATGGTGTTATTATCTAAGGGATTCAAGAAGTTGCGGAACAGAGGAAAAATTGATACCCTATCCCTTAAAAAGGTACTTAGGGGTCAGGTGTGTTATAGCAACAAAGCATATGTTGAGGTACCTTCATTGTACGATTGGATATGGATTGAGATATTTCTCAAGTGGAGATGTGAAGCTGCAGGGATATATAGATTCTGACTCGACAGGGAGTGCGGTGGATCAGAAGAGTACTTATGAATGTTGTTTTAGTCTGAGATCGGGAATGATCTAATGGTTGAGCAGGAAGCAGACACCAGTGGCACTCAGTACATCAAAAGAAGAGTATACTGCAGCAAGCATGGCAAGTCGTGAATCGGTGTGTCTTCAGAAGTTGTTAGCTGGGATATTTGATCTAGAATTAGAGCCAACCTTGATACATTGTGACAATCAAAGTTGCATGAAGCTTATTGAGAACCCTATATTCCATGATAGGTCTAATCATATAGAGATCAAATATCATTACATCTGGGACATGGTGCAGAGAGGAGCTATGGAACTCCAGTACATATCCATGGACAAGAAGATAGCGGACATCCTCACCAATGTTACCCATGATTTTGGTCATCATGATGATGTAATGATGATGGTGTACTCAGGCTCTTCATAAGAACTTTCTCCTGAGAAAAATTTATTTTCATCTCTTCCAGAAAACTCATTTTTGAAGACTGTTCGCAGGCTACTAGTATATTTGCCTGCGAGAATGCATGATTCTCGCAGGCTGCCTTAAGCCAGGGTGCGAGAAGTTCGCACTGTGTGTAACTGCTAGGGTGTGAACTCTTTCTAACGCAAGGAAAAAGATGAATTCTCGATGCTTCTAGAAGGGAATCTTCTAGAAGGATGAGATGGCATTCGAATGGTTATCCTAGTACTGGGTTCCCTGATATTTTGGGATCATTCTTATCCAAGTAACTAATTCATTCTCTCCTATATATTGAGGGAATTATCATGGAAAAGGTTAAGCAAGCAAGGTTAAGCAAGATTCATTGGAGAATTAGTGAAAGAATTGTGTGAAGGATTGAAGCTTGAACAGCAGGCTAGGAAACTCCAGCAAGGATATCATAAGGGTTTTGATCTTCTTCATGCAAGTGAGCAAGTGTGTGTGTCGAAGCCAAGGGCCATTGAAAGGAAGTTTGCGACATCAAGGCTCAGGTTGTAAACTTTACTTTCCATTAATATGATACAGTAATATGTCCCTTTCCCATAAAGCTATTTCCACTTTATTGTATAATTCCTTTATCATATACATAGATTGATTGTTGAATAGATTGTGCTTTCTTCACTTTGGTTGGTTTGTGTTCTCTTGGTTTTGACTGCACGAGAGCACTGGAGCGAAGCAGGAGCAACAAAGACCATAGGAAGCGATAATAAGGTATGTTATTAGTTCTTGCCTCCTATTTAATTCAATAGTCCAAATATAGGGAAAGAGTCATGTTATGTCTTGCTTTGTTCTAGATCCAGGTGGATCTAGGGAGATCGGTTAGTGTCCGCACCTATGGATTTATCCAATAACAAAATTGGCGACTCCGTTGGGGATCATTCCCATTTTCTTGGTGCCTTTTGATATTTTTCTGTGGCCATTTGCTCTGGTTTCACTTTTCTCTTGTCCTATCAGTCTCTGAGTCTTCAGGATATCATGATAGACCCTCTGGGTCCAGAAGCCTTTTTCAATTTTGCTTCATTTTTCAAATTTTTTATTATGTTCAGGAATTCTCGCACTGTACTTCATTGCAGCCTGCGATAATTGGTAGGGTTCGCACCCTGCCTTTAGGTTTCAGTGCGAGATTCTCGCATCTTGCTCAAGGGTCACCTGCAAGAATCAGTGATTCTCACACTTGTAATACTGCCTACCTGTGACCACAATTTTTCAAAAGTTTGGATTTGAGTTTTGGTCTTTCCAACTACCCAGATCAGTTTGATTGCCTCTTATGAGTTTCTTGGACCATTGATTGATATCTTTCTTGTCCTTTGTGTCTTGACTTTCGTTTCTTGACTTTTCTTGGAAAAACCATTCTCTCTGACTTCAGATTCCGAGTGTGTTTGATTAGTTAAGAACCAGTGATTGGTTGAAAGTTGAGTACTTGGTTTTCCTCATTTGCTTATTGGTTTGAAAGATCATTTTCTTGTGCAATTGAGAAGCCTACTTTGGTTTGCTCTTTATTTTTGCTTTCTTTGAAAGAGTTGATTGGGTTTGTCATTGCTTGTTCATTTGATTTTTTATTTTCTGTACTCTCGCTGTCATAGTGTGGGTCCTTTTTGAAAAGTGAACAAAACGTTTTTCTTTCAAAAAATTCTTTTCGTTTTAGAAAACATTGAAAATCAAATTTTTGAGATTGTTGAAGTTTTGAAAAAAGACACATAGAGAATTGTTATTAGATCAGTGATTGTTTGCATTTGCATTTTAAAGGAAATTTTGCATTATAATTCAAGGTTGATCTGGAAAAACTTTCTCTCTCCCATACATAGGATTCATTGAACAAAAGTGATATATTTCATTCTCATCCTTGCATTGTTTGGGTCAGAGTCATACAACATAAGTTTCATTTACGTTACCTTTGAGTAAACAACAACTCTTAATAACATTGTGTAATCATAAAATTTATCTAGTAACTCTTTTCTAGGGCTCTCTTACACCAACATTTAGCTAGGCTAGCGCTTTGGAGTAGGAAGAGAGATACACTCTCCAAAAGCACAAAACACACAATAGCATCTTGTGTTAGGGAGTGATAAATTCCATTTGCAACATCTTTTCCTGGGAAGCCCTTCTCACACAAGGGTCAAACACTAGGTCGCATTGATATTGGCAGAGTTACTCATCCTTCTTTGTCGATATCAGTGTAGATATTGCACGTATTACGGGAATCACTCGGAGGTATACCCACAATGATGAGTGGAAGCCTTTTGAGTTGATTGCGGGCTCGATACCCTGCCCTTGCGTGTCGATCGAACTGTCGACTGTTCCCCCGGGATTTATTGTTGTTGGTGGTGACCTTAGTGGCCTATATTTCTAGTTTCTTACCCAAGGTGACTGTGAAGGGGAAAGTCTTCACGGTACCTGGAATTGACGTTGACCAAACTCACTCGGACTCCTTGGAGGGTATACCCACGATTATGTGTGGGATCTTGCACCAGGGTGTAAGTCCGTTAAGTAGGTAGTCAGCGTAACTTTTCCACCATAGCCCCGCTCCTTCTTGTCTCGTTGTTGCGACATTGGATTTCATCACCAACTAGTGGCTTCGAAATTAGAAGGTCTTGTTTGCCTGGTGATTGCTTCCTAGATTTTGTTTACTAGCGCGTGTTGTTTGTTTCTCTAAGTTGACCATAGGATTTTCTTCGCGAAGTTTGTCACTAGTTTACAATAGCTCCTCCACGTTGTTCACGTAGAATGCAAGGTTTATCTCCAGAGCATCTGGACGGTTCTCAACCCTTGCCTACAGGTACACCTGAAGGCTCTCCTGGGAAAAGTGAAGCCACAGTTGTCACCACACCACAAGTGGAACGAACTGACTCTCTAGAACGTTTTCGAATTACAAATACTCGAAAGGATTTTTGACTTCCTAGTGATTCTCAGCGCCCTTTTCGACGACTAAATTCTTCCAGAGAATTAGTTGTTACATCTTCTGGACACCCGTTGGGCCTTTTCTCGGTGTAGAAGGCCAAGATCCTTTTTGGTCTGCAGGTGATTTCCGAAGGACCCTTTTTACTCCTGGTTTGCCTGTGGTCTCTGAAATCAACCCTCCAGTTTTTTCTGAGACAGAGACTGTACCGTTGACTACCACTTATCACTTTACTGTCCCTGCCGAAATGGCCCATCTCGCAAATACTACGAGTGTCCCAACCGGGTTCACTACAGTTGATCTTGCTCCTATAAACACACAGCGAATTCCCAATGTCACTTCGACACTACCACCCGGATACCATGCATTGAATGCTTTGTTGAATGCTTCTATTCCAACACCTCCGCAAACCCCATCCGGTTCTCCAGGTGATCCTTCTTTTCCTGGGCACCCTATTCCCAGTTTTATTCCGACACTCCCTCAATTTCCTTTTTGAAGACCTTTCTTATCTTCCACTGGAAAGCCTAATCCTAATGGCACTATCCCGTCCATTACACCAAACTTGTAGATTCCCGTTGGTGGACAAGGTGGTACGATTCAATTTCCTCTTACCAGACACATTCCAATTCCTACACTACCGTCGATTGGGACACAACTTCCGGTTGGAAATCTGCCTACGATAAAGGGACCAACCCCACCTTTTGGACAAAATATACCTCCCTCTTTGGCCCAGTATTGGAATCAGATGATACAAAATTCTCCTCAAACGACTGGGGTGCAGCAGTTGTCTGTCCTACTATAGGTCAACCATATCCAGGTATACCCAATCCTATTTGGGATACGAATGCTCAAACCCATGTCCCCGCTCAAGGTTACAATCCCTTGAGCTACAATCCTCTCCAACAACCATCGAATCTGCCTGGGTCTTCCCATTATGCGCAGACTGCTTACGGTCCTACTGGTTTGCCGACAGAGCTTCCACCCCAGAGCCACCAATACACGCAGGTGAATCGATAGTTACCTTTTCTCGCTACTTTGGATTTGCCAGATTTGTCTTGGATTTTAAATGATCCTATTCGTCACTCTCTCCAATGGCCTGTTATTCCAACCAAGCTTCCCTCAAACATTCCTAAATTCGATGGCAAAGTGGGAGAGGACCCAAACAATCATGTTATGACTTTTCACCTCTGGTGCTCATCCAACTCATTGATGGATGACTCTATTCGTTTACGTCTTTTTCAATGAACCCTTACAGGTTCTGCTGCGAAGTGGTATATTGAATTGCCACGAGGTTTCTTCTCTGGTTTCAACACTGTAGCTATGGATTTCCTTACATATTACCAGTTACCGATCCGTTATGACAAGGGAACCGAGATTTTGACTTCCTTCAAACAGAACAAAGGCACTCATATATATGATCACATTCATGAGTGGCGAAGGAGACGACGTCTCATTAAACTTGAGATCCCCGATCAGTTACTGGCAGAATGGTTTACAAAATCATTTGTGAACAAAATCGGTAAGGATATTTCCATGGGTGGCGTAGTCATGGAAGAGAAGTCTATAAGTCGTGCTCAATATCTTGATCTCGTTTATTCACAAACGGGAACTCTTTATGATTTACTGCCTGATTTACCTCGTCCTAATGCTTCCAGCACTTCAACTACTCCAGCTTCCTCGCATGCGGCTGATGGTGTGATTGGTACTGCTCAAACTCAATCACATTCTATTTCAAGCACAAACCCTAAATCTTCTTCTTCTAATGTTCAAGATGCTCCGTCTCCTGCCACTCCCACCAGCAAAACTTCTAAGGTAAATGTTGTCCAATCTACCCTAGCCGGTAAAAACAAATCTAAAAAGGGGAGAGGTAAGAATAAGGAGGGAAAAAATAATAATCAAGCAGAGCAAACTAAAACCACTCATGTTGATGACCGGGATAAGCGCAAACCCCGATACCCTTGCCTTATCTACTCACTACACGAAGGATTGTCCACGACGTGTCGAGGTCACTAAATTCCTTCAGGGAACCCCAAAACTCCCTGCACCGGTTGTCTTGTCCCAACCCTTCCCATCTCAACAACAGGCTCAGTTGGTCATTCATGACCAACCATCCTCTTCTACTACATCATATGTTTTGATGTGTAATGGTGATTCTAAGCAGAACAACGTTGCACTCACGACTCGAGCCAAAGATTATTCTCCATCTAAGGAGAAGGTTGATGATTTACCTCATGCTTTGGTACAACCCTCTCTAGCGACTCCACCTACCAACGGTCCTCTTCATCTTGAACGACCGAGCCTCGACACCGTTTTGCGACCCCCCCCTAAGGGTGTCATTCAAAAATTGGCTTTCAATCCTCATGCTCGTGGGGCCCAGAACTACAACATTGTTGAAGATCTGGCCCAGGCACCTTCAGCGATGTCAGCCCTTGAAGTCCTTCAGTCTTGTCCTGCACAACGGAAGGCACTGTTGAAATCTATAGGTGGAATTGATCTGACAGATACGAATTTGATAGTCTTTGACTTGGAAGATCACATTCCAAGGTTACCCGCTCAACTCGCGTTCCAGATACAAGTTGTTGTCTCTGACAAGAACATTTGCCGAACTATTATCGACGAGGGTGCCTCGACTTGTGTTATGTCTCTTGCTTGTTGGAAAGCCATTGGCTCTCCTCCTTTGAATGAATCCCAGAACACTCTTAAAGCCTTCAATGGCTCCAATTTTAAGCCCTATGGTGTTCTTCCTTCGTTGCCCATTACACTAGAAGGTAAGACAGTCCAAGTTGAAGTGGAAGTCTTCGACGCTCCCCTTTATTATAATCTTCTGCTTGGACGCAGCTGGATCGATTCCATGCGTGCAGTCTTGTCAACACTTTTCCATGTAGTACGTTTCCCTCATCAAGGAAAGGTTGTTACCGTTGACCAACTTGCCTTATTCAATTCTGATACCCGTACTGGCAATGTGTCGTTTATTGCTACAACCCCGTCGGGTTATGAGAACGTCGGTGTAGGCCTTTTAAAAGACTCCTCGTTAATGGGTACTTTCCCCATTCCACCGCCTGATGTTCCACGCCCGTCAGTTGCTTCTATCAACATGATTTCCACCGTGCCTCACGAACTTCCTGCGTCTTCCGACCCTTGGATAGTCCCTGACCTTGGAGATCATTTTCCTTTCGGCGACGCAATGCCGTTAAGTCTGGTTGAATCCGCCTATCAGGCCATTCAATCGATAACACCTTCTACCCCCTCTCTTGATGAGTTGTCTCCTGATCCTTTTCGTGTTATTTTTCCCACTGACGAGATGATCATGTCTGTCATGGAGGACACCCCTTGGGACGATGGGCATCGTCGTTCCATACTCTTTCTGGAACAACACACTCTTGAGAACTACCAACGGATTTCGACTCCGTCGACCGCCGTTGTCATCTCGACGGTTCCCGCGATTACACACGATGTGTTTGCTGAAGGGAACTTAAGTAATATCTCGCCCACGATTCCTATTGACATATCCATAAAACCTGGGATTGTTGAAAATGTCCATATTGGTACTTCGTGTTCTTCCGACAAAATCGTCACCTATACGTCTATTTTCAAATAATTTCGTGACATCTTCGCCTGGAGCTACGAAGAGATGCCAGGTATCGACCTTGCAATTGTTGTACATGAGATAAAGACATACCCCGGTGCTAAACCTGTCCGACAACGCCTTCGTCCAGTTCACCCACGTAAAGCGGTTGCTATCAAGCTCGAAGTTGAGAAACTTCTGAAAGTCGGCTTTATTTATCCGGTGGCTCTTACAGAATGGGTTTCCAATCCTGTCATGATTGATAAGAAAGGCAGAAGTATTCGTGTATGTGTTGATTATAGGGATATTAACAAAGCTTGTCCAAAAGACAATTTTCCAACCCCTTTCGTCGACCAGATTGTCGATGACTATGCCCGAAGTGAAATTTTCTCTCTCATGGATGGTTTCTCTGGCTATAATCAAATTAACATTGCTCCTGAGGATCAACATAAGACTGCTTTTATTTGTCCTTGGGGTACTTTTGCCTATCGAAAACTCCCTTTCAGTCTTAAGAATGCGGGCGCAACTTTTCAACGCGCTATGTCTTATGCTTTTCATGATATAAAGCATATCGTTCAACCCTATTTGGACGATTTACTAGCTCATTCTATGCGCAAAGTTGATCACCCAACCCACCTCCGGGCTATTTTCGTTCGTTGTCGATTCTACTGTATACGTTTAAATCCTCATAAGTGCGTTTTTTGCATAGAATCTGGTCGTCTTCTAGGTTTTATTGTTTCGCGTCAAGGGATCCAGGTGGATCCTATTAAAGTTGAGGCGATCCTTAATCTCCCTCCTCCTTCTACACTGCGCCAATTGCAAAGTTTGCAGGGGAAAGCAAAATTTCTTCGTCGTTTTATCCCTAATTACGCCGAGATCACTCGTGGTTTTACGCGGCTACTAAAGAAAGATTCGAAGTTCGTCTGGGATACCATTGCCAACAATGCTTTTGACGCTTTGAAGTTGTCCCTAACGCGAGCTCTGCTTCTCTTTCCTCCGGATTACAGTCACGATTATTTCCTTTATCTTGCTGCCTCAGAGTATATTATTGGCATGGTGCTCATCCAAGAGGATGATGCGCACGAAGAACATGTTATTTACTACTTGAGTCGGAGTCTCACACCAACTAAAATCAAGTATCAACATGTTGAAAAACTAGCCTTGGCTGTCGTTCAAGCCGTCCAACGCTTCTGGCACTATATCCTCTCACGCAAGACTATGGTGATTTCTCATTGCAACCCTATGCAACATATTTTGACACGTCAATTATTAGGGGGCAAATACTCCAAATGGATTGTCATACTCCAGGAGTTTGACTTGGAATTCGATCGCGCCAAGTCCAAGAAATCCTTAGTTTTTGCTGAGTTGATATGCGATTTTCCTCACTCTGCAATGGAAAATGTAACAGTAGATTCATTACCCGATGAATCTCTTTTCCTTATTAGCACTGACGATCTTTGGTATGGGGATATTATTATATATCTCCAAACCCAGACTTTCCGGCCTTATTTGTCTAGTACTGAACGTCGCCGCATACACTATCAAGCTCGTCAATACATTATCCTCGGGGATACTCTTTACCGTCGGGGAATTGACTCTGTTTTTCAACGTTGTCTAACGTTTGACGAAGCCGAGAAATCTCTGAATGACTGCCATTCAGGAGAATGTGGTGGTCATATGTCTGGGTATGCTACTACCCAGAAGATCTTACGCGCAAAATATTTTTGGCCTTCTTTGTTTAACGACTGCATTACTGTCGTTCAGAAATGCCATGCCTGCCAGACCTACAATCAGAAAATTTGGTCACATCCTGCTCCTCTTCATCCTGTGGTCTCAGTTGGTCCTTTTGTGAAATGGGGCATCGATTTCATGACATGTCACCCTCACTCGGTCGGGGGGCATGGTTACATCATTGTAGTCATTGATTACTTTACGAAATGGGCCGAGGCGATGCCGACATTCGACAACACTGGAAAGACCGCAGCCTTATTTCTTTTCAATCACGTCATAGCTCGTTTTGGTGTTCCCCAAGCTATCGTCATTGATCACGGTAGCCACTTTAGGAATTTTATGATGTCTAAACTTACGGAAAAGTTGGGTCTTCGCCATGATAACTCAACGCCCTATTATCCACAAGCTAATGGTCAAGTCGAAGCGATTAAAAAATTTCTCATAACTATGCTTCGACGAATGATAGGGATTCATAAAACAAGTTGGCACACAATGTTGTTTTCGGCATTGTGGGCGTACCGGACATCTGTCAAGTCCGCTACTGGGTTTACGCCTTTTCGGTTAGTCTATGGTGTGGAATCCATTCTTCCTATAGAATGCGAGATACCCTCTCTAAATCTAGCTGTCGAACTCCTACCCAACACTTCTGCGGAAGAAGAACGTCTATTGTATCTTATGCGATTAGACGAAACTCGACGTGACGCCACTCTAGTAATAAAAGCCCAGAAAAAGCGTGTCAATGCCCAATATGACAAGCATGTCAAGCCTCGCATTTTCTCTGAAGGTGATCTTGTTCTTCTCTATGAACAGGATCGAGATTTGTTAGGAGCTGGGAAATTCGAACCTATGTGGCGAGGTCCTTATATTGTTCGTCGAGTTTTGGAAAACGGAGCACATGAGTTGGTCGATTACGATGGTATCCCTTTGAGTGAACCCAAGAATGGGTTGTACTTGAAGAAGTACTATGCATAAATCATCTGTGCACAAGTACTTGTATTTTAATGTATCATACTTTGTGTGTGCTACTATAGTTTTCTTTTGTCGTTATCTGGTCTCTGCCCTTATGTGACATTGTGTTTGATTTCCAGATGTCGGAGTCTTCACTACCCTATATTGGCTTCGCTGATGGTGCTAGCCGTAGTACTCGGAACCTTGCTTCCACTGCGTGGGCAATCTATGCCCCAACAAACGAGCTTGTATCTTTACGAGGTGTGTGCCTTGGTCGTGCGACCAACAACATTGCAGAGTATAGCGTCGTTATTGAATTATTGGTTGATGCTATCTCGCTTGGAATTCATCGTTTGGTTGTGCGACTTGATTCTCAGCTTGTAGTACTACAGTTAAGTAATATCTACTCTATTCGAAGTCCTACTTTGTTACGGGTGTATTTGCGAATTCGCCTCTTGGAACGTTATTTTGATCACATTGAATATCAACATATTCCTAGATGTCTAAATACATTAACAGATGCGTTGGCTAATTATGTATTGGACAGACATTTGAATCATTTATAAGTCAAACACAACAAAATTCACACAATATAAAGTAAACTGGTAGAAGTCGTCTGTATATATAACGATATAAAAGAGTTTTTTACAAAAAGTTTGTCCGAAGACCAAAATGTCAAAAATTGAAGCTTATAGCTTCTACAAAGTGACGTCATGGATGACGTTCACGGTAGCACACGACTTCCCTAGCAACCCTACGGAGAAGTCGACTCATAGATTTTGATACCCCTACAGTATGACGTTGATCACGTCGTGGAACCTCTTCCAGAGTCATGTCTGGAATGTCTGCAGTCAGGCCCTCTAGATTATGTTCCACCACTTGGTAATCCTCAGCATACTGTGGTGTTGCCGCTACCTCTCCTCGCCGCTGGATGGGAGAAGTGCCAGGAGATCTGTAAGATCCAACATCTGTGTTATCAACAAACGGTTTTGTAGTAGTCTTTGGACGAACATATAAAACAAAACATTTGAATATGATAAAAATTCACAAAAACATTTAAAGAAAAAAAAAATGTGTGTACTTCTTACCAAGGTCCCCCCACTGAGCATCCTCTGGTAATACCAATCCGGATCTCCTCGGAAATCCAGCCCATAATAAGCGTAGTCATCAACCATCAACATTTGTGGTTGAAGCCAATCAAAGAAAGTATCATCATATTTGATGATCGGTCCTGCTACGTGCCGAACCATGAGCCGACACCATCTCAACATCTGTGAATCCCTGGGAGCCAGTAAATTCCACTCCACCTGTAGCCTCAGTAATGGGACCCGCTCAAGGAAGAAGGATACCAGCAAAGATCCGTACCCAAATTGCTTCAGGTTGCCGCGTCTACACTTGGTCAATTGCTTTTTTATACTGCGCAGCACAGCATCTGCCCAGTTGAACACTCGAGGCTCAGTACACTCAATAGCATACTGGAAGTAACTCTGTAATGCCATATGAGGAGCAGAACTCCCAGCCATCCGAGCTATAGTGAATAGGATAGTACGGAGGGTCAAATCTTGTACCCCCCAAATCGCAACTTTTCATTTCTTTCTCTCAGCCTCGGGAACGCAGTGTATGCGGCAATACTCACTCATCGGTAGCCCACCACCTCTACTACCGGTTAGGCTCACATAGTACCCCCGTCGGGACAATCCGGTCAAAAATTAAATGTTCTCAATGTCTAAGGACAGTGTGTGGACCCCCACCTGAAACACCTGCTGATCCGGGTCCCACATACGCACCAAGTATTCTAATAGTCTGACTTGGGCCCTCATTCCCGGGATGCGAAAGTACTTCAAGAGCCCACAATCTCTCAAAGAAGTTATGGTAGGTGGATGATTTTCGACCATTGCATTGTCCTCTTCATGTTCCCTTTCACACCACTCAAGCACCATATTGATGGCCAATTATCTGCATAAGGAACATAAAAAGAGGATTAATAACTTTTTTCATGCTTTGGATCTTTTTCATTGGCTAAAAATTTATTAAAAAAAATGGGCTTTACGGTTCTCGCAGGTTCCCTGTGTGCACAATGTGAGAACCTCGCAGGTGGCTTAAGGCTTACCTGCGAGAATGCATCATTCTCGCAGGCCCCGTATAGCCTACCTGCGAGAATGGCAACACGCATGTAGGGCCTAGAAAACCAACTTAAAAATGGAAATTTAACCAATGAAATTACAATTTTAAACCATAAAAATGTCAAGGACGAAGAGCCTACCTTAATGTCGCAGACGACTCGCTAAATGGTCTCTCGTAGCTCCCGCAAATTAATGCCAAACTTGGAGGGTAAAAGAAGGGTTTTTTTAGCTCAATAGTGGAAATGTAAAAATGGTGTGGTAAAAAGAGTTTTTACTCCTTTTATTTACTTTTACTATATCATTTTGGTTTTTTATAATTATTTATCGATTAAACCTAATCCCTAATGTCATGTTGAGTGTAATTCTTGCAGGCGTGATAACTTTGATGATTCAATACAGGGCTACGGACATGTTTTTCTTTGTTATAGCATGTTTTTTATTGTTTTCTATGGTTTTTACATAAAACCTCGAGCGTCGTTTTTGTCCGTTCTTGCGCTCATAAATACATGAGAACGTGATCGAGCATACTTTTATCATTTTTTTGGGCTCAACAAGGTTATACAAAAAAGGAACCCCCTGGAGTCCTCTTTAAGCTCTTTTCAGACTCTCTAAACATGAAAAGATCGTCGAGCGACCTTGCTATTTTCACGCTCGATAAAGTATTTGAAGTACGCGTCTGGTGAGCGAAAATTTATCTCTTTTTCGGTCTCATTCAGACTATTTTATGAAAAAGGAACTGAGAGAGTTCTCTTTTAAGTGTTTTTCCAAACTCTATAATCTTGAAAAACTTTCGAGTTTTCTATCTCTGGACTCGTTAAATAAACATTGACAGACCCGTGATGGGACCGAACCACTCCTTCTTAGGGTTTGTTAAACATACTCTGAGGGACTCGTCCGAAGGATGAGCTTACATCAACAAGCATATGTTATCCTCCTCAAGCTTGCGTAAAAATAAAGAGGTACTCGCCAGAAATGGTGGGGGAAAATTTGGGAAAGGGATATGTTTTCATCTTTGTATTGATTGGCAGTAAGTGTCACTCTTGAACATGACACCCCCTATTCATCATTTGAAGCCGGTTTGGGAAATCCATTTGTCTCTCATTCGATTGATTACAAGGTCATTCCCTGTGTCGTCTTTGAGTCAATGCTGCCAAATCATTGGTCGTGTTGTTCATATGTTCAAGAGAAGTCCATTTGAAGCCTATATTGAGTCGGCCATCTGCAGTTATCCATTCTCTCTGTGTCAGCCTTCCCTGTGTCCAGTCCAATTCACATCATACTCTATTTCACCTTCAAAATCTGTTACTCATTTCATGTCATTGATGGGGGATACATCAAGGCCCTCCTGTGACGATTTTTGTTCCTTCGACTTCAGCTCATTATCCGGAATCAAGACTTAGAAATTATTTGGTACCTTGGAGCTTGCATGCCTCAATGGCAGCTTTCTTCGCTTTCGACAGTGGGTTTACATCATTGGCCCCTGATCGAAAGATTCTATCGAATGTTCGACTTCAACTCGTTTATTCACACTCGATGGATTGTACTATGGTACCTTGGGATTCATTGACATCAATGTTGATTTCCCTCGCACTTGTTAACGGTTTCATCAATGACCGATAATCACGTGGTTTCTACCATGTTCGACTTCAACACATGTAATCACGTGGTTAGATTCGTACTTTGGGCGATGAAATTGAAGACCCTGGATATCATCTTTGCGATCCAGGTTGCGATGGAGTATGTATAATTTGCGACACATAGATCCACTATGTATGTCTCATGGCTATGTCGTCTTGATTTGAAATTTTTCGCATAGATCCACAGTATATTCCGGTGGCTATGCTACATTTTGACGGCATGGATCCACATTGTATGATTGGTGGCCATGACCCAGGTCTACAATGTTATCCGTCTATGATCTGAGTATGGGAATGCCTACCTCAGGATTGACATATATGATATTTTGCAGATGCTTGGTTGTTCGCAGGTTTCCGATTAGATGTGCTCCTGGTTCCCGACACACACATGCAGCTTACAAAGTCTATCAGATGTCACTGGTTCCAACCTCATCCATTGGGGGGAATTCTATTACCCATGATTTGGGTCATCATGATGATGTAATGATGATGGTGTACTCAGGCTCTTCATAAGAACTTTCTCCTGAGAAAAAGTTATTTTCATCTCTTCCAGAAAACTCATTTTTGAAGACTGTTCGCAGGCTACTAGTATATTTGCCTGTGAGAATGCATGATTCTCGCAGGCTGCCTTA
>SNQJ01S0002555.1:306995-372344 GCA_010110895.2 Picea sitchensis | reverse complement strand
TTAAATTTATTATTTAAATAATTAATTTGTATTCACTTTGAATTATAGTACACTCATCATTTCACTTTATTATTTACCTGCTAAAATCTCTTAAACCACTTTGACTACTTTGACCTTTTGGGGCTTCTAGATGACATATGAGGTTCCTCCAACTTCATAAGGCCATAACTCTCAAACCGTGAGGAGTTATGTGACATTCCACATACCACCAGAAATGGAATGACATGTAATATCCATATAGAATAGTATTACCTGCAAATATATCAAAACTCATACCATTATCCATCAAACAAACTTGGGTCCATTACCAAAACCTAGGTTCTCCAACTTCTCATGGCCATAACTCTCTAACCATGAGGAGTTATGTAACGTTCCACATACCACCGGAAATGGAACGACATGTACTATCCATCTAGAATATTATTACCTTCAAATATACTAAAACTCATACCATTATACATGAAAAAACCTTGGGTCCATTACCCAAACCTTTGTGCTATCGGAATTCGCTACCGGACTTTCTCCAAGGGTTGACATCAATCTACAATATCACTCTCCAATGGTTTACATCAATGACAACCAAACAATCCATACCAACTATCCATCAACCTAAGCCAACTGTCTGACATATGCAAAATTCCCCCATGGACAGATGAAGGTTGTTTTGTGTTGATCAGTAGGTAAAATATCAATCTGGTTATAGCAAGAGAAGTCAACCATGAAAGAGAAAATGACGCTTCTGGCGCAATTATCGATAATTTGGTCGATGAAGGGCATATGGTAATTATCTTTTGGACAAGCCTTGTCAAGATCCCTATAATCGACACAAACACGAATTGTACCTTATTTCTTGGCGACCAAAATGATGTCGAAAACCCATTCGATTAGAGGTACGGAATAAATAAAACCATACTTTAGTAACTTTCTAATTCTTCCTTGATTGTCGTAGTTTTCTTGGGATGAACAGGGCGAATTTTTTGTCTTAAAGGTTTAACTCCGAGGTAAGTTTTGATTTCATGCACAACGATCGAAGGGTCGATCCCTGGAATTTCTTCATAGCTCCGAGCGAAAATGTCACGAAATTCTTTAAACAAGGTAGTGTAAGCTTCAATCTCTTTAGTTGAACAGTTCGCACCTAGTTGTATGTTTTCCACAACACCTTCTTTTGTGGATATGTCAACATTGATGGTTTGTGATATATTTCCCAATTTCCCTCGGAGATTGTATCCTGAGTGAGTATCAGAGATTGGGGATTATTGACAATATCGGTTGGAATGATAGATGAAATATCTTTCTCAATTTCATCAAGACTGGGAAGAAAGGATGAGCGATGGTTGTTATCATCCCATGGTGACTCTTTGATACTAAGCATTTCCATAATAGATTCATCGGATGGAAAAATCTGTAGGATGTAATCGAAAGTCGATGATAGGGAATCTAACTAAGATGGTAACGAATAAGAATTAGACACCAATAAATGTTGGTTGTCAGGTGAAGGAGAGGCAGATTGAATGGCATTGTATTCGGCCTTGGCAGGACTAACTGGTATCGTGTCACCTAGTGTATCGAATTCTAAGGGACTAGGTACGGTCCATGGATCAGATGATTCAAGGGATTCATGTACCATAGTCGAAATCATATTGACCATTGTGATATGTTGTGTAGTTGGAGGAACATGTGTGGGGAAAGTTCCCATGAACGAAGAATCTTTCAGTAAAACTATCCCTACACTTTCATAAGTAATCTTTGAATCCCCCAAAAATGGAATATTGTTGGTTGTTTGAGTGCGAGCATCGGGAGTGTAGTAATATAATTGATCGATGGTCACTATTTTTCCTTGATGAGGAAACTGAACACATCGAAAAACTAAGGAGGCCATAACATTCATAGCATAAAACCAACTCCTTCCAAGAAACAATTTATAATCTAAAGGAGCGTCGACCACTTCCACATCGACGGAAACAGTTTTCCCACCTAGTTTAATGGCTAATGATTGTAACATTAAATGAGATCTACAACCTTGTCCATCAAGTGCTTTTAACATGGTAGGAGATTGATTAAAACCATGAGATTTAAGGCCTTTCCAATAGGCTAAGGACATGACACAGGTTGATACTCCTTCATCCAATATAGTGGGATGAATATGTTCATTGTGAACAACAACATCAATTTGAAACACAAGTTGGTGAGAGAGTCTCGATTTATAATAGTCCAAGTTAAATGTGATATTATTAGATGAATCGAGATCTATAGCTCCGACGGCTTCCACGAGAGTTCTACATTGGCTAGGGTAGTGTTGCAGAAATTTAAGAGTCGACATCACATGAGGTGCTTGGGCCAAATATTCAATAATGTTGTAGTTCTGGGCAGCACGAGAGTTAGGATTAAAGGTCGACTTTCTGATAGTACTCTTGGGAGGATGTAAGATAGAGTCAAAATTAGGTTTCTCAATCTAAAGAGGTCTAGACGGAAGGGTAACTGAAGTGGAAGGTGGCTCAGTCATAGTTCCATTAGTTACACTTTCCTTATCGAGTTTGTCTGGGGGTGTGTCATATGTCATGGTTCTAGTGGTCAAATATACACCATTAACATATAAATATATGCACTTGAGGAAGCATCTTTGTTAGGTGGATGACCTAGGTTACCTCATGTCGGAGGTGTAGGATTTTGTGCAACCAATGACTGTTGTTGTGGAAAAGGATGTGTCAAAACAACGGGTTGGGAATTTTCTTTAAATAATTTTGATACTTCATCTCGGTGGGGATATTGTCTTGTGTAATGGTCTTCAACACATATGAGACAAGGAAATTTTGGTTTTCGTTGTGGCTGCTTTTCAGTAGCGGATGGTTGTGTTTGTGTTTTTGTATTTTCGGTTTGATTGTTATTTTTCTTGGATTTATTCTCAGTTTTCTCCACCCCTCCCCCCCCCCCCCCCATTGTATTGGTGAAGTAGATTGAACTGCATTCACTTTAGATACTTTAGTGGGGGTGGAGTTTGATCGGACATGAGTCTGCATTGTAGTCGAGGAAGCTATTGAATGATTGGTTGTCCCATTGGATTGTGAGACAAACTGCATTTTGACAGAACCGATAACACCATCTAAATGAGCGGTGGAGGATGGTGTTGATGGATCAGTTGATGTACAATGATCATTTGGGATCAGTTCATACAAAGTATTAGATTGGGAATAAACCAGATCCAAATACTAGGCACGAGTAATGGATTCCTCTTATCTAACTACACCACCCATTGTTACATTGCAAGCAATAGGAGGTAACAGGGATTTTTTGAACCATTCAACCAACAATTGGTCGGGAATGGTGGCTTTGATCAACCTTCAGCATTGTCTCCACTCATGTATATGATCTGAAATATGTATGGAGTTAGATTGACGAAGGGAGGTCAAGAGTTTCCTATCAGTTTCATATTTGATTGGCAATTGGAAATGGGTGAGGAAAGTCATGGCAAGTGAAATGAAATCTTGAAAATATCCACGTTGTAACTCAATGTACCATTTTTCTGTTGAACCCGTAAGAGTACGGCGGAAAAGACGCAAATGTATAGAGTCATCCATCAGTGAGTTTGATAAACACCACAGATGAAATGTCATGACATGGTTATTTGGGTCTTCTCCAGGTTTACTGTCAAATTTTGGAATATCAGATGGTAATTTGGCTAGAATTATTGGCCAAAAAGGGGAGTGCAAGATGGGATTGTTCGTTAATATTGACAAATCTAGAATATCTAAAGTAGCCAAGAAAGGTAACCATCGATTACTTTGTGGATGACATTGGTGAGGCATAGGGACACCAGTAGTATGGTAAATGATTGTGGTGGAAAATTGTATCCAAAAGGTCCTCCCATATGTGGTTGTTGTGGATTTTGGCTAGTAAAATTAGGATCCATTTGTTGAGGAACATGTGTAAAATGTGAAGGAAAACCAATTTTCCCCCAGGCAGGATAACCTGTGTAGCCTAGGGTATATAGGTTTTCCAAAAAGAGGTTTGACCCTAAGGAGGGTATCCATATTGACCCTGAAGAGGGTATCCAAGTTGACCCCGAGGAGGGTATCTCGGTTGACCTTAAAGAGGGTATCCGAGTTGACCCTGTGGAGGAAAAGATGAGGCCTTGAAGACCCCAAGTGGGATTCGGGACACCTGGGAAAGGTTGTCCATAATACAGTCTGAAAGGATTAGGATTTATAGATCCTCCTTCTGGGTTAGGATTTGAAGAACCTCCTTGATGTGGTGGATTAAAATATCCTCCATGGGGTGGTCCCCGGGATGATTGTGGTTTTCTAACAAATGAACTAGGAACTTGCTCCCCTTCTATAGTTTGAGAAACGAATGGGACTTGTCCCCCAAATGAGGGTTTCCCCCCCGTAGGGATTTATCCAGTGAAAGAGGGTTGTCTGTCAATAGGGATTTGTCCACTAATGAAGGATTTCCCCCCAATAGGGATTTGTGGTATAACAGGGTTTTGCATTTGATGATGGGAAGGTGTCCCAACAGGATTATGTGGGGTGAAAGAAGTTGTTTCTTGAAGAGGCATTGTCGGTGTTACCGTCATAGTACTTTGTAAATTACTAGGAAGGACAAGACCTGTATCACTCGTTAATTGTCCCAAAGTGGTAGCGGTATTAAGTGTTTGTCTGACAGGGTGGTCAACGTACTGACTTGATGCTCCTGCATCTGCATTGGTGGTGACAGATGTATGTGGACGATTAAAGAGTGGTCAATTAAAATTAAATTTTCCATAAATATCTCGACCCGATGGGGTTCTCCATATAGGACGAATAGGTGTTTGTTATGGATCTACCATTTCAGTAGAGCGGACAGGGGTTGTAAATTCTTCATTTGGATTGGGTTGTTTTGGTTCCATGTCAAGTTGTATGAATGGCCTTGACGGTAATATGGGATAATCTTCAACTACGATATCTCCTGAAGAGTCTACTCAGAGAAGAAGTGGATCAAGAGGGTTTCTCAATGTCGGGTTAACAGGAAGGATAGGACCTTCTTGAACTACTACTATTAATCCCTGAGGATTTTCAATCAAAGGAGTAGCAACACTTTCAATGTTCGAATAGTTTTCAACTTCTTCACGGTAAGTGTCTTTAGGTGAGTTAGGAGGTATGGGTTTGTAGCCTTTCAGAAGAAACCATTTCATCCTACATGATCGATGAAGACATTTGTTTGTCATAGTAGCAATCTTAAGGATAGCTAGGGTGAACAAACAACATTCGCTAAAAATCTAGAAAACCAACAAGAAAAAAGATAACTTCTCCCAATGAACTTACTAATTGGTGAGGAAATCCAACATCGCAAGAACAAAGTGAGAAGGGGCTAGAGTTGAGCGGGTGTATCAGTTACATTGGTGGACTACTTAATAGAATTACGCCTTGGTGCAAGTTTAATCATGGTTTTACCTGCGAGTTACACTCCAAGGAGCTCGAGTGAGTTTGACCAATGTTTGATGAAGGTGCAACAAAGACTTCCCTTCATCGTCACCTCGTGTAGAGACTCTAAATATTTTGGCCACTAAGGTTACCAACTAGTAGTCAGCCTTTGGGAAGGTACAATCGATAGTCGGGTTTGAATGTATGGGTAGGATATCAAGCCAAAAATTCTTCAAGAGAACTGAGGACAAGTGGATCGGTAAACTCCTGAGGACCCCGAACAGATTCAGAATTCACGAAGCTCCAAGACGAAATGAAAACAATCGATTCTCAAGAAGAACCCATAATATATGATCGTTTCACTACGATTGATTAAGCCTCGAAGGGATAATCTTTGTTTCTCTCCCGCACACGACCTCGTGTTTAACCCCTTTGTGAGAGGTGGATCCCATCTATGCTTATACAAAAATTGGATTTGCTCTCCCTATCACAAGATTATGTGTTTGTCCTTAATGCTTTGGAGAGTTATCCTCACAACCTATTCCAAAGCTCTATTCCTAGTCTATTGTTGGTGTAAAGATCTAAAAAGAAAAGTTTCTAGTTCAATTTTAATTAGCGCTTATTTTTCTTGGTTGTTTGTTATTCAAGGGTGAATGATAGTGAAACTGATGATATTTTGAGACTCGACTCCACAAGAAGGTAAAAAGAATGATATGAAAATTTCCTTTCAATGAACTTCTAGATATAGACAGGAGAAGAGATTTTTTCTTTTCGTCACTAACAAATACTCAAAAGAAATGCAAAAACTTTATGTTATTTGTTCCCAAACAAGAATTCACACATTTGCCAAATTATCAAAAAGAAAAAACCTTTCAAAATCCAAAACCAATGCATATAAATCCTTCTTTGTTCGATTCTAGATGCAAACAATCATGTTCATCTAATGCTTCATTCTTTCACTAATAATGAAATAGTTAACTATGAGGATCGAAAACAGTATGAAGCAAAAAAACATACAAACAAAGATACTCCCAACAATGAACAAGAGATCGAAAGAAAAACAAATATCAAACTGCTCAATTAAAGATCCAAAACCACTAAGAAATCAAAAGGTCATACTTTATAATCTTCAAGAATTGAGTAAGAGATCAAAGACAAATAAATCAATAGACCTGTGATCAACAATATTTCTTGTGATTTCCTCTGATTAATCAGATAATTGAAAAGAGTTACAAAAAAAAGGAAACCAAATCTCAGAGAGAAAGAGTCGATTTTGCTATCAAGAAAAAAAACACAAACTCAATAAAGACTAAAAATAATGAAGGACAACAAGTTTATAATCAAACAAGAGCCAAGGTCAAATAGAAGAAACTTTGATCTAAAGACTAGACCCAACAAGCAACATACTTGAAATTTTCCCTAGAAAAAGGAAATCAACGCTCTAGTAACCAAGACACCAAAGCACTATAACACTCCCTAGAAGGCTCTCGAGGAGCGTTGATCAAGAAGTAGCACATTGGTTTGAACTGCAGGGGAGGGCTAGTTCTGAAGAAAGTTTGAAAATGACTCAAAAAGCTCAATAACTCGGGAAAATTTAGCAAAGGGCTCTGTAAGACAACTAGCAAAGACAAGGAAGATGAAATCTTCAGACCAAATCAACAAGTAGGATCTAAGGGTAGGAAAAAGTCTCAGATGAACCAAGGGAAAAACAACTAAAAGTTTGTTCCCTAGTGGAGTTTCCAATTTTGTTATGGAAATATTCCCCTGTGGACAGGTGAACTTTCCTTTGGATTATAGACCCCTATACCAAGATAGAAAATTACATTTGGACACTACCATTCCTATAAATTCATTTTGTCCATCAAAAAAGAGAGAAGGAGGGGAAGTATGATGTACCTCGTTCATGACATTTGTCCAAGCCGCTCCAATCCGTGAGCTCAATCCAACCCCCCACGCAAATTAGTACCTGCAATGGATAGTAAGAAACAAACAACTATCTCTTACTCTAATGGATTAGACAAAATGAATCCATCTACGTAGATTAATACAACCATAGAAAAGCACATGTAAACATACACTTGAAGGAAATAGGCCAAGTATATTAATGAGAACTTAGAAAGGAAAACTTACAATCTTCAGATGGTGTTGCAACAACCTCTCCAAGTCCTCGTTGTCCAACCCTTGCTTAAAACATCCACAGTCAAAATAACAATGCTTTATTGATTTTCTTTTCCTTTTCACCATGGAAATGCCTCCATTTATAATCTTTGAGAGGCTCAACCACCTTGACTACTTTTGGAATTGGTTGAGGATATGGCTCCATTAGCTATGATTTTTTCCTTAGATGCAGCCATGGAATCAAATTCGAGCCAAACTAGCCCAACCCATCCATAGTTGTCTCTTAGAAGAAAGTGGGATTTCCTCCAAGATTCCCTCAACCAATACAATGCTCCCTTAAAGTGGAAAACAAAGCAATGTAGGGCTCCCTTAACATGGTCAAGGAGTGCTAGCGCTCCCTATATATGATCAGGGGAGCATTCATCTTCCAAAATGTCTAAAAGATGAGTAATTCCCCAGTTAAAAAATTTGTTCTGACTGTCAGATGATGGGGCTTCTTCTTCTAACATGTTTTAGGGGTTGTAGCAAGTGTTTTCATGGTGTTGTTCGAGATGTGACACTTAGGAAAAGTGAATGTGACACTTCCGACACTTATGATACAATGTTGAAGTGAGGAATTTTTATGTGTAACAAAAAGGTATGTGGTTGGGATATGCCTCGGGGGAGGTTCCTCATCACCTCAAGGATTTGGTTGATTTGTTTATGTTAAAACTCCAGGGTGAAGCTCCAATTCAATTGTGGGCTAGGGATAACAAAGGTCGGGGAGAAAATGAGTACACGGTCAAGGGTGGACATGTTGCATTACTCCATCAAAATTATTCTCCTAAGAAATAGAGTGTCTGGCTAAATATTTGGCACAACGATAGATTAACATTTTTTGTTGGACCTTGGCTCACGGGAAAATTCTCACTGGGGAGAATCTATGTAAAAGAGGTTTCCTTGGTCCCTTCCATTGTGCCTTGTGTCGACAAAATTATGAATCTATCTCACATTTACTATTGGAGTATGTGTTTGCTAAGAAGGTTTGGTAGTTAGTATATTCATAAGTGATTCATTGAGTCTCATGGCCCTCCTCAGTCAAACCTCTTTTAGGAAAATGGAGCTCATACTATCGTGTGACATTTAGGACCAAACCTCTTTTCAAAAGAGCTCAGATGATGTTTGTTGATGCCTAAAAGCACAACGATGAATACTAAGCTCACAAATTATTTCCAAGCTTTATTATATATTTATATTAATAATAAACTAGTAGGTGGGACCTCCTTGTAGACTTATGGCGCTATGGTGGATATGTTGCGCTTATATTTTATTTAATTATGTGATGGTACCAACACAGTCTTCTACAGTTCATTGTTTCAAATCATGGTTTAAAATGTTAGGGTTACATGTGATGGTTGGTTGATTAATATATGGTACTAGATGGTTTTGATGACCTCTCACAGAATATGTAAAGGTTGCCCTATGGATGAAAGGAATTATGATCATTTTTGATATTGCATTTAACATGGCACTAATTGGTTTAAATGGTCTTGATAAAAGATAATAAAGGAGCTCTTTTGATAAAAAGAACTATACTTGAACTCTAATGCTATGTATTATTGTGACAAAGGAGGGGCACACTAAACAATTGCTACTATAGTTATGTGCCTTGTTGAATGTTATATGTTGATGCACATGGGGTAATGTTTCTAGCACATTGTTATTTTAAAGAGTTTGACATTACAAGGGTGACACACTATGCAAAAGTGATATGGCAATGATCATTTGGTTGATTAATTGTTTAGTGCTATGGTGAATTGATTGGCACGTACTTGGAATTGAATGAGGTTGGAAGGGAGAAGCGACGTGCATTTATTGCACGTCACTCAAACACTATAATGTTCCCAAGCCAAATATTTTGCTTGGAACACTAACTATTTATTGTTTGCTATGTTTGCTTATGTATTTGCAGGTTTACTCATGAAGATGTGCATTACGGCTTTACTTAATGTTGAATGAGCAATATATCTAAAGCATATAATCATAAACAAGACAAGATACATAAGAACACCAGTAGAGAAGCAATAATGCTAGATCTGACCTTTATTTAGATAGTAGAGAGATCCCTTATACAAGAGATCTGTAGATATGGAAGAAAACCCCAATAATATCAAAATGGGTTGCCAACCGATACAATAATAAGCAATACAAATATAAGATCCTCCCAAAGGCTGTCTGAGAAGAGATCCAAGCCTCCAAAGACTATCAACATGGAAGATGAGACTGAAGATAAGAGAACCCTGACAATACACTACAGAATCCCTCCAACTGGATGAGTTGCGCCCTACTCTGGATGTTGAAGAACCCTCAAGTTTCAGCCCTCCTCTTTCTGAGCTCTAAATCCCTCCAAACTCTCTCGAAATGTAGATCGAGCTAATAGAATCTATCGGGCCAAGTTTCAAGCTGAACTGAGATGTCCTGCTCCTCCAACTGAGAAAACCCTCTACTGGTTTGCGCCCTCCTGGTTTGACTGAATCAATGAGATTTTGTTCTCCCTTCTAGGAGCCTCCAAATGACACCAAAATCACCTGGATTGTAGATTGTGCCAATGCTAACAAGATGATGAAATCTCAAGACAATCTATGAAGATCCAGGCCAATAAACAATGATAAACTCTTTATGCAATGCGCCCCTCTCTCCTCCAATTCATGTTAAGCTCTAGGAAATAAACTGCCAGGATAATCTACTCCAGAATAGACCAAGAATGATGCTAGGGTCCCTAGGAAGAAAACCTAGATGCTCATTTGCCAAGAAGCCTTCTCCTTCCTCCAGATCAAACCAATCTCCTCATGGTGGTGTGCCCCCCTAGGTTGCGCACTAGCCTGAATTCTGCCTATAGATCAAATCTCTGCAACATTGTAGAATGGTGTGGGAGGATTATTTCACCTCCGGGACCAAGCCTGGATCAAGAAAGGTGGAATCTTTCACCATCGAGTTGATCTCTATGGTTTTAGACTCAAAACCCTCAAAATTTCTTGTGCTCAAGAGCTCCAATGCAAAATAAGATAATAATACAGAATGCCTTAGGAGTGCACCTTGCCCTTTCCTTTATAGCTCCAGTCTATTCATCTGTTGAGTTAGTTAACCCCTAGGGTTAACTCTTAAATTTAACTCACCTTTTATTTTCTTTCATTAAGTTATCCTTTTCCACACAAAGTCAACTTAATAATAGAATGTTATGTCTTCTGGTTGAATTTGTCCCCAATATGCCCGAGACTATAGTCTAGTGGGGATATTTAGACTATTGAGTCTCTCCATACCTCTTCATCAAGATGTGGGGAACATTACAGTATCCCCTACTAGAAATTGATTTCCCACAAGAAATTTTGGACCTGTCTCCTGGATTAACTGTTCCCCTTCCCAAGTGGCATCCTCCATGGGTATGTTCTTCCACTTAACCAGATACTCTCTGATGCTTCTTTTCCTCAAATTCTTCTCCCCGAGTTCAAGTATCTCTTTTGGTATCAGTAGCAACTGTCCTTCTTCATCCATAGGTGGAAATTCCTCGATAGGAGTGATATGCTTGCCAATGGCCCTCTTCAAACACGAAACATGGAAGACATTGTGTATTTTACTTCCCTATGGTAGATCCAACTCATATGCCACGACCCCTACCCTCATGTTGACTTTGTATGGACCGAACAAATGAGGTTGGAGCTTCTTTGTGTCACTTCTCTTAATGGATGTCTTCCTGTATGCTTGAAGCCTCAATTAAACCAAGTCATCAACCTCAAAGGTGCGCTCAACCATGTGTTTGTATGCATGTACCTTCTGTTGAATATGTGCTCTTTTGTTGATTATGGTCTTTCAATTCCCTGAGTATGTCTTGACTCTGCTGAATCCAGTCCTGAACCATGGGAGCCCTGTTGTCACCAAAGGAAATCTCTACAAATAAGAGAGGTTAATAGTTTTATAACGCCATAAATGGTGGAATACCAATGGACATATGATGAGTGGTGTTGTAACAGTGTTCCCTCGAGCAAAGCCATTTAACCAAGGCTTTATGTTGCCCTGCCACATAATTCCTGATGTAGAATTCAACCCATTTGTTGACTATCTTTGTCTGGCCATCCGTCTGAGGGTGATAATTGGTACTAGGTGTTACCTACTAACCTGAAGAGCTCCTGCCAGAATGTGCTCATGAACCTGTTATCCATGTCACTCACTATGGTTTTGGGAAAACCATGCAATCTGAAAACTTCCCTGAAGAATAGGTCTGCAACTGTGTTGGACTGAAATATGTGGCAATGGCAAAAAAGTGTGCAAACTTTGTCAACCTGTCCACTACCATGAAAATGCAGTCTTTGACCTGAGCCTTGGGCAACCCTGTGATGAAATCCATAGATATGCTTTCCCATTTGTGCTCCAGAATGGGAAGTGGTCGTAGTAATCCTATTGGGTGAGTGTGTTCATATTTGTTGGCCTGGCAAGTGTTGCACTCCTTGATGTGGCTCATCACATCTTCTTTCAAACCCTTCCAAGAAAACCTGTCCCAGACCTGTTGGTATGTCTTGATGAATCCTTGATGCCCTGCTACTGGTGAATCATGGCATGCTTGTAACACCTCGGCCATAAAGGTTGATTTGGGAACCAAGAAAATTCGGCCCTTGTAGTAAATGATATCATCCATGATTTTGAAATTGTCATCTTGTACCTGTCCATCCATCACTTTGCAAGAAAAATTGTTCTTTGAATATTCCACCAAGAGGTGGGCCTTCCAATCCACTGAGATATCTGTCATGTCATAAACTGATGGTATTCTGGATACGACATCTACTACCACGTTATTTTCCCCTTTGACAAATTCTATGTCAAAGTCATAATCCTGGATTTTTCTCACCCACTTTTGTTGCCTTTCATTCAAGTCCTTCTGATCTAGGAAGTACTTGAGGTTGTTGTGATTTGTCCTCACGACGAATTTTTCCCCAACTAAATACTGCCTGAACTTAGCCAATGCATGCATGATGGCTAGCATTTCTTTGTCATAGATGGTGTAGAGGACCTCAGGACCTCCCAAAATTTTCTTTCATAGACAATCGGATGCATGTTTTGCATAAGTACTGCTCTAATGCCTTCCCCTGAGGCATCACACTCTATTGTGAAGGGTTGTGCGAAATCTGGTAGGGCCAATACTGGACATGTACTCATCACTTTCTTCATTTTTTCAAAGGTGGACCGTGCTTCTGGGCTCCACTTGAATGTCCCCTTCTTGGTCAAATCGGTCAAAGATGTGCAAAGTTGAGAAAACACTTTGAAAAATCTCATGTAATAGCAACAGATGCCCAAAAACCCCTTCAACTATGTGAGTGTCCTAGGTGTGGGCCAGTCAAGTATAGCTTGTATTTTTTCTTGGTGTACATGTACCCCCTTAACTCCAATGATGTGTCCTAGATAAATGACCTCTATCACATCCCAAATTCACATTTGGATTCCTTAGCATATAAAGATTGCTCTTCCATGATAGCCAAAATCTGTTCCACATGCTTAAGGTACTCCTCCCAAGTTTTGCTATAGATCAATAAATCATCAAAGAAGACTAATAAGAACTTCCTCAGTTGCTTGTTGAACAAATGATTCATGCATGACTGGAAGGTGGATGGCTCATTAGTCAGCCCAAAAGGCATGACCAAAAACTCATAGTGTCCATAGTGACACCAAAAAGCAGTCTTAGAGATATCTTGCTCCCTCATTTTTATCTGATGATAGCCGGAGCGCAAGTCAATCTTTGTGAAATATACTGCCCCATGGAGCTCATCTAATAGCTCATCAATCTGTGGGATTGGGTATCTATTTTTTATTGTCTTCTTATTTATATCCCTATAGTCGATACACATGCGCATTGTCCCATATTTCTTTTTCACCAGCACTACTGAAGATGCAAAGGGATTGGAACTTGGCCTGATGTGGCCCATATCCAACAACTCTTTAATTGCCTTTTCAATCTAGTCTTTATATTTCTTGGGGTGCCTGTAGGGAGTGGTGATGATAGGTTTCACACCCTCCTCCAACTCTATGATGTGCTCAAACCCCCTATCTAACGGTGCCCCTGGTGGTATAGGCTCAAAGACCTTGCTGTGCATATCCATGATTTTCTTGATCTCTGGTGAGTAGCGTGTTTCCCCCTTCTTGTCTACCCTGATTGATATTTTACATTCTTCTGCATAGATGATGCCTTCCCTTCTGAAGATGACCTCCATGCGTTTTGTTGTCACCACTCTCGGTGTGTTTCCAGTCATACCCCTGAGAACCACCTTTTCCCCATTTTCTTCTATGAAAGACATTTCCATGGTTTTGTAATTTGTGGTGATTGGACCCAATGTACTAAGCCATTGTACTCCAAGGATGATGTTAGTGTCTGGAAGGTCCATAATATAGAAATCATGTGCCAAATCATGCCTTCCCAAAGTAAGTTTCATTCCCAGAATGTACCTGTCACAAGGCATGGTGCGCCCCCTTGCTACCTCCACATGAAATCCCTCAAATTCAATTGTCGGTATATGTCTTCTTTGCAATAGGGTTGATTCAATGAAGTTGTGTGAGGCACCTCCATCAATGAGAACTGAGACCTTCTTCCCTTGTAGTACCCCTCTCATCCTGAAAGTGTTGAATTTAGGTATCCCGATGATGGCTACAAGTGTCACCTTCTCATTTGTTGTAAGGTTGTGACTTGCATCTTCCTCTTCTGCATGTCTTGGGTTTTCTGCCTCCATGTTTTGTAGGTGGTCAAAATATTCATCCTCCTCATCATCTAAAATCACCTCAATGTAGTGGGGTTTGCTCTTACCCATGCATTTGTGTGTTGGGTCCCATGGTTCCTTGTAGGTGAAGCACAACTTCTTTTTCCTCAATTCCCTCCTAGTGGGCTCATCCATCCTACCCCTTCCTCGATCAAACCCCCTTGGGTCTCTCTCTCCTTGGTTCATAGGAGGTCTTTGGTTTCTACCCCCTTGATTAGAAGGTCTAGGGGTGAATCTCGTCTTTGTTGCCAACCCTAAATCCATGGTCTTCCAAATGGCATCATGCAAGTTGGTAGGCTTAAAAGTCTTGACCCAACCCCTCAAGGGATCCATCAACCCTTCTGTGAAGAGCATCATAAGTCTCGCTTGAGACACATCATATACCATCACTGCTAGTCTCTACAACTCGGCCATGTAAACCTCTGGTGATCCTGTCTGTCTGAGCTATGTGAGCTTCCTAAAAGGTAGCTCTGGGTCCCCTTGGTCAAACCCATCAATGAGCCTTTGTGTGAACTTTGTATAGGACATAATCTAATTGTGACCCAGTGTGTGTTGGAAGATTGGTTGTTGTCATTAATGTCAACCCCAATCATGGGTTTTGGACCGCAAGATTGATTAAGGTATTTGGACATGAAGGAAAATGCACATGCAGATACAACACCCATGGATGGATAGTATACATCATGTTGTTTCCAGTGGTATGTGGCACATCACGTGGATTCTCATGGTTGAGGAGAAATGAATTTTTGAAGATGACAAAGTGAATTGAAGAAGGAAGTACATGTGAGCTGCGAAGATAATTAAAGAAAAGAATTACAAAAATAAGAAAGTGTCGAGGTCAGCCCTAATGTTAAAGGAAGTGAAGACATAAATGGTATGCCAAAAACATCATTATACATTCATTTGATATAAGTTGAATTCCGGAGGAAATAAGAAGAAAAAAAGGTCGGATTTCAAGGGAGGATAAGTCTTTGTTGATGTGTTCTAAGGTATGTTACTTTAAGGTCATCACCGTTTGCTATAACTTTTTTCTAGAACAATTCAGATGGTGAAATCGTTATGGTATTGAAGACATATGAAGGTACATTTGGTAAAATTTTAGGCTCTTGATTCACTATAATTATATGGAATACACTTTTGTGAAGATAAGGTTGTGACAGGTCGAAGCTAGTCAATAAAACAAGTGTTCCGAATTCATCGTCATAACTTCTTCATCGAGAATCCAAATGAAGTGGGACAAATTTCATTGGAAAATCTGGTGTAGTTTCTTATTAGTGTGAGTTCAAAATCGGATGTTAATTATTGAGCATAGGTCGTGCAGTAGGATTCCTCTCTGAATAGACTAGGAGTGAATAAGTCTACCATTCTTTCTATAACCTAACTAGGAGGATTCAAGGAGTGAGAATAAAGTCTACCATTCTTTCTATAACCTCTTTCTGGGGAGGATTCAAGGAGTGAAAATTGGAGGAGTTTCAGAGAATACATTGAGTAATATTATCTACAGGATCAGAGTACTCCAAGAATTGAAGAATTGCAGAAATTGAAGAAGTCTCGGGAAGCATTAGCAGGTTCTATGCGATGATTGATTGATGGTGATGATTTAATGTAAAGTTTTATTATCTCTCATATATTCTTGGGTGGAAGGAAGGGGAAAGGATGGAGAGTTCAACTCTCTCTTGACATTGGAGGATTGTATCTTCCTATTGGAGGTTTATCCCTCCCTTTACATTTGGAAGCTGTAGCTACCTTTGGAAGTCATTACTTCCCTTGAACAATAACTATTAATTATTTCTCATATATTGTGCATGGTGTATTGTGGTGTATTGGTGTAACTCTTATACTATTGTTCATTGCTCATTGGATATAGTTGAATGGTTTAAGTATAAGTTGAAAAAGGTTTTAAATTGTACTTGATACAGGTTCACCCCCCTCTCAGTATCAACAGTGTGGTCAACCCATGGTACGACCAATCACGAGCCTTTCCCTCCAAGTACATGATGGAAAATTTGATGGCATCCATCTCCCTCATGGGGTTAAGTTGTAGGTAGGAATCCAACTTCTGCACCCATGCTTGTGCAATCACCTTAGAAGATCCATCAAAATAAGGAATCTCTATCTTGTCTGCCCTGCGCTCCAATTCATAGTTGGGCCTTTGATACTGTTTAGGCTTACCCCGAAACTTGATTCCACAATACTAGTCTAGCGTGACTTGCCTCCGGAACCCTGCACTTAAGGCATGATACTCCTTGACATACTGCTCAAAATTGTCCTCAATCTCATCCTCGTAGTTGCGATGTGGCCGATTATCCAAGAATGTAGGTAGATAGGGCCTAGGGGTGGTCCTACTATGTGTTTTCCCCTGGGGTGCAACACCTCCATAGCTCTATCCCTCAGTGTGATAAAGAGGGCTATGCTCTTTTTGAGGTCTAGTCCCTCCATGAGATCCACTAGCTTCTATGTTTGCATAAACCTCCGGACCCTTCCCTGGATGAGTCATCTACATCAGGAGTTGTGCCAATCTCTCCTGGTTGGCATTCACTCTTTCCAAAGTCTCTGTCATTTCCACCTGTCCCCTACACACTGCTTCCTGGTTTTCCTGTAGATGATGTACAAGGGTACTCTGTGTCATATTTATGGAGTGTTGTAACTCCTTGGTGAAACCTACTAGAATCTATGGCTCACTATCCTCACCTGACCCCTCTGTTTCTGCCTCTGTCTCACCTATTTGTTTCCCGCATCTGCCCATGTAAATGTCACTGAACTTCTACATGCGCTAATCCCCACAAGATGGGAGGATCAACGCTCTGATATGACTATAATGTTCCCAAGCCAAATTTTTTGCTCAGAACATTAATTGTTTACTGCTTGTTATGTTTGCTTATGTATTTGCAGGTTTACTCATGAAGATGTGCATTAGGGGTTTACTTAATATTGATTGAGAAATAGATCTGAAGCATATAATCACAAACAAGACAAGATACACAAGAAAAACAATAGATAAGCAATAATGTCAGATTTGACCTTTATTTATATAGTAGAGAGATCCCTTATATAAGAGATCTGTAGATCTGGAAGAAAACCCCAATAATATCAAAATGGGATGCCAACCGATATAATAATAAGAAATACAAAGATAAGAGCCTCCCAAAGGATGTCTAAGAAGAGATCCAAGCCTCCAAAGGATATCAACATGCAAGATGAGACTGAAGATAAGAGAACCCTGTCAATACACTACATAATCCCTCCAACTAGATGAGTTACGCCCTGCTCTGGATGCTGAAGAACCCTCAAGTTTCGGCCCTCCTTTTTCTGATCTCTAAATCCCTCCAATCTCTCCTGGAATGTAGATTGAGCTAACAAAATCCACTAAGCCAAGTTTCAAGCTGAACTGAGATGTCCTTCTCCTCCAACTGAGCAAACCTTCTACTGGTTTGCGCCCTCCTGGTTTGACTGAATCAATGAGATTTCGTTCTCCCTTCTAGGAGCCTCCAAATGCCACCAAAATATCTCATATTGTAGATCGGGCCAATGCTAACAAGATGATGAAATCTCAAGACAATATATGAAGATTCCGGCCAATAAACAATGATAACCTCTTTCTGCAATGCGCCCCTCTCTCCTCCAATTCGTGACAAGCTCCAGAAAATAAACTGTCAATATAATATCCTCTGAAATAGACCAAGAATGATGTTAGGAGCCCTAGGAAGAAAACCCAGATGCTCCTTTGCAAATAAGCCTTCTCCTTCCTCCAGATCAAACCAATCTCCTCAAGGTGGTGCACCCCCCTAGCTGGAAACCCCCTAGGTTGCGCACTAGCCTGAATTATGCTTGTAGATCAAATCCCTGCAACACTATAGAATGGTGTGGGAGGATTATTTTTCCTTCGGGACCAAACCTGGATCAAGAAAGGTGGAATCTTTCACCATCGAGTTGATCTCTAGGGTTTTGGACTCAAAACCCTCAAAACTGCTTGTGCTCAAGAGCTCCAATGCAAAATAAGATAACAATCTGAAATGCCTTAGGAGTGTGCCTTGCCCTTTCCTTTATAGCTCCAGTCTATTCATCTGTTGAGTTAGTTAACCCCTAGGGTTAACTCTTAAGTTTAACTCACCTTTTCTTTTCTTTCATTGAGTTATCCTTTTCCACACAAAGTCATCTTAATAATAGAATGTTATGTCTTTTGGTTGACTATGTTCCCAATATGCATGATACTATAGTCTAGTGGGGATAACTAGACTACTGAGTCTCTCCAGACCTCTTCATCAAGAGGTGGGGAACATTACAAACACCCCTCAAGCCCGTCACCCTACTCATTCTTGCATTTTGGTTTTGGCTCTAGTAGGTGTTGTTGCTCCGCATTGTTCGATCGTGAAGGAGGCATGCAATCTAGTTTTCTTCCTCGCACAAGCTTTTCCAGGTATGGGTTCCTTACTCTTCCATCAATGATGGTTACTTTTCCCTTTGAATCAACTTTTGGCTCAGGATTTCTCGTGGTCCGTGTGTTTCTTAAGCTGTAATGGGATATTTGAACTGTGTATTGGTGTTGTGTGTGTGGGTTCTTATGATGATTATTCTGGACTATTGGCACTTTAAAAAGGAAATGGTTATGTTTTCGTTGTTGTGTGTAATATGTGCATAGGTTTATTGGATAAAAATAGTAGTGAAGCCTGCTCGGTCATAGATTGGGTTTTGGGTATGGCTTCTCTGTGGAAATTGATTATTGCGATTTGACAAGCTCTAAGCTTTGCGCATGGATTGTTATAACGACTCTATGTTTTTAATATTTTCCCACTCCATGTTCATCTCTATGGTTGGTATTTTTTGACCCCGTGGGTTGCAATGTGAACTGATAAAAGATTGAAATGTTTGTGCCTTGTCTTGGCAAAACTATGAGTTGTTAGCTACCACTGCGTTGCCCTCACTGACACAGTTGCCTGGAGAACATTGCAGAGTATGGGTTTAACATCACCCAAAAGTTAATGGAGGCATTATACATGCTTTTGGCCGGGCACGGGTTTGTGCTTGGACACTCATATTACAATGTTGTTTAAGAGATTGGCTTCATTTCATTTCCTGTTGGAAGTAGTTGTTGTTTTGGTAACCCTCACAACCGAGAGTATTGTTACTTGTTATGGGTTTGTGGTAAATTGTGAAAGGCATGAGCTGTCTGCGATTTTTGACGACTTAATCCTCCGATCGAATCACCTGTTCTTACCCTCCACTTGTTGTTTTTAAACCCTAAATATGAAGTTTGATATCATTTTACTCCAAGTCAATGGTTAATGGAGCACTGCGCGTGCTTGGTTGCTTGTGCATGATTTTGGTTGTGTCCCTCGTTTAGCAATTTTTTAAGAAGTCTGCACATATTGATTTACGTGAAGCTTGGGCTCGAAGAGTTGCATGTTATTTGATTCAAACGTTATGTTGTTTATATTAAGAGACACGTGTGTACAAATTGATTGGGGCCCGATAAAGAGTTATAACGCCCAGTTGATTGCTTTGGACAATGTTTAAATAATGGATGAACACGAATGGTTATAGATACTATGCATGTTCCTATTGGCTTTAAAGAATGAGTATTGGATATTAATTGTTGTAAGCACTGTGTGTATTCATGTTGGTTTTAAAAGGATTTAGCATTGGAGTTCTGAATGGTTGTGGCTCAAAGGGTTATTGTGGTTTATCATTTCGATTACAATGTTGTTTGTTATGACTGTTATATAAATATACGAAGGTTGTTGTAATTGAATATTTCTAGGCATATGGATTATTGTTTGGAAGCCAATGAGCAATTTGTAAAGGAAGTAACAATTTAAATTGTGATTTTGAAAGTGAATATTGTTGAACTTTGAAGGTCGGAACATAGATTTGTTTGATTGCATCTTTTGATTGATTTTTATATGAACAACATCCATTTTATTTCCCTGTCATTCTACCACTTTTTGCTCATTATATTCCCCTCATAATCCCAATTTCATTTCGGCAACCCTGTTCTATTAAATAAATTAAAAAGAAAGAGACAAAGAGATAGCACAACAATGATTGGTGACTAGCATTTTGGTATTTTATTACACAGTTAAATTATTTAATTAATTGTTGAACAATAGTCTCGTATTAATCCCCTATCATTATACCACTTTTCTCTAATTACGTTTCCTCCATATGTCCCATGAACCCTATCACCCCCTGTTCACTTGGTGATTGTTAAATAGTTTGTTATGGATGGATTTGCATGTATCTCGTGTCAATTTCTGAGCCAATTTTTTATTCATTCAAGAAGAATGTCATGTATGGTTTATTAAAGGCTTAGTTACTAACGAACTGTTGCTAGATGATGAGTTTCTTCAGTAGGGGCACTCATGGCAGAAATAACAGAGGCAGGGAAAATTGGAACAGAGAGCCTAGAAGGCCTAGATTTTCCATTCATTTTGATGTTGAGCCCCAAGAATTGAACCAGTTGTTCCAAGCCGGGTTCTTTAACTGGATTGGTCATGGAATAATACACCCTCAGCCAGAAAGACCTCTTTTCCAGCCTCATAACATCCCTGGCATTCTCGTTCCTCCTCATGTGTCCTTGCAACCAGAACTCCCTGCAAATGATGGATGGCAAGAGATTGTCAACCCAACTGTCTCTCACCATCGTGGTTGGCCCAATATGTCATTACCTCTTCCAACACCTGTCAATCCTAATGTCCAGATTCCCCGTGTTGATTCACCTGTTCAATCTTCAAATGCTAGTAAAATACTAAAAATTGATATTCCCCCTATGCAGGATAAAGGCAAAGCAACTGCCTCCCCTTCTTCTCCCCCAAATGATTCCTCAAAATTTGTGTCCTCCCGCATGCATTTGAAGGATGATTGTTCCCATGTAATTAGTGAAATACAACCTCAAGGTTCAAATCAATCACGGGCTACTTCCGATAAATCAAAGGGGGACAACATTGATAAAAGAAAAATTGCCTCTCGGAGTGGCAAGTATGGCTTTTAGTTTATGTGTTTTTGTGATTTATGTTGATAAAGACAGTGTTAATGGTTTGTAGAAAGTTTGGACAACAAGCTTTGTTTTGGATAATGTGGATATTTATATATTTTTGGATATGATTTAAATTATTTATGATATTTAAATATTCAATTTTGAAGGTATATAAGGGAGCTACAAGGGTGGCATGTGTTAAAATGATTATCCATTTGTGTTGTATTTTATGATTTGAAAAGAAGAAAAGATAGGAGTCACAAGGGGTCCCACCTACCTAGTTATTATTAATTAAAGACCCTTAACTATTATTATTATTATTTATCTCTCCTAGACTAATTAGTTAAGTCAAACTAACTTAACTAAAGAAAGCAGTTGAACTACTTCAACTTATTTGGAAAGAATAAAAGTTGAATGAGAAGAAGAAACAAAGGGGAGAATAGAAGGAGAAAGCAATACTAAGTTTTGCTCTTTTGATTTCATGAGATAATTTCAGTTTTCATTCATTCTTGAGTTTATTCAAAGCCTATTTCGCTTTTTGACAACAGGGTCTTATTGTAGACAACAAGGTTCAAAACTTAACCAACTCCTTCAGATGCTTGTTTTAGAGGTGTTGATCCATCCTTGATAGTCTGCGTATTCTTGTATGTTTGTGGATTAAGTTTCATAGCTGATAAAGGATATTTTGCATAGTCAAATTGGCAGCAATCTGTGGCAAGCTGATCCAGATTATAAATTTCAGTTTTACTTCTTGTCACAGTCCTTTTGTATGGTGTTCATCGGGGATCTCTAAATTAGTCTTTGGTCCATGCCCTCGCATGGGTTTAGTAAAGAGAAAAACACTTTTGATATCTCGAAATGAAATAAATCAGATTGTTATTCTGTCTCATTTATGTGTATTTATGACTTCGTTATTTTTTGCTTTTTGATCTCCGTGTTTACTTTATGTAATCTGTGTATATTTTAGAAACTTATATAAATTTAATTTTATATTGCAACATTCTTTTCATTAACAAATCAACCTAAACCCTTGTAATCAATACTTGTGGATTGGGAAAATATTTTTGACGCTATAAAACCCTGGGTGATATTCCCGACTATCTTGTCCTAGCCAGACAAGATTTGAAAATGATTGAGCAAGGTGATTCATACCTTTTCCTCAACAACCTCTCCAAAGTATGTCTGTTGGCAATTATGGTTAGCAAGAAACATGGTCATTTTCAAGGACCAGAACTCTAGTCCTCAATCAGTAGCGTCTAAATCCATGGGTCAGATGTTTGGATATCTCAATTCTAAGATGGGTCAGATGTTTGGATATCTCAATTCTAAGAGGCTTAGAGTAGAGGCTCCACAAAGATTGGACCCAACAGAGGAGCTCTAGATGAATAAATTAAACTTGAAATTTTTAGTCAACAATAATATGGCTCAAAGATCATACTGGTAGCTTTGAATTTGACCTCCTGAGTTTTAATGTTGGATGGAATCTCAACTACACTATACTCTCTATTTTGATGGTGCTTCTAAAGGAAATCCAGGGGAGGCAGGATCGGGGGGGTGCTTTTTGACCTTAGAGGAAACTAGGAAGTTGAATTCTATTGGACTCTTGAGACCTCCACGAATAACAAAGTTGATGCATATGCAGTTTTTCAAGGGATTTAGATCGCTAAAGACCACCAAATATCCTAACTAAATATCGTTGGCGATTCAAAATATACAATAAGATATTTTGTGGCAGGCTCGAATCCAAAGGATGAGGAATTGAAGGTGATTGTTCGATGCATTAGACTCATCTTAAACTGTGTGACGTACCACATATCATCGGAAACAACACAACATGTATTATCCATCCATGATAGTCTCACATGCAAATTCATTGATCTTCATTACATTATTCCTCAACCAAACTTGGGTTCCTTAACCATACTTCTAGAGCTACCGAAATGTGCTACTAGACATACTCAAGGGTTGACATCAATCTCTAAGTATTGAAATCAATTTGCAATATCACTCTCCAAGGGTTGGCATCAATGACAACCAACTATCCAAACCAATTGTCCATCGATCTAAACCAATTGTCTGTCTGACAATCTCCCCCTTTGGCATTGATGGCAACACTTAGTCATGACAACACTCATGCTCATACTCCTCATCAATGTTTCTGTCTCTCCCCCTTTGACATCAATGGAAAAGGGTATCTCTCCTTGGGGTTACTCCCCTTTACTGAACTCACCTTGGGGTTGCTCCCCCTGTCTGCATTGTCCTTGGGATTGTTCTCCATGTCTTCATGCCTCTAATTACTCTCTCACCCCTTGACAAAGGATTAACTTCCCCGTCGATCTGACATTGTGCCTGCTCTCACCAATCCTGATTAGAAGAATAGCTCCCCCCATGGGTATGTCTCCCCCTATCTTCTTTGCAAGATGTCGTGTAATCACTGTGAACAATATAATACCACTGCAATCTGCTTTTTCTGTGAATATTGCTTCTCTATTGGAACATTGATCAATTGCTCAAAAATATTGCACCATGAATACCATGGTCTTCTATTCCTTCAACAATCATTGGATATGTCAATGCATCATAGAACAATCCATCAATCTGTTATACTGATTTGTAACTGTTGATGTAATTGTCTCTGTCACTATCACAACTATATCATCGTCTCATCAACCATTTAAAATTGTGCCATACCATACATCAAGTGTATACATACATACTATCTCATGATATGAATAGTGAGTCATAAACAAAGCATCAACCATCAACAAATGTACCATACCATGTACCATATACCATATACCATGTAGTAACCATGCATCATAACAAGTGTCTCAACCATATGCACAATATCACCAAGATGTGCATGAACCAAGACTACTCACAACAAAATTTACCACACTCAAGATGTGCTTCTAAAAGTATATCCATACATATATGCCACATCATCCATAAACCATGTGCCAACAATACTAGTAGCAAGTGCCTCTAACAATGTACCAATCATGCATCAAATGTAGATCAAACTATGACTCCTCAAGTTGTACCAACATCACCATATCTTACACCTCATGTATGTGTCATCTCATCAACTATATGTCTCAACATGTACCTCAACCATATGCCAGATGCATACACCAAGATATCCAACAAATAGGCCTCTAACAATACATCACACTACCATAAACCCTTATATCAAACCATGTGCCAAAACCTCTCTACTATGTAGCATCAAGCATGTACTAACCATATACCAAGATCACCAACAAATGCTTCTCACAATACACCTCAAGATATGTCAATAGATCTCACACATGTACCAACCATGTACTACAACAAATCTGCCTCAAAACCATTCACTACAACAAGTATAATGTAACAATAATACCTCTAGACATGTACCGAGAATATGCCTCAATAGATCAATGATGTCCCTCTATCTCGTATCATATTACGCACGATATACCTCATAAACAAAGTGCCATGATCTTACTGATAAGTGCTTAACATAACCAACATTGTACCTTAACAAAGATGCCTTAATCTACACACTAGGGTTTGTACCATGCATCGTAAATTCTAACCTTGTACAATATCTACTGCAAACAGATATTCAGAAAAAGAACAGAAAAGATACAATGGAAAATACAAACATTACACATAGATTTTTCCCCTGGAAACCCAAACCGAGAAAACCAACATATTCTATATTATTCATAGTGATACATTGTTTACAATACAATATACATATAGGAGCTAGCGACATCCAAAACCCTAACCCAATGACCTGGATTAGTCCAAAACCCTAATTCCTTAACCAGAAATAGAAAACCATCGGCAAAAACCATGTGTCAAAAAACCACCTAAATACATTACATGTTTCCCGAGGCAGGTGTCACATTTCCCGAGGTAGAAATTGTTTTTGCATACAGGGGGTTACAAGGTTACATAGTCAACAATCCAGGGCACCAATGCCCATGGATCCTCTACACCAAGAGAATTTCTCAGTGCTCACGGATTTTGTTAATGAGTCTGCAACATTCTTCAAAGTGTCCACCTTCATCAGTGATACTTTCTTTTCTTCAATCATGTCTCTCACAAAGTGATATTGAACATGAATGTGCTTTGTCTTTGAATGATAAGCAAGGTTCTTAACCAGAAAAATTGCACTCTGACTGTCACACTCTATCCTTACAACTTGTTGTACCAACCCAATACCTGAACACAATCTTTGTAACCATACTGCTTCCTTACTTGCATGAGTGGTTGCCATGTAGTTGAAAGTGCCACTACAACCTGTCTTTTTCTCATCCAACTTATTGCTCCTCCAAATAGGTTAAACACATACCCGCTTGTAGATCTCCTACGATCCAAATCTCCAGCCCATTCTGCATCCACAAAGCCATGTATATCAACCACTTTGTCCAATTCATCTCTTCCTTCGTAGCACAATCCATAGCTAGCAGTGCCATGCAAATACCTGAAAACCCTTTTTACTGATGTCAAATGCTCCTTCCCTGGTTTTGACATATACCTGCTCAAAACTCCCACTACATGTGCAATGTCCGGTCTAGTACAAACCATTGCATACATCAAACTGCCAACTTCACTCGCATATGGAACATGAGACATGTTCTCCTCTTCTTCATGTGTCTTGGGACACTGATCTGTAGATAAATTTACACCAACAGGAATAGGAACCTTGACCGGTTTACATTCTTGCATATTAAACCTCTGCAATATTGTCTTAACATATTTTCTCTGATTTAACCAGAGTTTCCTCCTTTTCCAATCTCTTTTAATTTCCATGCCCAAAATGAAATTTGAAGCACCGAGATCCTTCATGTCAAATTTAGAGGACAACTAAGTTTTCACATCCTGGATAATCTCCTTGTTGTTTCCTATCAACTATATGTCATCCACATACAAGACCAAATAAATCAAATGATCACCAATTAATTTAAAATACACACAATGATCCTCTTTACTTCTTGTGAAGCCAAGTCCCAGCATATAAGTATCAATTTTTTGATACCACATCCTTGGTGATTGTTTTAAACCATACAGGGACTTTTTCAGCTTGCATACCAGCTCCTTCTTTCCTTTCATAGCATAACCTTCTAGTTGCTTCATATAGATTTCTTCTTCCAGATCCCCATGTAGGAATGTTGTCTTCACATCCATTTGTTCTACTTCAAAATCAAATGCAGCAGCAACAGATAACATAAATCTTATGGAGGTTAACTTGGCAACAGGAGACAAAATCTCACCAAAATCAATTCCCTCAACCTGGGAATAACCCTTTGCTACTAGCCGAGCTTTGTATTTCTCCACTTTTCCTTTTGCATTCAGCTTCTTTTTAAATACCCATTTGTGGCCAATGGGCTTTCTTCCAGTTGGCAAATCTATTAGATCCCAAGCCTCATTCTTATCCAAAGATGCCATTTCTTCTTCTATGGCCCTTTTCCAGAGATTTCCATCCTCTGAATCCATTGCCTCCCTGACAGTTCTAGGATCATCATCAGTAATAGACAAAGCAAAATTTGAACGGAAATCAGATGGACTATACCTTTCTAGTAGGCTTCTTTCTTGAACCAATCTCCTCAATACTAGAGTATGAGGATCTTCTTCTTCTTATTCATGTTCTTCTGTAGAGTTTGATTCATCATCCTTTAAATCAAACTCTATCTTCTCTTGTTCTTCCTTACTTGGTAGGAATTTTTGTTTAACAACATCCTTCATTTGTCTAAATACCACATCTCGGCTATACACTACCTTCTTAGTTTATGGGTTCCAAAGCTTATAACCTTTGAGACCATCTTCATATCCAATAAAGATACATTTTTCAGCCTTCTTATCCAGCTTACTCCTATTTTCCTTTGGAACATGAACATATGCATCGCAGCCAAATATCTTAAGATGTGTGAGAGAAGGTTCCTTACCAGTCCATATCTCTTGTGGAGTCATGTCATCCAACACTGATGAGGGTGATATGTTGACCAGATAACATGTAGTACCCACTGCCTCTGCCCAGAATTCTTGCCCTAACCCGGCACCACTGAGCATGCACCGTGCTTTTTCCATCAACATCCTATTCATCCTTTCTGCAACTCCATTCTGCTGAGGTGTATATGGAGTAGTCTTCTGCCTTGCTATACTGCACTTCTTACATAATTCTTCAAATTCATTCTCGCAGAACTCTCCGCCATTATCTGTCCTCAACACCTTAATTCTTTTCTCTATTTGATTCTCAACAAGAGCCTTAAATTCTTTAAACCTGTCAAAGACTTCAGATTTCTTCCTGAGAAAATATATCCAAGTTTTCCTTGAGAAGTCATCTATGAATGAGACATAGTACACAGATTTTCCCAATGATGGGACCGACACAGGTCCAAAAACATCACTGTGAACTAGATGTAAAATTCCTTCTGTGCTCGTTGCACCAGAGGGGAATCTTACCCGGTTTTGCTTCCCATATAGGCAATGTTCACAGAAATCAAAATCCAGAGAGCCGTTAGACATACCTTCAACCATACCTTTACCGTGCCGTAGTCGAAGACCCTTCTCTCCGATATGCCCCAGTCTTTGATGCCACAGCATAACCTTTTCTCTAGAGACTGTAGGAGTTCTTTCTTCTTCAACTCCAATATCAGGAACAATGGAGCTATTACACCCATCACTAATAGTGCTTCCTAGCAGCTTATACAAAGTTCCAAACCGAACTCCCTTCATCAACATCATTGCTCCTCGAACCATCCTGCAAGTTCCCTTTTCAAATATTGTTTTTACCTCTGCATCTTCCATTTTTCTTATAGAAATCAAATTTTTGGCCATACCTGGGATGCGCAGAACACCAAGTAGTGTTCTAATCCTTCATCTATGAGCCTCAACTTGACCCTTCCTCTTCCTATGATTCTAGTTGTCGAATCATTACCTAAGAAAACATTACCTCCATCATACTTTTCATATTCGCAGAACCACTCCCTGTGGGGAGTCATATGAAAGGATGCACCAAAGTCAACCAACCATGCCTCATGATCTACATGTGTGCTTGAAGAGGCCAAGTACACATCCCCTCCTTCTTCCTTGGAGGTCTTTTCTTCCGTAGAAGAAGATTCATCAGATCCCTTCTTTTTCTCAACTTTGGATCTACAATGCTTCTTGTAGTGCCCTTCTTTTCCACATCTCCAACATACCTTTACAAACTTTCTGAGAGATTTAGATCTACCCTTAGACTTAGATCTCCCACTTGAGAAATTAGATCTATTTCTTTCTTGGGAACGTCATCTTGCAAATAATGCGTCTGTGTTATGTCCTTCCATATTCTTCCGTCTCATCTCCTCCGACAACAAGGATTAGACCACTTCTTCAAACTTCAAGGAAGTTGTATTACTACCTATGGTCACAACCAAACTATCCCACGAGTCTGGTAAAGAACACAACAAAGTGATACATTTATCTTCATCTGAAATTTTAATATCAATAGATACTAACTAACTTACTACAGTATTGAAGGCGTTCAAATGCTCTGCCACCGAGTCTCCATCTCTCATCCTCAGGTTATACAACTTCTTTCTCAGGAATAGTTTATTTACCAGGGACTTAGACTGATACAACTTCCCCAACTTTTCCCATAAATCCTTGGTTGTAGCTTCCTTTGACACATTCAGTAATACTGTGTGGACTTGTAGGGACTGACAACTTCCCCAACTTTTCCCATAAACTTTGGTTGTAGCTTCCTTTTGACACATTCAAGCACACCGAATTAGAGAGACAAGTTAGATTGTGCTCTTTCGCTCTTCCGATCCAACCTTCCTGCCCATCCCAAAGTTCTGTGAGGGTGCGGGGCATCGACTGCCTTAATCCATTGACTGGCCCACCAAATGACTTTCCATATTAAGTTTCCACAACTCAAAATTTTCCCATTAAACTTCTCGATTCCATCTTCGAATTGCTTCGTTTGTCAGTCATTTCTTTTCACCTGAAAAACAATACCACAGATCTCCCACTGTAACAAGGCTTATCACAGTCCCGAGCCAAACCCTTGACCACAAAGGCGTCCCCCTGAAGCCAATAAAGCTCTGATACCAAATGTAAATTCTAACCTTGAACAATATCTACTGCAAACAGATATTCAGAAAAAGAACAAAAAATATACAATGGCAAATACAAACATTACACAGAGATTTTTCCCCTGGAAACCCAAATCGGGAAAACCAACATATTCTATATTATTCATAGTGATACATTGTTTACAACATAATATACATATAGGAGCCAACGACATCCAAAACCCTAACCCAATGACCTGGATTAGTCCAAAACCCTAATTCCTTAACCGGAAATAGAAAACCATCGGCAAAAACCATGTGTCAAAAAACCACCTAAATACATGACACATTTCCTGAGGTAGTTGTCACGTTTCCTGAGGCATAATTTTTTTTTCTGGGGGCTCCGCCCCCCTACACACCCCCTTCAACCCCCCTGCGCACCCGACACATACGCTCAGACACTACTACTCATGCAAAGAATATAACACATACCCAACAAGATAGGCCCCAAGCATATGCTCCAAAACTCAACCATATATCATCACCATACATTCGTCAAACAAGCTTATGTTCATACCTGTAGCTTTTGTTGTTGACTTGGTACATCAGACCTCTGATAACCTATGTTGTACCATCAAACCATGTTCCAACTCATCCATACACCCTTTTTTTTCAAAGCTTTACCTCAGGTATGCGACATGTCCTTAGACATCTCGTGTATGTACGGGACCTTTCCATAAGATAACTCGCGTATGTATGCAACTGCTCCCACATGAACCTGCGTATGCCTCAGAAAATACTTTACATTAAGCTTGCCTTGTGACAACCATTCATGTCTAGCTGTCCAGTCTTTTTCATCCACTTCTGAGAGTGTCTTAGTTTCTCAGTACTTGCATCCATCCTTTCAACATTATCTTTCTTCCATGTTTCATTCGCTCTTCTTGTCATATTGTATGAAACATTTATCATTGACTGTCTCCTTGAATTATAGAAATCCTAGGATTTGTGGCCAAACCCACTGTAGTTGTAACATCTTAGGGTGTGACAATGTGTCCAACAAGATTACATCTCCAACATCTTAAGATGTTATTGAATCTTCCAACATCTTTCCTTGCATAATGTCTGCAATTCAAAGCTTTGTGACCATATTCATTACATGAGAAACAATGACCATTGAAAACATTTTCATACCTATGCTTTTGTGTCAACCTTGAAGGTATCTCTCTTCTGAATTTGCTTTGAGGTGTAGGACTGGCTTCTTGGTGTCTTCCTTGTTCTAATCTTCTAAATATTTCCTTACTTTATGCAGGTGCTTGACGTGCAGCTTTGCTTTCACCCTTTGAAAATGAAGGACCTACACCATGCTTTTTAGAAGTGCCAACTTATGTGTTGCATCCAAGATCAGATTTATCATTTGGCGATCTTTGACTATCCAGGATTTCATCCAAGATTATTGAGTTGTTCATAAAATTGACATGATCTTTTGACTTCTCGGCTTTCCTTCTGAGATCAACTACTTCTACTTCTATTTTATGGCATGATTCTTCTTTTTCATTTACCTGATTCTTCAATTGTTCTTTTGTCCTTTTGGCTTCTTCAAGTTGGGTCCTCATATTGACATTGATTTATCTTGTTTCTTTAATCTCTTTAAGGATTTTTCTAAGTTCATCATCTACCTTCTTCTTTTCTTCTACTTGAATAATTATTTCATTCCTCAGTCTCTTGATCTCTTCTTCTTTTTCTTCTAGTTGAGTCCTTTGCTCATATATGACCTTTTCAATTGTTTCACTTTCTTCTTATTTCTTGAGCATTTGTTTTAGTTCCATGGTATGCCTTTGGTACTTTTCTAGAGCTTCTTTAGTAATTCTTTCAAGATCCTCAAAAGCATCTGAATCATATTTTGTTTCCATGCTAACTTCTTCTAAACCATCTATAACTTTGTTTTTAAGCTTCAACAAATCTTCCTCTTCATCTATAAGATAACTATTAGCTGATTCTACACAAACTTCTTCTATTGCAGCTCAATCTTCTTATTTATTTGCAAGAGAACATTCAACATAATTACATTTAGAATTATTACAATCATAAGATTTTGGAGAGTCTTTACCTTCGTGGATTTGCTTCACATCCTTGATGGGATTGTCTTCTGTGTCTTGTCTTTTGTCTTGATATGCCTTCTCTAGCTTCAACCATAGGTCGTTGGCAGAGGTACATTGTCCTATGCTTTCTTTGACAGAACTTGAGAGTCCATTGAAGATGGACTTGAATCACATTGCATTGTTCTTCTTTGCTTCCTTTTGAGCTACAAATTTTGATTATTTCTTCGAGGGAACTGATCCAACAACAACTGTGTCCTAAACACCTGCTCCTTTTGACTTCAAATAGCCTTTCATTTTTATTCTCCATGATGAGTAATTTGTCTCATCAAAGAAGGGAACTTCATATGTAGAGGGCACTGCATGTTCATCCATTTGTGTGTCCATGGATCTCCTTCAAGCTTGTAAGGCTTATTGTGAAGGCTTGCTCTGATACCAATTGTTGGACACACCGCCCACATTGAGAAGGGGGGGTGAATCATTGTGTGGCTCTTTTTACAATTCTTTCTTCCTTTAGTTAGCAACCACTTCAAACATTATTATTCATTCATTGCATTCACAATTAGTTGCTTGCATGTAAACATATATCAATAACATTCATCAATAATAAAGAACTATGAACCATCATCACAATGAACACAATGAGCACTGGATATATGTGTAAGCTTTTGTACTATGTTGTTACATGAAGACTACAATCTCTAGGGGTTTATCAACACCAAATGAAAAAGAGCACCAACTCTCAAATACATGACCCAACTTGCAGATCTCAACACCAAATGAGATGTGAGGATTCCAACCCTCAAGTACAAGACCCAACTTGTAGACATAAAACAATCTTTCCAACAATTTTCAAATCTTTTCTACAGATACATGACTTGTATATACTGCAACATGCGTATGTACGCGAGTTGTCTTCTTCAACCTAGATATGTACATGACCTATCTTCTTTATCCTGCGTATGTACACGACCTGTCCTCTTTCAGCCTGCATACACCCTAAAAAAACTAGGGTTTCCATTTTTTTGGAACTCTGAAATTTTGGCCCTTCAAACCTTCTCTGCCTCCTTCACATCAAACTATAACTTATCACTGTATCCAACCTGTCACTGACCAAACTATATATATACCATATCATCAACCAAATACAGATCTGTACCATGTCATCAATGAAGCATCTCCAACAACCTGTGCACGTCCCTCATGCATACAATCATGCATACATCATCATACAACATAAATATCCCTCAACCAAGTACAAGTAGCTCAAAGGTGTGAACTATAAGAACCATATCAATACTATACCATACATAAGAGTGTTGCTCACTCAACCAACCAACCAACATATATCATATCGAAGTACAAGACAACCATATCAAGAATGCCTCAAGCATTCACCATATCATAAGCAAATCTAATCATCAAATCAAACATGTAACCATACTAGAACTTTTGTAGTTGACCTGAACCTGTAGAATGCTAACCTGGGAACTTGCTTTTAGACTTTAGGGACCTGAGACCAACATCTACACAAGTTTTCATGACCTTTTCAGATGTATGCGACTTGTCCTCTTTCAGCTCGCGTATAGACACACTTTCCTCCACTACAGCTCATGTACGTACACAACTTCCTCCACTGTAGCCCGCGTACGTACGTAGCTTCCTCCACTGCAACCCGCGTATACCTCATAAACTAGGGTTTTTCTGAAGCTCTGAGATTTTTGCCGTCAACCCTCCTTTGCTACCTCAGACTTGCGTAACTTCATATGTATCAATGAGTCCCTACAATAAACCTCTCACAAAATAATAGATATTCAATGTGCTCAAAAATAGATTACAATAAGAGATCCTTGCTCTCTTATTTATAGTCTCCAAGTAGCTTCCTCTAGGGGTTATCTTTTAACCAACTTCCTTCTTTTAGGGCTAACTCACTTCTAACTACTTTGTCCACTTACAACCACTTTATCCACAAATAGTAATCTCACCACTTCTAGTTGCAACTAATTTATTTTTTAATTATTTTCTTATTGTAACAAGTTAACCCATGATTAACTCCTAGTTGCAACCATTTTGACTAGTCAACTTCTTCTAGGAGCTTCTAGAATAATTTGACTTCTTTGACCTTCTAGGGGCTTCGAGATAACTTGTAGGGTTCTCCAACTTCACTAAGCCATATCTCCTCAACCGTGAGGAACTGTGTGACGTACCACATATCACCGGAAACGACACAACATGTACTATCCATCCATGATAGTCTCACCTGCAAATTCACTGATCTTCATTACATTATTCCTCAACCAAACTTGGATTCCTTAACCATACTTATGGAGCTGCTTGAATGTGCTACCAGACATACTCAAGGGTTGACATCAATCTCTAAGGATTGACATCAATCTGCAATATCACTATCCAAGGATTGACATCAATGACAACCAACTATCTAGACCAACTGTCCATCAATCTAAACCAACTGTTTGTCTGACATGTTTAATGGCAACTCATTCTTATTACTGGGAGAGGTTATGGGATTCAAGTCAAGGGAAGATTTGGCATGGTTGGTTGATAGATTTTGAAGCTGATGAATGGTAGGGGATTTGATGGACTCATCATGGGCATGACGATTGCTAGCTACTACTTATACCACCAAATTGTAGCTACTTTGGAAAATTTTATGCTTTGGTTGTCATTGTTTCCTCTTAAGCCTGGTGGGATTGTTGTTCAGTTAGCTTATTGTGAAGTCCTATGGATTCTAATCGGGGGTGCAATTCGTAGTCTATGGTGCAACTTTCTGTGGTTAGCATTTTTCATTTTTGTAAAGGTGGAAGCAATGGATAATGGTTCAGGTCACGAACAACATGAAGGGACAATGGAAGAAGATGAACTAGTATAATAGAATAGATTGATAATTTCGGTTAGCACACTAAACTCAACAATCTCTTTTGTCATGGATACCATGATGCAACATCGAGAGATGGTGGGTCAATTACAGGATGAAGTGGCAACGTTGAGGTTGCAAATGGAGGAGATACAACTTCGGTCATCTCCGTTGACTTTTGGTTTAGGGTCGGTGATGGATTTCTCGTCCAGGAGGGAAGCGACCTCGATTCCATATCTAAATGCTCTAGTCGAGAATCCAGATATTAAGAACGAGGTTCCAAACGAAAAGACTCATGTTGAATAGTTATGTTTTGTTTTGTAATATGTATTAGTGGTATTTTCTATAGAATCTATTATGTACAAAACTATAGTGAACTCTGAATATGGAGAATTAGGAGTTATGATATAGGTAGATGGTTGAATGTTGTGGTGAGAAACTAGATTTTTGTGCTTTTCTCTGGTTGTTCCTTTTTGTACTTTGCAGCTTTGGTCACACCTTTTATCAAAATAAAATCCACCAGCTTTTGTGAAAAAAAAAGTTTAAAAGTTATGATTTGGACTTTTTTCCCAGCTATTATTATCGAAAATTAGTTATATAATTTTTAGTGAAATTACATGTAGTTAAAAAAATATGACAAAAAGTAATCCAAATTATAGCTAATTTAAACTCTTATATATATATATGTATATATTTCAATGAATTTTGGAAGATTTTAAAGAGTTTTTAAAATATTGTGAGTTATACTCTACATAAAAAGGAAGAAAATAAAAATATTTATTAATATGTTTTTTTATAAATTTGATTTAAAAAAAATAAAAATTAAGAAAGAGGGAGAGGTTATTGAAGAAATAAAGAAAAATATGATTTTTATAATGAATTGAATATTCTTAAGAGATTTTAGGCTAATTTAAATTTTAGTTTCAAAATATGATAATAATATATTTTAAAGAAAATTTAAATTTTAGTTTTAAGATTTAATAATAGAGTATTTTCTGGTTGAGTTTATAATAATTTTTTTTTTAAGGTGGCAAAATTTATCATAATAATTCAATAGTTTAATTATTATTATTATTATTATGTTAATGTGGGTGGACTCATTACCATTATTTTAAGGAAAAATGCCCTACCTAAAATAAACCACTAGTGGTGGTTGGTGAGAGGGTAGATTTTCACTTCAATGTTAAAAGATGGTTTCAAGTTAAATAGTATATGAAAAAAAAGTCAGTCTTCCTTGTGGCAAGGGTACCTTTAATATGGTCATGTACTTTTTAATAACATTACTCTCTTCACTCTGGTTCAATCTCCAATGAGACATCTTTACCCTATAGGTGTGTCTAGAGACATCTCTACCCTTGCTAAGTCACATGTTACTAGTATATTTGGCTCGTTGGCTATTGAATATACTCTTGGGTTAGTGGCACCCACTCAATTTTTTAGCAGAAACCACTTTCCCATGGTTACAAATATCACTTTGATGAATTCCTATAGTTAAAAAAAGATTTTGATCCCAGGCTTAGCCCAAATCACTTTGAGTAGTTCCCATGGTTATTACAAATCACTTTGACGATTTTCCAAACCACTTTCACTAGTTCCCATGGTTATTACAAATCACTTTGACAAGTTCCCATGGTTAAAAAAAGATTTAGTCCAAATCACTTTGGCTAGTTCCCATGGTTACAAATCATTTTGACAAGTTTCCATGATTAAAAAAAGATTTAGTTCAAACACTTTGACGAGTTTCTATGGTTAAAAAAAGATTTAGTCCAAATAATTTTGACTAGTTCCTATGATTACAAATCACTTTGACAAGTTTCCATGGTTAACAAAATATTTAGTCCAAATCAATTTCACGAGTTCTCATAAAAGATTTTGATCCAAGACTTAGCCCCTCAAATCACTTTCACAAATTTCCTTGCTCTCATGGTTATTACAAATCACTTTAAGATTTTGATGTAAATTTAGACAAAATCACTATTTTTTGTTGTTTAAATTGCATTTCTAAATATATAAATGGATTCAGTGTAGTGTACTGATTAACCACTCAAATTTGCAGATCCAACCATTCTTCACAGGATTTTGAGAACTTTTAGACTACTCTGTACATGAAATACTTTGAAATTGATTCCCACCATCCAATGGTTAAATTTGAAAGGTATAGTCAATTTGACAATTAAATAAAAAATTTAGTGGTATTCCCCCCTCACCCACCCACACACATATATATAAAATAATAATAATAATAATAACAATACATATTATAATATATAGTATAATATAATATAATAACAATACATATTATAATATATAGTATAATATAATATAATAATAATATATAGTATAATATAATATAATAACAATACATATTATAATATATAGTATAATATAATATAATATAATAACAATACATATTATAATATATAGTATAATATAATATAATAACAATACATATTATAATATATAATATAATATAATATAATAATTTCCTAAATCTGAATGGTGATTTTTGTGTAAAGCATATATAACACAAGTTATAAATTCTATAGCAAAGGCTATACATGTTACAAATTACATAGTAGATAGAGGTTGCAACTTGTAAGTTGCATGCATAGCTTCCAGGCCTCTCTTACTTTGGCCATTAGACTATCAATTCCTGATTTGCTATTGTTAGGGGATTCTAAGATTGTAATTGAATGGCTAAACAAGAGGGTAACTATTCATGCAGTTGCTCTAGAAAGCTGGAAGGAAATGATTATGGAATTACTTCCTCTCTTCAGGAATCTCTCTTTTGCCCATATTTTCCGCGAAGAGAACAAAGAGGCAGATAAATTATCAAAGTTGGCTCTTGAAAATCTGTCGAAAGAATTGTATTTAATCGTTGGGAGGCCAGTAATGAGGGCCCTACTCATTACTTAAAGTTATTCTAAATTAACTCGGAGATCAGTTTATGTTTTTCTCTGATCCAGTTTCTTTTTTTCGAAGCCATTAGGCCTAGACTGGGTGCATAGTTTTCTCCTATGTTTTTTTGTAATATTATGTCGTGTAATGGAGGTCTTCACAATGTTTGTTATGTCTTTAAGAGAACAACTGAGATATGCCTAGTGCTATCTTTTTGATATGATCTGAATAGTCCTTTGACAATTGGACAGTTGTATGAAAACTACTTATATTTTTATGAATATAAAAGAGGAATTTTCTGAGGAAAAAAAGTTGCATGCGTAGCTCATTGCATAAGTTATAAATATTATAACATAGGCTGCACCTATAACTCACAACTTACAAGCAAGTCACACATATTCTTTGGAAATTGAACTATATCACATCTTGGAGGTTGAAAAGTGAAGGTTGAAACGGAAGAAAAGATCAAGGATTCAGAAACACTGTCCAAAACCTACATGCAAATATCCAGAGAGGTAAGGCTCATTAATATTAAATTGCAATTGAAATGATGGAAATGTCTTAATTTCCCAAGCTAGAAAATATCTTATTGCACACTTATTTTCTTATTTGATAATAAAAATAAATACATATAATACATATTATTTAAATGACTCACAAAAATAAATATAAAGGAGTGCTAGTTAAATTTATACTCTTATAGTGACCTCCAATTTGATTGAAATAAAATTTAAACATTCCAAAAACTCATGCAACATAGTCTTAATCCCATATATAAACCCAATACTATTCAAATTACATTTTTTTTTTTTTAAATTATATATATATATATATATATATATATATATAAACACTATTTGGATGATATTGGATGCTAAACCATGATCCCAAGGATACAAAGCTCAAACCCGTGACCTCTCCCAGTACCGAGAAAATATGCCCACGTCTTTTTTTCCAAGAATTTTTTTTTCTCAAATTTATAGAAAGTATAAATTCTTTTACAATGCTTATATCCTGTTGTAGATAATCATGGACAGTGTTGGTCTTTAAAATTGACTGATACAAATATATCCGATGCGACAGAAAACTAGAAGAGCAGTCGAGACTATGCCCGAGTCTAAGCCCGCTCTAGCGAGGGGAGAAAGCTTGAGCGTATAAAGTATACAGTCTTTCTAATGCACACAAATAAGTACTGCAAAAAGGGGCAGCTATGACTCGAAAAAATTAAGAGTGGTGATAGGGCTCTCAATTCCATTGTCACAATGATAAATCGAGAGATGCCCAGCCACTTCAGTTAGTGCCCTTTTAGATAAAGCGTCCGCCTCAGTATTGTGATATCTGAGAATATGATGGAAGTGAACGTCGGTGAAGAAATTGGCCAGCTCCATAGTTTGTTGTTTCCATCCCTCAATGTGTACAGAATGAAGCTTGCATTTATGGTTAATCCAATCGATTATTACTCTCGAGTCTCCTAGAACCAGTAGGTGATTTAAAGACCAGCACGAGGCAAGGGAGAGAGATGCCCACAGGCCCATGAGGTTGGCTTTGGTATTTGATCCCGCACCACAGTTTAAGAACCATTTAGTGATCCGGGACGGATGAGACTTGAACGTGCCACCAGCCCCGCAACAAACACTGTTAGATAGAGCTGCGCCATCAAAACATACTAAAGTACCACCGACCACCAGCGAGTATTCACAAGCTTTAGATTGAAAGACCTTAACAGTGGTCGACTGCCAATTGAAAGAGGATAAAACTCTGTGGAGGACCGCTTGGCAGGAGGGGGGGCGACCCTCAAAAATCACATGGTTACACTCAACCCAGGTCTGCCAACAAACGTGTGCAACCAATGGATGTGGAGCCAATCTGTCCGATAACCATGATGAGAGGCAATCGGAAATGGTGACGCCATTCCAGGCCAGCGGAAGAGAGAAATGCTGGGATAAGAGGTTCCAGATATGAGAAGTGAAAATACAGTGAATCATAAGGTGGTGAATATCTTTAGTGGCTTGATTGCAAAGGGGACAAATCCCGGGTCCCTGCCAGCCGCGCCTACGAAGGGCCTCCCAAGTGAGCGCCTGTCCTTCACGCAAAGCCAAAAGAAGAGTTGAAGCTTGAGTGGTATATGCCACTTCCAGATCAGGTGATGCCACGAAGAAACAACATCAATGGGCTGTGGTTGGAGGAGGGCCGCATAGGCGTTTTTTACTGTAAGGATGCCCGAGCCATCACCTCCGGCCCACAAGAGAGTGTCACGCGTGTTTCGGAGAGAGATACCCGCCGATTTTAGTGCTGTGGTAAAAACATCCCATTCCAATGCCATGGGACCCCGGAGATGAAGCGTGCTGCTATGTAGCCAATGGTCAGGGAGGTGAAGGGCGCAAGCGACCACTCTCATATGAGCCAAGAATTCAAAACTTTGAGAAGAAAGCAGAGATTTGAGTTGGGATGAGACGATCGAGAGATTTTCCAATCCGAGGATTTTATCCCTTCCAAGAGAAATCTCGGTACCCGATCCGGGTTTCCAACGAAGCCAATGTAGAATCATCGGCGAGGCGGAGAGCAGACCCTTCCAGAAGGGTGAAGCCTGTCCCTGTTCAAGAGTAGTCATCCGAAGCCAGGGGAGAAGAGGAAGGGCGCCGAGATATTTGTCCATAATGACTCGGTGCCAGATGCTATCATGTGTGACAACTCTCTAGAAGGAACATGCTAGGAGCGCTGTGTTGAAAATGGAGAGATTTTTGAGCCCCCAGCCAGCCTTTCGGGGCTTAACCAGTGACTGCCAGCTGCACAGGTGAAAACGACGTTTTTCGGCGAGGTCGTTCCACAAAAAATTAAAGGAGAGTCTACGAAGCAATATGATGATCTTGTTTGGGATTCGGGCGAGGGTCATCCAGTAGACAACAAGGCCTTCAAGAACCGATTTGACAAGAATGAGACGTCCACCCAGGGACAACCACTTATTGCACCAGAAGCCTATTCTCCTTTCAAATAAAGCAACTAACCAGTACCAATCAGCAGAGGAAGAGACTCCCGGTTTCAGCCTGAAGCCCAGGTAAATAAAGCCATCCTTCAAATCAATAAAAGAGTATGGGATGGAGTTTTTGAGAAGCATAAGCTCGGCTTTGGATAAACCCCAGTAGTGTATAGTGGATTTTAAGGGGTTAATGGACAGACCCGAGACTGAGCAAAATAGTTGTAGTACCTCCAAGATCGCCAGCCACTCCGGAAGATCAGCTTTTGACATTATGAGAATGTCATCCACAAACATGAGATGTACCATCTTGATGAGCCTTGATACCTTTATACCCGATATTCGGTGTTCGGAGATGGATTTTGCAAGGAGAAGACTAACGCTGTCCATGAGAAGAATGAAGAGGTAAGGAGAGAGAGGGCATCCCTGACGGAGCCCTCGTTCACTTTTGAAGAAGTTTGTAGCCTCCCCATTAATCAGCACCGCAAAGCTAGCACTAGTGACGCATGACCTTACTAAGCCCGCGTCTTACCCATGAGACTTAATAAACCCTATTTACTACTTCATATAGTCATTTAATAAAAAACCTATCTAACTTTTCAACCCTTGCAATGAGTTTCCATATTAAGGTTCTCAAAATGGTGTAAAGTGCACCATTTATTGCGAGTTTAGTGTCCAAATGATTCAATAGACATCTAGAACATTATTCCGAATAGTTTAAGTACACGACGGACGGCTTCCCTTTGAATTCAAACCACTTCCAACTTCAAAAACAACGGAAAACTACACAGCCATCAAAACCGGGTGCGGCCAAAACCATGGCCGCCGCTTCAAACGCCCACTAAAAAAACCTTCTATACTGCTGTAGTGTTTCATTATGCTGCTGTATTGTTTCATTATGTGGGTTCCTCGTATTGTTATATATAAAATTTTAGCAATCCAGTTTGAATAAATTGAAGTGGTAATCTCGTAGATGGTGCAGCGGTGGATGTGGGGTTCTGTTCTCACTGTTGGAAGGAAACAACTCACAAGCTAAAAGGTGAGAATTTGCATCCGTTTTAGTATCTTTTCTCTTTTCTGCTTTTTGTTGGGGGAGGTTAAAGGATCACAGATTAAGCAGAAGGTTACAGGCATTGGATGCAGGCACAGTTTTTTTGAGTTTTATTTGGCAGATTGCTGGTTGAGTAACTTCCTTGAAGAGTAGAATGAGGAGAAAATATGGGCTCTCTGGTACATGAATGGGGTCTCCAAGATTTTGGTGGTTTCATTGAGCAGATGCCTTAAGGAGTCTGTTCGTTGTTTTTTGACATATCTAATTTCTAGGGCTGTTTCTTGTTGTATTTTTGAGATACCCACTTTCTAGACCATTTCAGGGAGGGGAAAAGGTAGTTGCAAGAATGGAGAACTGTGGAAGATTTAGGACTATCTGAATGTACACGGCAATGGCCTTAATCTGTTGAAGTGATGTATTCAGTGGTGAAGAAGATTTTGAGGAGGACTAGGAGTAGGGATTGGGTTGCAGGTCTGTTAATGAGAGAAAAAAGGTGAATATGCTCTATAACTGGGTAATTAGGCCAGCCCAAGGATTAGCCAAAGTGGTATTGAAGTCAGCTGTGTCAAAAGGGAAAGGAGGTCTTCAAAATGGAGAATTGAATGCGGGTTTGCCAAAGTTTGAAGTGATTGGTTGGCGAGGAATCGAGGTTTGTTTCGGTTCAAGGCTGGAAGGATTGGAAAACTGTTTTGGGTGAAAGAGGAAGGGGTTGCTAAATTAATAGAAATAATATAGTGTATTGCCCAGAGGAATACGAGGGTGATCAATAAGTTTTGAACATAATGGAAGGCAATGTGATGACAGGGAGTATGTTAACTGGTATATCCTTGGATATGCCTGTGTCTCTTTCGCATCATCCGCATCAACATCAACATCAACATCATTCACTTGCTCACCACATGCCAGCAGTGGCTCCTCTCTCGGCTGGGAATCATGTTAGTGCTGGCCATAATGCGGAGCAATCACTAGCTCTGGTGGAATCCAAGGTCATACCGAAGAATTCTATGGCATGTAGCAAGGGGAAATTCACCACGAAGAGTGATGAGGACGAACCCAGCTTCACAGAAGATGGAACTGATAGCCATCTCAGTGGGGGAAAGTACAAGAAGAATTCTCCCTGGCAGCGCATGAAGTGGACAGATATGATGGTGAAGCTTCTGATACAAGTGGTTTTGTATGTGGGCGAGGATGGTGGATCAGAGTGCGAAGATGGGAGCAAAAAGAAGTCTGGTATTTTGCAAAAGAAGGGCAAGTGGAAGTCGGTGTCTAAGGTCATGCAGGAGAAGGGATGCTCTGTTTCTCCCCAGCAGTGTGAAGATAAGTTCAATGATCTCAACAAGAGGTACAAGAGGCTCAATGATATCCTCGGAAGGGGAGGCATAGCATGCAAGGTGGTTGAAAATCATAGTCTTCTGGATAACATGGATCATCTCTCACCAAAGGATAAGGAGGATGTGAGGAAACTTCTGAGTTCCAAGCACTTATTTTTCAAGGAGATGTGCACCTATCATAGTGGCGCGGGGATGCAATTTCCACCTGACCTTGATGGTCATCAGTGTTTGCAGCCTTCCGTGACTGCAAAAGGCAGAGATGGACATGAGGCATTCAGGATGACAAAGGAGGAGAATGAGGGAGATGGAGAAGATGAGGAAAATGAAGATGATGAAGATGAAGACGTTGAAGAGACTAATGATGAGAATGGGGAAGATGCAGATGCTGAAGGGATCGGAAACTATTCAAAGAGAAGAAAGATGGCCAGAAATGGAGAAGAGGTGAATTTTTGGACATCTCCTCTATCACATGACTATGGCAAACCCAGTGCCTCACACAACCTTAATTCAGAGATGATGGGTGTATTACAGGATAATACCAAAACAGCATGGGAGCGAAGACAGTGGATGAGAAATCGCACCATGCAACTGGAAGAACAGAAGGTTAACTATCAAGCTCAGGCATTTGAACTGGAGAAACAGCGCTTTAAATGGCAGAAATTCAGTAGCAAAAAATCCAGGGAATTAAAGAGGATGAAGCTGGAGAATGAAAGGATGAAACTAGAAAATGAACGTATGGCATTACAGTTGAGACAGAAGGAACTTGAAATTGAATTCAGGAGGTCAGAGGTTTCAATTAATTCACTGGCTCACCTCATGGATAAATACCACGGGAGAGAGCAAAATGAACTAGGCAGAGGGCCACAAATTCAATGAATTATTTTCTCTGAGTCTGATCTACTGTCGATTCTTCTCTTATTTTACGAAGTTTCAGGAGAGTATGAGCTCTAGTGGAAGAAATCTTTTCATCTGGCTCAGGCTTCCAACATCATGCCCGATGCAGTTGAAGCTTAAAGGCCCATGTATATTGGTGCTGGAAAAAGGTATTTTTTGGACTGCACACCACCAGCCAAAATTTTTCTAGGGTATTATTTAGTACACTTTGATGTACATGCCATTGTTGGTTGTGTAAGGAGGATAACTAATTGTTGAATAGTGGTCCCTTACAGTTGTAGTATGACGGGAATGTGGCTATTTGTAAATGTATAGAAATAGACTAGATTGTTTTGATGAAAGATGGCCGACTTTATTTGAGCTTCGGCCAATAGTTTGCTGGATGAACAATAATAAGTTTCATACATCAGTTTAAATGATATATCAGATTCTTCTTCTTGATATCTCAATGAAACGAAATGGTGCAAAGTTGTGACTTTTTTGTCTGAATCTGCCATGTTACTATGGGTCTTTAGTATGTGGGCACTGATGTGTCTTTTCCAGCAGAATATTTGCAGTTAAAGATGTAAACCCCAGGTCTGGGATCTTCATCTTCTTTCTCATGTTTTCTGATGAAAGTTTCAAGCAAGTCGTTGTTAGTGCCAATGAATAAAATACGTGCCACACGATTAAGTTGCCTGTGTAAACATGAGTCCTGTTTTTGAGTTCTTCGTTCTGTTAGACATGGCTCTGCAATGGAAAATAGAACTGAAATAGGTCTGCTAAATTTATGAGAATCTAATTAACATTTTCTGTATTTATGAGAATCTATTTTAACATTTTATTTGGTTGATGGTGTCGACCCTTCGTGGGATATGAATAACTGGGCGCATTTTTCAGTTGACAAGTTGTTTACATGCTTCAAGCAATTGAAAACCTTTATTTTGTATTCTTAAACCTCAATGCTTCCTTTCTTGAAAAGTAGGCAGCTTTCTAACTGCATGCCCAGCCATAACCTTTTCAATTTGCAGTCATGGAAATATCTAATATGTAGTTGGGTTTTAGTTGGTAAAGGATACTAACTTTAGAAGTGAAGTATGGTCTTGGAGTCTCTGGTAGCATTCTTCAGAGTAGGGCCATTGGAAACATAATTAATGTCACTGTTAGAAATAGAATTTGCAAATTTGATGAAAGGTTACCAAAACTTTTTTTTAACTATCACAGGATTCTGTTAATGTCACTTCTGTTTCCTCTCATTCACCTTCACTATGAAATGGAATAGGGTGAAGTCATGGTTTCTTTCTCATCAGTGTAGGGCAGTGCAACTAATTTTCTACCATTGTAAGATTCTAAAGAGCATTTCCTGTGGACTTTGTAGCTTGGAAGCAATAAACTACAGATTTGTGATCATCATGGTTTGTTGGCCATATACAATTCTGCTAGAAGTCTAGAATGAAATATCTTTTCCAACTAATGCTATATCCTCCCAATTTGTGTATGTAGTTTGCATTTTTGCTCCACTTCAAATAAATTCCTTGAGTAAAAGCTGCTTGAACTTTGGGTTTATCTTTCAAAGTCATTTATTACATGGTTCTGAGATACATCAATTTGAATGATATCAAGTTTGCTAAATTCTACAAGGAGCATAGTTGACATTTAGTGTGTATCATATTATTTGGACATTGGTGAAGACTGACTGGAATGAGAGGTCAGTATTCCAGTCTGCTGGAATGAGAGGTCAGTATTCTTGTCGCAAACAATAAGTGACTCTACGGACCTCTGATTGATGATATTGAGTCGCTGATTCTTTGCAGAATTTAAAAAGCCTTGTTCTGTGTATTGGAATAAATATTTACTTATCACACAAATTCTATATCTTTCCTTGTCAACTTTTATGATGTGAAGTAGGTGTAGTAGTAGAGTTGAAGGATGCTTGCGCTAGGACTTAAGATAGCTATTTCCCAACAACAATGAAAAAAGCCTTTGGAGAAATATCTAATTATGCTTTGAGCACTCCAACACTCTGGAACTAGATCGATTTGGTATAATTCGGAATATGAAAGGCAACTTCCTTTTCATATCTTATACCTGTTCTGTGCTTATTGTTCCTAATTTCTTACCACAAGGTCTAATGATTGGCTTGGAAGAGGATGTTGAATTTCATCTGCACTTGAATATGAAGTTGGCTTGCTGAGTTGATCTTGCGTTGGCTATTGATATGAATCGTCATCTTCGAAAAGAGGGTTGTTCTGAACAAGGACTAGTTCAAAATGTTGAAGATTCTTTCGTTCAAGTGCATCATGAAGAAGCCGAGTTTGAGTTTGAAGAAGTTCTAGTTTGGCTTGCGAAACTTGCAAACAAGTTAGAATGCGTTGAAGAGTTTCTTTGTCAGTTGTGACTGTGTTGTCCACATAAGCGAGTATTAGAGTGTTCAGTAACTCTAATAGTTCATCAATTCGAGCCATTTAGATTGACTTAGACAATTTAAACTCAACAAATGGAGGATGTCGACTTCTATCGAAAATGCACTCGTTTACAGAAAAACACAAGTAAACTTACAAAAAATAACTATTTGCAAGTATACCTTGATTTTGGTGTTGAAGTGATCTTAAAGATTGAATCCACAATGTATCCGCTGGAGGATAATAAGAAATCATGAATTGGTGGTCATGCTCTTCTTTGAAGATGCCAATAAAGGCCAACACTAAGTCAACTACCGATTGCTTGTGAAAAATAGATTACCCTTCAAGGTCTATTTTGCTTAGTAAAATAGGCCACTTGTGGTTCTTGACAAATTTTGGCCCAACTATAATGTTGCTGGAATTTAAAAGAAGCACTTTTATAAAAGCAAAGTGTGAAAATTAATGGCCCAAATGATCATCAAGGTTTATTTTGCAAGCCAAAATCCTTCTCCACCCAGGATTCAAACAAGGCATTCAAGAGGAGTTGTTCTCCTCATGTCAAGCATTCTTCTCTGAAGGTTGTTTTAGCTATACAATCCGTCAAATACTCTGGAAGGATTACTTATAAGAAAAACAGATCACACCTTTGAGCACAACAAATTGATTGCAATTAACGTTTGCGTTCACAAACAAACTCTCGTCAGTCGCAGGAAACGAAAACAAGAAAATTTCAAAATTATTGTACGTTATCATCAAATCCGCAAAGATATGGCCAACAAATCCTAGTAATCTTCCACATCATCATTACAGGGAATAATATTAGTAATGTTCAAATTTGGCAACATTTTCCTCTCATGTCACTTTGGGCTTCTCCATTCCTTGTAACGATCGAGATCGAAACCCCTTTCCTGTGAGGGTTTCACATCTCACGATAAATCTTCGCTAGAAAAATGTCTTTTTCCATTACCACAAACGATAATGCATTGAACCCTAACTACAATATTGGATCGTTAGACCAATCCCACAGTTGAGAAGTTCAAAGAGTTTGCAAGAAACCTGGCACAGATGAGGCAAGCCACAACGTATGGCTCTATAATCCAATACTCATTAACGCCACACGAAGCCACGCAACACACTGTCGTGGCATTGCACATACATATGCAAACCACCACAACCCTAGTACTAACATTTGACGTGGCTCAATGCGATCCGAACAAAAGCTTTTGGGAGGAGGTTGGAGGTTGTGAGAATGGCCAATTCTGTTAGAATGCTCATAATTCAGGTGTTTCTCTACCTCGTTCAACAATTCATCGCTGAATTAGAGTGACCAGACGCTTAATTAGACTATCTCTTCCTGTTAGGTTTAGGGATTTGCCCTAACTGCCTCCCATAGTTTCGATCTCTCTCAAATGGCACATCTACGATCCAACAGAGGGGAGATGGCAAGTTGTTGTGCAGGGTTGACAAAAATAATTTGATTCACGATTCCCATCCCAAAACTATTTCTGGTGCCATTCGCTCAACCAAATTCTATTGGGGCTCAACCAAAATGGAGTCGACGGTTGATGAATTCTTGTTCCTTCTTGTTAGGCTTGTAAAAAATCCTGTGAAAGAATGAATTGCGTGCTTATTGATCGCTCTTGCATCACATCACATCAATGGATTAATTAAGAGAAAGATCTCATGATTTTGAAAGGCGTTGGCTAAACGTTCTACCTTTTGTTTTTTTTGGTCGGAATCCGACGATGTAAATCTAGATAAAATTGCTATTTTTTGTTGTTTAAGTTGCATTTCTGAATGCATAAATGGATTCAACGTGCTGAAAAACCCCTGGGGCACTCTGATTATACAAACTTAACCCACTCAAATCTGCAGATCCAACCATTCCTCACTGGATTTCGGGCAAAATCAAACAAAAAAAATAGTCAGAAAAGAGCCAAAAGGTAGAACGTTTAAACTACGTTGATTTTGAAGTTGGGTGAGAAATTATGTGGGAGATGAATAGGATGATGAATGAGAGTTGGTGAAACCCTAATGCACAGAGAGAATTGAAAGGATAAAACCCTAACGCGTGAACGATCATGCATGCATAGGATAGACAGACTTGCAAATTGGGCATCGACTTGAAAAGGCAGAGGGACGTAGACTGGCAGACGAAGGTCAAAGAATGTGCACTCATGATAGATTGGCAGACATAGGATGGTAAAGAGAGGTTTCTACAAGTGAAACGCTCAAGGGAATGAGGTGTTTTTGGACACACTCAGATGTTTTAGACAACTACCATAGTGAATTTCAGGCTCTAAGAACTAGGGGCTTTGATACCATTGTTGGAATACAAAATTTTAGATAAGCGTGAATTGCCATTTCATTAATAAGATACAGATATAAATACATGAGCTTGACCTTTGGGTTCGTCTTCCGAGAGGTCTCTTGGACTCTCGATGATGGTTTGTTACATATTCCTTCATGTTAGTAACCCTAACAGATTATGTTTCCAACACCATGTTTTAGCGTGGTGCTGCCTACACTCTCTGTACAATGTGGTGGTATCTGCAATGATCCCTTTAAGCTCTTTCACATTGTCAGTTACCTACAAGATCTTCTAATCACGTGTATACATTTGTATGTAATGACTCGGGTTTTCAGTGAGAACAATGTCAACAAGAGAGCAAGAGTGATACACCTTGTTGATTTCTTGCATATAGATTTCGATTTGGATGGGTTATTGATATTATTGTTGGGTTTAAACCCTTGGACATTTAGAGTACCATATTTAATTGGGATTTAAATGGAGTGTGCAAGAAGAGCTTTGGTGGAGCATTGGCCTTGACACCACAAGCAAACAACCTCAGTTTTTAAGCCAAATCAGAACAAAGCCATTCATGTATTCCTATTGGTGAATAGGAAATAGAGAACAAGTAGCTAGGTCTCAATTGATTGTGATTGCAGAGACATCGAATTCGTAATTCTACATAGAAGCATCTATGTTGATGAGAGAAACAGGCCATGGGCCTACCATTTATGGATCATTTTGGTATCAAAGTAGTTGAATCCATGATCTTGAAGATGCTACCAACTCTTTAAGAAAAAGTAGAGTTGGTATGGGCAAAGCATTGAAACTAAAAAGGTTGGAATACCTAAGGGCAATTAATGTGTGGATCCGAGAGGAGAATTGACACCAGAAGGAGAAAATACAAAAGTTTGACAGGAGGATAGAAGACTTAAAAAAGGACCTTGAGACCTCTGCAAAACTGTTGCGTTTGTTAGATGATTACTTAGTTGAATCTAGGACTCTCTCACCATTATGATGCCAGATTGAAACAAAAGCAAACTTGTTCTTGCAATTGAAAGAGAAAGTAATGTAGTTGGATGGTCAACAAGAATAGAGGCTTACTTAGATGTTGGCTTACCGGTACCAAGAATTGGCAGTGAGAGAGGAGGCACTGACCAATTGACAAGTAACTATCCAATAGACTAAGGAAGTGCAAGCACCTTCAATTGCTACTGCAGAAGCTAGTGCTATCACTGAGACAAGCATAGTAAGTTCCCCTCTAAGGACCTTTCTTAATCTGTTTTGAAATAGTCCTTGGGTAATTTTGAAAAGCATACCAGAGCCATAGGCTTCAAACTAATGAGACAAGTGTAATATGATGGAAAAGGGATTGGCAAGAGAAGCCCAGGGATTGTAAACCCCACTGTAGTCAAACCTAGGGTCAAGCATGAAGGCTTGGGATTTGCTTGCACAAAGGAAAAAAGAGAATGCTCAATTGCTATGAGCACCAAGAGGCTGAAGAATACAACCTACCTCTGGAAATTTTTTCACTAGGAAAGATTATGTCCACCAAGGTCAATTTTGTGAAAACAAAAGATGTATTAGATTTGGCATTTCATTGGAAAAAAGGGCAACAACAAATGAAGATGGTAGCACACTACCACTTCATCCTTCTTGTGGTGGATTGTAGAAGGGTAGCTATGAGAAACGTTATAGGACTTCGTCTACATCAACACTTGGGGGACCAAGCAAGTCAATCAATCAGAACAAGAAGGAAAAGAGAAAGAGTTATGCGCCAAGCAAGTCATCCCTTGTTTGTCATTGCTGCAAGAAGCACCATCATGTTGCTAGCTATTGTTTTTCCGAGGTGTGTTCCTCCTGTGGGAAGAAAGGCCATCTTGAGGCTTCTTGCTGGAAAAAGCAAGCCACATGCCATAATATTTAGGGGGAAAGAATGGCAAGAAAACTTTGCCAAGACAACATGTATAGAGGAACAAGAACAAAAAGAGAATTCCAAGCAGCCCATGTAGTCAAAGTAATTTCTACCAGCATTGCAAGTTATTGGACATTGCGATGATAAGTATTGGAGGTGTCATCCAAAACTTCATCCCAAGAATCACACATCTAGGAGAATAGTTTGGAGAGTTGTGGTTAAGGGCAAAGAAGTCATTTTCACACTTGCAAACCAAGGAGCAACAATTGTTCAAGGAAATCTGCTACGAAAAACATCTCTTGAATCCTAGAAGGATTTTCTGCAAGGCTGCCAGGGATAAAGAGTGTGTTGGATAAGAGAACAACATGTTGCACCTTCAAATTGAAGCTTTCAAGGACCAAAATCCTTTGAATGGGGAGGTGTGATTTGAAATGGCTATTAAATAACCTCCTTCAAATGTTGTAAAAAAACTAAATCTTGGCAAAGTTTGAAGTCGATGGTTGGTTGGCAATCAACTTGAAGACCAAAGACCAAAAGTCTCTTTTTGGCCACATGAAGATGAAATGAACCACTTGTTGGTTGTCATTCCAAGGCAACATTATAATAGAGGACACTTGCTTGATGGGAAAACAATCCAAGAGATGGAAAAAAAATAAGGTTGGGAAGAAGGGTGTAGTCGCAGAACACTAAAGACTGAGAGTGAAGCAATTTGTTTATAGATCAGAGGATGAAGAGGATTTTGAGCTTGTCCATAAAGAGCACAGATTATCTCTAAGCCAAAACAATCTACAAAAATACCACCAATGAGTAAGAATACACAAAATCTCCGAAGAGAGTCTATAGCACCAATTTGTAATATTTTTCGAGCATAAGTAGAAGTCATCAGTTGTTGGTTTTTGCATTTGGGTTTCCAGGGTTCATTATATGTTATGGTGTTTAAATGCTATGAGATTGTGGTTTGGTATCACCTTGTTTTCGTTGTGGTGGTGATTAATTCTAACACCAGATGAATCTAATTCAAATTGATCCACTTGTAGTTTGTTTTTCCTTTGATGGAATTAATTAGTTTAGCAATTGTATGCACCTACAACACTCTTATTAATACCTTTCCTCATTGGTGTGGATTCTCATTGTGAAAACCACATTGTACAACAATCTCAGGCTTGGTAATCCACTGGTTTCTTTTTTAATTCTCGGTCCAATCATTGGTTGAAATTACTACTTGTAATCTGTGTAAACCACTTGTTATAACACTATTGCTCATTTTCTGGTATCGTTGGCTTAGTTTTAGTATAGTGCTTCCCACACTCTGGCTTAGTTTTCCTTGTTAAAATAGAGTGCATGAGAATCTTTGGTTGAGCATTGGCCTTGGTAGCACAAGCAAACAACCACAATTTTGAAGCCAAATTATAATAGAGTCATTTGTTCATGCTTGGTTGTTAATAACATGTGGAGAACAAGAATAATAGGTCTTAGCTTATTGTGATTGCATAGATGCCAAATATTTAATTCCACAAAAAATCACTCATGCTAATGAGACCAACGTGCCATAGGCCTACCATTTACGCATCATATTGCTATCATAGCGGTTGATTTCATAACCTCGAAGAAGCTTCCATCACTTTGAGGAGAAAGCAGACCTAGTATGGGAAAGGCACTAAAAAGAGAAAGGTTGCAAGGCCTAAGGTTCATTAATGTGCGAATCCAAGAGGAGAATCGACAGATGAAGAGAAAATACAAAGAATTGGCCTTGGTAGCACAAACAAACAACCACAGTTTTGAAGCCAAATTAGAATAGTCATTCATTCATGCCTGGTTGTTAATAGCACGTGGAGAACAAGAATAATGGGTCTTAGCATATTGTGATTGCATAGACACCAAATGTTTAATTCTGCAAAAGATCATTCATGTTGATGAGACCAACATGCCATAGGCCTACCATTTACGGATCATGTTGCTATCATAGCGGTTGAATTCATGACCTTGAAGAAGCTGCCATCACTTTGAGGAGAAAGCAGACCTAGTATTGGAAAAGCACTAAAAAGAGAAAGGTTGGAAGACCTAAGGTCCATTAATGTGCGAATCTAAGAGGAGAATCGACACATGAAGAGAGAATATAGAGGTTTGACAGGAGGAGAGAAGACTTGGAAAAGGACTTTAAGACCTCTGCAAAATTGCTTTCTTTGTTAAAGGGACATTTAGTTGAATGCCAAGACTCTCTCGCCATTGTTATGGCAAATTGGAACAAGAGAAAAGTTTAGCCCTTGCAATTGGGAGAGAAAGTAATATAGTTGGTTGGTTAGCAAGAACAGAGGCTCACTCTGATGATGACTAAGTTACCAAGAATTCACAACAAAGGAGGAGGCACTAGACAAGCTACAGTTAGCTGTCCATGAGACCAAGGAAGTGCAAGCACCTTCCATTGCTACTGCAAAGCCAACACCATGAGTGAGACAAGCATGGTAGGTTTACCCTCCAAAGGCCTTTCTCAATTTGTTTTGCAAGAGCCCTTTGGTAATTTTGGAAAGCATACTTGAAGAATAGGCCCTAAACTATTGCAACAAATGGGCTATGATGGCCAAGGGCTAGGCAAGAGAAACCAAGGGATTGTAAACCCCATTGTAATCTAACCTAGGGTCAAGCATGAAGGCCTAGGATTTGGTGGCACTAAGGAAAAAGGAGAACGCTCAAAAATTGCAATTTGTTGTGAGCATCAAGACATTGAAAGATACAACCCACCTCTAGAAATGTTGGCATCGGTAAATACCATTTCTATCAAAGTCAATTTATGAAAGCAAAAGATGTTGCAGATTTGGCCTTTTCATCAAAAGAAAAGGCAAAAGCAAATGAAGATGGTAGCACAACACTACTTCATCGTTCTTGTGGTAGATTGTAAAAGGGAAACAATGAGAAAATGTAACACACCCAACCCCAAGCTAGGTCACGCCACTGCTGAAATGACCCAATAAAATTCTGATACCAATTTTAGATGCAAAAATAACACACAACATGGCATTCAAGCTCATGCAATTGTCCATTCTAATTAAAACTGTAAATGCAATTACTTAAATGTGCACAACAACAAATAAACACATACAACAACATTCAACCACATAAATAGAGATTTGAATGCATCATTCTACTCACAACAAGCATCAATAACCAAAATAACTCCGAGTAAAATGCAACAATTATCTCAACATTTAACATAAATAAACACAACAGATAAGAACACTTATCTTAGTAAATATGCAACTCGTTGCAGAGGACGGACGTTCCTCCCAACTATAGACTACTTGTTCCAGTTCTCAACAACAAGTCACCCTCGAGTTGGGGCTATGAATTCACAAGAGATGGCGATTCCCAAGGTTGGCTAATGTCCCCCTCTCAGCAGTCAATTATCACAACTAATTCCAATCCACCAACTCTCTTCCCCACAACCTGCACAACTTAGGAATGAGATCCCCCTTCACTGCTCACAGTCCCTCAGGCCTTCCCACTCCCCTCCAGGGCTTCGACACAGGTTGGACAAGAATTTCTCTGTTGGGACTCTGGGAATTTACAATTGCAATAGGAATTCACACAACAACAAAATATTTGCTCCCTTGACAATTTGTTGATAGAAAATTACTCCCATGCCCACAATCTCTCTTCCCATGAAATTACAACTCCAAAACAGTTACCATACACACCTACTATGGCCGACTTCAAGCTTCAACATTCAAAACACCCTTGCTATCCAGAAATCTACTTGTAAAAACTCCATTATTTCTCCATAGGCATTTTCTTTCTTCTCCCATGCTTCCTTGACTCACACCCTTCCCAAGGTTGATTGTGCTCAACCCCATGCTCTCAATAACTATGGGATGTGACTTCTCACACCCACCTCGTTACATGAATTCAATGATTGGGCTCTAGAAATAGAAGGTTCAAAGTAAGGACATGGGTAAACTCTCCCCCTTGGACCCCTTCCCTTTCTTGTGGATGCTAAGCCCCCAAGTCTCCATTCTTGTCCATCTACAACTGTTGATACATTTTTATTTATTTTATTCAATATACATCATTTACATTTTACATCGTGTGACACTCATCCATACATCATACTTACAATTTACATTGCTAATTTGGGGATTAAAAACATGGATGTTACATTCCCCTCCCCCTACCAACTGCACTGTCCTTAACGCACATCACCATATAATTTACACATTGACATATATAAAATGTTACATCAAAATACTCTGATAATTTTGCAATTTGATGACTCATGCAACAATTTCAACCAACAACTCTCTTTTCCCTTCAACCCGCACATCCCAAGGAGTGGGATCCGACATTGGTTGGACAATTGTCTTAAGAGTTGTGGCTCCAGGAACTCGAGCTGCTAAAATAGAGTCTTCATTCACTTAAGTACAAATGTACATTCAATTTTGTTCAACTTCCTCGTGTTCCCACGTAGGTCTTTAGAATTGTAGCAGGTCCATTGAACCTTTACCAAGCCAATGGCTTTATTCCTGAGCACTTTGAATTTCTGGTCCAGGATGTGCACTGGTTCCACCTAGATCACAATTCAATCAATCACATGGTTAGGATCAGGTACATATTTTTTTAATAAAGACACATGTAACACATTATGAATTCTCATGGATGCAAGTCACGCTAGCATGCATACAACTGAGCCTATCCTTTCTAGAACTTCGAACGGCCCACGCTATCTTGCTACCAATTTTGGGCAACTTCCCAATTTCAGCAAGTTCCTCTTGGCTTTAACTTTTAAAACACATGCTCTCCCATTTTGAATTATGTGTTTTTCTTTTATCGGCATAGCTCTTCTGCTTATCTTGTGCAACTTTCAAATTCTGCTTGATCTTTACTATCCGCTGTTCCATTTCCCTTAACAATTTTGGCCCAATCACAACTCTATTTGCTGGGTTATTCCAACTCACCGGTGTGTTGCATTTTTTGTCATACAAGGTTTCAAATTCAATGATTCCTGATACCCATTATTGTAAGCAAACTCAACTAAATGAATATAGTCCTCCCACCTAGACGGTTTGTCCATTACATTCATTCTCAACATATGTTCAATTATTCGGTTAATCCTCTCTGTTTACTCATCTGACTCTGGGTGATATGCTATACTGAAATTCAAATTGGTCCCAAATCCTTTAAACAACCCTTTCCAAAAATTGGAAGTGAACTTGGGATCTTGGTCCGACACTATTTCCTTAGGTACACCATGTAGCCTAACAATTTCTTTGATATAAATTTTTGTAATATTTGTTGCCTTATGAGTTACTTTTACAGGAATAAAATATGCAGCGTTTGTAAGCTTTTCCACCACTACTATGACGAAATCATGTTGTCTTGCTGTCTTGGGCAATTTGGTAGTGAAATCAATAATAACAACTTCCCATTTCCATTTAGGAATGGGTAATGGTTGCAACAATCCTGCTGGATGTCTGTGCTTAGCCTTTATCTTCTGACATTCCATGCATCTTGCCAAATAATCAGTCACATCTTTCTTCATACCAGGCTAAAAATATTGGCCTCTTACAATTGTAATAGTTTTCTGGTATCCTGAGTGTTCAGTGTATGGCACATTGTGCATTTCTTTTAAAACTAAATTTCTCAATTCCTAGGAATTGTGAACATAAACCCTGTTTCTGAACAAGAGGATTCCATCCTCTTCTAGCTTGTAATCTTTATATTTCTGCTACAAATTATTTTGCTGTAAGTTTTCTTTAACTTGTGCGTAATACTGGTTTGCTGTTACAGCTTCTAAAACTTTGTCTTTTAAATATGTCCGATACATACTAATGGTTGTAGCATGCATTTCATGCACCCTTCTGTTGAGTGCATCAACCACCTTGTTCTCTTTTCCCTTTATGTGTTGGAAGTCAAAGTCATATTCATTGAGAAATTCCAGCCATCTAGTTTTCCTTGCATTAGTGTTGGCCGTCCAAACAAATATTTCAGACCACTATGTTCTATCTTCAAGTCAAATTTTTTGTCCATAAGGTAATGCCTCCACATTTTTAAAGCATGTATTATGGCCACCAACTCTAAGTCATGTGTGGCACAATTTATTTCATGCTTCGATTTTTTGGACTCAACAAATTACATGTCCATTTTGGGTAAGGAATCCACCAAGCCCTTCTTTGCATGCATCCATGCACATAACAAAATCCTCATCTGGATCGACAACTTTTAAAATAGGTGCACTGGTTAATAAATCCTTCAAACGTTGGAAATTTTCTTCACACTTGGTGCTCCATTCGAATTTGACTCCTTTCTTTTGCAAAGATGTTATTGGGTGTGCAATCTTGGAGAATCCCACAATGAATCTCCTGTAGTAATCAACTAGACCCATAAATGATCTAATCTCTGAACTGTTTGTTGGTGCTGACCAACTTTTGATTGCTTCAATCTTCTCCAGATCCACTGCTATGCCATCTTCTGAAACAGTGTGACCCAAATAATGGATCTGCTTTTGATAAAAAGTGCATTTACTTAACTTGGCATACAATTGGTGCTTTCTTAATACTTGTAGAACCATCCTCAAATGTTGTTCATTGTTAGGATTCGATCCGAACCTCTCTCCATGGGTCATTAGTTCGCAGGATATGTTTTCTATGTAATAAAGGCCTACATTAGTTAATAAGGCCTAATAAATAAATGAGAATAAGTCAATGTATGAAGACCTAATAGAAGCTTCCGCTTCTAAAAAGATCTTCCTCTAGAAGTTTCCTTAGAAGGTAGAATTAGTATAAGTGTAGGAGGCATGGGTGAAGTTTGTCTTGGATATTATTGTAATAGAGCTTTCCTCTGCTGGAGGTTTTCCCCTCGAAGAGGCAAGTGAACATTGCTATCATTAATAAAGGTGCTCTTTTTGGTGTTATTCTGCTATTATTCTGGATATATCATTGTTGTTCTGCTATTGTTTGCTCACTATTTCTGTTCTGCATATTATATTATATCTGGAATATTGCAAGTGGTATCAGAGCTCTTTCCAGGGCACGACTTGTGGGGTAATTTTTTTTTCCAGGGTAGACGTATTTCGATGTCTTTAAGCTACAAAGATCTGTCATTACGTGCATAAACCCTCAGTCGGGGAGTCATACACGCAGGAAATACAAGTGGTTTTTAAGCGCACATCTGTTGGCCACCCTTGTAACCCCTGTTGGTACCCCTTCGAGTGGTAGCGCATCAAACAACACCTGTATACAGATCGACCTAGGCATCCTGAAGCCCTCCATAGATAAACTGATCGACCGCTTGACTGCTATAGTGTCATCGAGAATAACACTTGGGAAGATACTCTCTTGTACCTGGGTAGTTGGGTAGTACGGCTAAGGGTATGGTCTAGCCTCCTTAGTTGGTGCCCTGAGATATTGGGCCGAGTACTATTGTTGGACCCCACACGTATATCAGAGAGCTATAACATAGGGCAAACCCTTGTCTATAGAACCCTTGAATCTCCTAACCCTTGGGACGACAAAATCAACAGAACCGATCAGATCTATCGCTATGCAACTGTGTCTACTGGATTTTGGTTGCCAAATTCCTACACATTTCTTTCTATTAAGAATTTGGCCATTGCGGTACTGTAGTATTATTTAGCTCAGAGTATAATTCTACAGGAGTAAAAAAGAGTCTGGGGCTTGTCAGCACCCTTATTTGTAACCTAGCCCATTGCATTCCTCTCTTTATTCTGATCGCAGTGGTACCCTTCACTTTTAAGCCTTTTTTTCCGCTGTCCCACCCCTTTCCAAGACGCCCTTATTTGACACCTATCCCATTGGATTCCTCTTTTTGCACTGATCACCCTAGTACATATCAAATTTTGTGACCCAAATTTCCCTCTCGACACCTCACTGGCTACCCAATCCTCCACTATGCCTACTACTCGCTCCCAAAGCCATGACGACCTGGAGTCTAGGACAACCCTAGAGGAAGACCTTAAATCCATCAAGGTATCCCAACAATCAATCTCCCAACAACTAGAAGAGGTGCTGCAAAACCTGAAGGGTAAGCATGTTGAGTACATTCCAGCTGACCCACAGTCTTCTCAGCATGACCATACTCAGCTGTCCCACTCCCCTTGGGGGTCTACACACTCTTGGAATAAGGTGCCCAAAATTGACATGCATAAATTTGATGGTTCTAACCTAGCTGGGTGGGTGTCTCAAATTGAACAATACTTTGTCCTCCATGATATTCAGGATGATGAGACCAAACTCCATGTTGGGGTTCTATACCTAGATCAAGAGCGGTGGCAACGGTGGCAGTGGCATAAGAAGTGATATCTTGGATTCCCCACTTGGAGCATGTTCACTAAAGTAGTTTGTGCCCATTTTGATCGTGAATCTCATTTTTTGGGAAAGCTCACAAAGCTACGCCAAATTGGATCAGTATTAGACTTCATCACAACATTTGAATAGTTGTCTATCCGAACCGAGGGCTTATCTGATGAATTTTATCTTGAATGTTTTATCAGTGGCTTAAAGGATGCCATCAAGGCTCATGTGAGTATGCATCATCCTACTACTTGGTTGCAGGCATGTCAATTAGCCAGGGAAGCAAAGACCATCTTTCAGGCACCATCCCTGAAGGCTTCATTTGCCAATCGTCCTCGCCCAGGGGCCACCTCAGCTCCAACACAAACCTTGAAGGTCCAAAAGGTCTCTCCAGCCGAAATGGTGGAACGACGCAAGCAAGGACTTTGCTACTATTGTGATGAAAAGTATGCACCATGGCATAAATGTAGAGAACAAAAATTCTTCCAGATTGATGCCCCAACTTCCTCTACCTATGAAGACATCCCATCAGATGAAGCTCCAGACCCAGAGGAGGCTTCGTCCAGTGATCATGCTGAAGATCCAGTTGTCAATCCTGTGTCATCACTGGAACCGGTCATTTCACTTCTTGCACTTTTAGGTATCTCGGCTCCGCATACATTGAAGATCAAGGGCTACATCAAACATAGGTCGATTGTGGTATTGATTGATAGTGGTAGCACCCATAATTTTATTCATCGCAGGCTTGCTGATGAGCTCCATTGCTTTGTCCGCCCTGTTTCTAATTTCCAGATTCTCATTGCTGATGGGTACTATGAAGTGTGGGGGCCACTGTGAAAATGTCAAACTCCAAATGGGTGATTATCATTTGAAAACCCACATGTTCTCTATTGCCATGGGTGGTTGTGATATTGTATTGGGGGTGGAATAGCTTTGCACTTTGGGACCAATCACAATGGATTATCAAGAATTATATATGAGCTTTCACCACGAGGCTCACTCCTATACCCTTCGAGGTCTCCAAGTGGGCTCTCTTGAAATCATTAGCTCTCACAGGATGGAAAAATTGTTGAAGAAAGGCTACCATGGTGCAATTGCTCAATTTAATGCCATCCATGTCATTGAACAAGCCTCACAGGTAGTTCCTCCTAGCCTGCAACTTATTTTGAACAAGTACCCAAAGGTCTTTGAGGTACCCACTGCCTTACCTCCCTCTCGAGGTGAGCATGATCATAACATCCCTCTCCTTCTGGGTAGTCAACACCCCAATTTAAGACCCTACATATATCCATTTGCTAAAAAAAATGATATCAAAAAGATGGTACAAGAATTACTCGAGGTGGGTGTAATTCGCCATAGTACAAGCCCATATTCTTCACCAGTAGTGATGGTCTTAAAGAAAGAAGGTACTTGGCGCATGTGTCCTGATTTTTGGGCCCTAAATAAACTGACCATCAAAGATAAGTTTCCCATTCCAGTCATTGATGATCTATTGGATGAACTCCAAGGGGCCTGTGCCTTCACCAAATTGGACCTTCGCTCTGACTATCACCAGATTCGGATGGAGGAGGTAGAGATTCTGAAGACTGCTTTCAGAACTCATGAAGGGCATTATGAATTCTTGGTCATGCCTTTTGGCCTATGCAATGCTCCATCCACCTTCCAAAGTCTTATGAATAAACTGTTGAAACCTTACCTTCGACAGTTTTTCATGGTTATCTTTGATGACATCCTCATTTACAGCCGCACCTGGGATAACCACCTTTTTTGTTAAGCCCTAAATAGTGGCTCATTATCCCTTAATGGGGGCATATTACATTAGTAATGTTATTTTATTTATGTCGGCTTTAGTCCATTAGTTGTAATTATACCTCCTAGTCTCCTATATATACCAAGGAGACATTTTCATTTGGAATCATCTTGTATTTGAACATTTATGTGGGCATAAGGAGGTTGCCCTCTCGAAGAGGCTTATTATCTGAATTTCTCTTTTTTTCAAGGTGTTGAGTACTTATTTTGAGGTTTTTCTATGTTATATTGATATTTGGTTCCTGACATATGGTATCAGAGCTCAAGGTCTTGGGGTTTCGCTGCTACATCTGAGACACCTTGGCATTTTCGCTATAACGTTTTTTCTACAATGATTTAGAAGGAACAACTTGGAGGATATTTAGTAGATAGATCAAGGTATGTTGGGTTAAAATTTCAGCTTCCGAGGCCTTATACTTTCGGAGATACAACCTTTCTAAGATAGGGTTCTAGAATCATCCTGAATTGAGTCATTGCGGAATTTTCGCTACAATTTTTTTTCTGTAACGTTTCAGACCCTGAACTCCGGATGCTATTCACAGAAATTAGTAAGGTATCCGGGGTAACAATTTCAGCTTCTGGGTCATCTTACATTTGTAGATACACCCTGTGGAAGATAGAGTATTTGACTAGTCCTATTGACTAGTCTCAAGCAGGTGTTCCGGGTAAAACAATCATAACTTCTTACTAGAGTATCCAAATTGAGTGAGACCAGTTGAATTGGATAGTGGATAGCCCGTAGTAGTTCTGGTACGAGTTTCAGAATTTTATATGAATTATTTTGTGCGGGGCACGCTATACAAGTGAGATCTCCTGGAAAGGAATAAAATCAACAATTTGTGGGTAAGTTACCGTAAATACCACTTTGCACATCCAATTTTGATCAGACTTGTGGCATTGTAGAGAAGAAATATTAGAGACCTACAAAAAAAAAAATTTCATACTCAGAAGGGCCGAAATTTTGGAGATACAATAAAAGGAAGATTGTCTAGCAAAACCACTTCAAAATCAAGGTTTAAAGTGATACTTGGCCAACATGCCACCAAAAAAGGGAACTTCTACACCAAATAAGCCTCCAGACANGCTCCCATATCATCCTTTGCATAAAATCATATGTAAAATCATTAATCAATGTTTAATGTATAAACATAACACCTGTAACAAAATAATCCTTTTATCCATAGCACTTCCATAAGTTGTGAGCAACCATCAAACCATCTAGCAATAACATATTCAACCAACCATGTTGCAATAATGAATAAAACCATGACTTGAATCATCAATTGTAGAAGACTTTGTAGGCATCATTATAACAACAACATATAAGCGTAACACATCCATCATAGCACCACTAGTCTACAAGGGGGTCCCACCTACTAGTTTATTATTATTATTTTAAATAAATAATAAAGCTTGGCAATCATTTGCGATCAGTATTCATCGTTGTGTTTTAAACATCAACAAACTAGCAACTCCATAGGGAAATTTGTTTCCAACAGATTAAGAACTCAGATAATCTGGCTTTGTAGATCAAGAAAACATTATATCAAATAATGTATGAAAGAATGGTTATGCAACAGGGGAAGTGAGTGGTTTAAGAAAAAAGATGATTCGGGATTTAGGGAGTAACTTATGGAAAATGTTGTGTATGAGGGGGTTATTATTGTGTGCATGACAATTGATTAATCATAGTGAAAATGTTCTTTGATTTAAGGAGAAAAACTTTGGTGTGCTCTTTCTAATCTCAAAATGGAGGGAAGAAAAGGGAAGCAGAAATAGGGAGAAAAACCAGTAATCTTATCTAATAGTAATACTAAAGCAGATAGCAATTCCAGTGATGTCTTCAAGGGGAGACATCATGACAGTTGTGTAATCTTGATTAACAATACTTGTAGAATAACATCTCTATGGAAAAACTAATCCATAACTTTATTTCTGACAAGAAAAGAAATCAATAAAACAACAGAAATGAAACATCAAAAAAAATAACAACAAGGTAAAATCAAAGAAATAAAACAAAACTATAATACAGAAAAAAATCCATATAGCATTTAAACCTTCAAGTTGGTTCTACATAGTGTTTTAAGTGGGAACCGTTGGTGCTATAGGAAAACAATCTCTCTTCCAAGTCCTTTAGGATATAAGAGTTTGTGCCCAGGACAAAAGCAATCTTAAAATGACCCAGCCATAATTTTGGAACTTTGAATGCCTTCCTCTATCAGAAAGAGCTAAATCTCACAACAATACCTTCTCATTAACCTTAAATTTGACAACCTTTGCGATTTTATTGAATTATATTTTAACAGTTTGATGTCTTCTCTTTATGTTATCCAAGGCAAGCGTCCTTTGTTCCTCTAAAGCCAAGAGTGCATTCATTCTTTGATATATATTGGAAGAATTTAATTCTTCGACCTGTAGCATCATCCTTATAGAATAAAGTTCCAACTCGGTAGGCAGAATGGATTATTGACCATAAACAAGCTGGAAAGGAGTTCAACCAGTGCTCACATTGGTGGTAGTGCAATCTGCCCAAAGGGTGTATGTTAGGAGAGTGTTCATTGACAAGGCTTATCTTCAATGAGCCTCTTGATAATTCTAACCAGATTTTTGTTAGTAGACTCGGCTTGCCCATTTCCTTGGGGATAATAAGTTGATGAGGTAAAATGTTTAACCCCCAGTTTAGCTAGAAACTGAGTCAGCTTAGCAGAAATAAAAGCGGGATTGTTGTCTATAATAATTTCCAAAGGAAGACCAAATATGGAAAAAATATTAGTCTCAAGGAAAGAAATTACATGTTCATCCTGTGAATGTTTAAGTGGGACAGCTTCAGTCCATTTCATAAAATAGTTTGTGGTTGTCAAGATAAAAACTTTCCTTGCCGAGGATGGGGGATTAATAGGACCAATAAAGTCCAAACCCCATTTTGAAAAAGGAAATTCAGGGAGGACATGTTGTAAAGGCATGGAAGAAAGACATTATTTTCCAGTGAACTTCTGACACTTGTCACAAGATCTTGAAAAATTATAAGAATCACAAAAAATAGAAGGCCAATAATACCCATTCCTGATAATTTTAAAAGCAGTAGTTTTGGCAGAAAAGTGACCTCCTTCATGAATAACAGCATCTGACTATTCATGGGTCTCTTGTAACAATTTATGTGCTTCCTCATTATTCACACATCGAAGTAACATACCATCGACATATATCCTAAACAAGAAGTCTCCTAAAATAACGTATCTGGAAGATTCAAGACAAAGCCTTCTCCTTTGATGAGTATCTAAATTATTTGGACACCTTTGATTTTGAAAGTAGTACACCAAATATTTATACCGGGGATGTTCAGCTATAGGAAGGATTTGAATGTCAATATAAAATAGCGTTGACAGAGAGTTATCTTGTTCCTCGAGTTCTTCACTTGTTTTTGCATGTTGAGCTAAGTAAAGGGATAAGTCACGTCCCTTGATGGTTTTTGTTAAGCCCTAATATTGGCTCATTACCCCTTAATTGGGACATATTACATTAGTAATGTTATTTTATTTATGTCGGTTTTATTCCATTAGTTATAATTATATCTCCTAGTCTCCTATATATACTAAGGAGACATTTTCATTTGGAATCATCTTGTACTTGAACATTTATGTGGGGTAAAAGGAGGTTGCCCCCTCGAAGAGGCTTATTATCTGAAATTATCCCTTTTTCAAGGCATTGAGTACTTATTCTAAGGTTTTTCTATGTTATATTGATATTTGGTTCTTAACATATGGTGTCAAAGCTCAAGGTCTTGGGGTTTCATTGCTACATCTGAGACACCTTGGAATTTTCGCTATAATTTTTTTTCTACAACATTTTAGAAGAAACGGATTGGAGGATATTTAGTAGACGGATCAAGGTATGTTGGGTTAAAATTTCATCTCCTGAGACCTTATAATTTTGCAGATACAGCCTATGTAAGATAGGGTTCTGGAATCATCATGAACTGATTCATTGCGTAATTTTCGCTATAAACAATTTTTTGTAACATTTCAGACCCTGAACTCCAGAGGATATTCATAGAAATTAGTAAGGTATCTTTGGTAAAACGTTCAGCTTCTGGTTCATCTTAAATTTGTAGATACACCCTGTGGAAGATAGGGTATCTGACTAGTCCTATTGACTAGTCTCAAGAAGGTGTTCCAGGTAAAACAATCATAACTTATTCCTAGAGTATCCAAATTGAGTGAAACTAGTTTCATTAGATATCGGACAGTTGATAGTATTTCTGGTACGATTTTCAGAATTTTATATCAATTATTTTTTGCGGGGCACGCTACACAAGTGAGATATCCTAGAAAGGCCAAAAATTAGAAAGTTGTGCAGAAGTTACTGTAATTTACACTTGGCACATCCAATTTTGATTAGACTTGTGGCATTTCAGAGAAGAAATATCAGATAACTACATAAAAGAAAGTTTCATACCCAGAAGGGTTGAAATTTGGGAGATAAAATAGAATAAAGATTGTCTAGCAGAACCACCTCAAAATCAAGGTTCAAAAGTGATACTTGGCCAACATGCCACCCGAAAAGAGAACTTATACACCAAATAAGCCTCCAGACAATCCTACTTGGACTCTTGATGAAGGTGAAGAAATGCGTAGGGACATAAATGATTTACAAAAGAAGACAGTAACAAAAGATGAACTACAAGAGATGGAAGCTAAGTTGGAGGCAATAAATACTAAGATGGATGGTTTAAAAGAGGATATCGTGGAAGTATTGAAAATTTTGATAACAGAGAAGACACCTGAAAGTGAAAATGCATCCCATGAAATTCATGATGAGGACACAAGGAAGGTGAATCAAGAATGGAGAAACTCTAACTTTGGGTTGAATATCAACCACGTTCCTAAGATCGATATGAATAAGTTTGATGGCAAGGACCCAATCACATGGATACTTTAGATGGAGCAATTCTTTGATCTACATAAACATGCACAAAAGATATGAATTGCTTCTTTATATTTAGAACCCAATCAATTTGTATGGTATCGATGGATTTTTTCTCGCAAATCACTCGTCACTTGGACAATTTTCACAGAAGAAATGATAGGACACTCTGAGGATACAAGGAGCAATACCTTCTTTATCCAATTGATAAACCTCAAGCAAAAGGGTTCAATTACCGAGCACATTGAGAACTTCCAAAGATTGAATATAAAGGTAACATATATTCCATATGAGCACTTGA